>JASPKZ010003064.1:0-417500 GCA_030220185.1 Diploptera punctata | reverse complement strand
TGTCCTCTCAAACTCGTTTTTTTCATTATGGTATAACCCTCGAAAGGGGACCCTGAAACATCGGACTGAGGAAGTGGCTGAATTCAAATACCTAGGAACAATAATCACAAATAGGAATGAGATGCACAAATAAATTAAATATAGGCTCAATTCTGGAAATGCATGCTATTATGCATTGCAGAGACTCTTGATGTCCCAGCTCCTTTCAAAAAACGTTAAACTGAAAATGTATACAACTATTATTCTACCAGTTATATTATATGGCTGCGAAACATGGACTCTTACTTTAAGGCAGGAAAGGATATTACAAGTATTTGAGAATAAGTACTTAGGAAAATTTTTGGACCAAAGAGAGATGAACAGACAGGGGAAAGGAGAAGACTACAAAACAACAATGAACTACATGATCTTTATAGGAAGCCAGATATAATAAGAACAGTTAAGTCTCGTAGACTGCAATGGGCAGGACATGTTGCACGTATGGGGAATGAAAGACTTGCATGGAAGCTTCTTGTAGGAAGGCCAGAGGGAAAACGCCCAGTTGGTAGACAAAGAATGAGGTGAGAGAATAACATTAACTATGATTTGAGGGAGGTAGATTATACAGGGAATGATTGGAAAGCATTAGCTCAAGATAGGGATGTATGGAGAGCTTATGTTCGCGCGGCCATGAACCTACGGGTTCGATAGTGCCAGATAGTAAGTGAGTGAGTGAGTGTATATATATATATATATACCAGCTAACATCCGGCGTGTTTTGCTACGCCTAAATAAATGGAATATTAAAGGTTAATTAAATTGAATGATATATACTGATAAGAACCAAACATGGTGGTTGCTAGTTAGTCTTTAATTTCGGAATTCGGGTAAACCGCCGCTTCTAATTGTCGGATTTCGGTCATTTTTTGATAATATCTACCTCGATTTATTTTAATAGGATATACTGAGTTTCGTTGTGAAACATCGAAAATTGTAACCGCTATAACGATTTTTAAAATTTTCACTTCCAGTGAATTTTTGTATCTAATTGTTTTAGAGGGTCCAATTGAGAATTTAAACCATCCAGTGACCCACTCAAACATACACAAAACATTTAATCAAAATCGGTTTAGTCGTTTAGGAGTTCAGTGGCATACACACGTAATATATATATAGTCCACCGTTATGGTCTACCCATAACAGGCTACGGGACTTTACAGTTATTATTATATTGATTTCCCATAAAGTTCATGTAACTCACTGTTATGTAAGCTAAGCTTTAAATATACATACGGGGTGAATCATAATATGGCTATACGTTTGATCGCGTTGTGTGATGAAAATATTACCATTACAGGAAATATGAAATTACCGTTGGAAAGTCAATTATTCAAATTACAATAGAATAAAGCAAAAACAGTATAGGACTTATGTCATTAGTCAAAATGGCGTTGAATATGCAACAGCAAATTACAATTGCTGCATGGGCAATAACGTATGCTAATGATCGTGAGGCCGCAAGACGGGCAAGACGTGAGTTTATCGTAGCATTGCAGCCGTCGAGACGTCGACATGCTGAAATTAGTGATTGAGGAAGAAATTAGAGATATTCCTCTAAACATGTATCATAACGCAATGAATGACTTCCCAAAGCGTTGTCAATTATGCTTGAATGTAAACGGCGAAGAGTTTGAAGCAATAAAGTGACTTGCTTAGTGTTGTTGTGATTTGTTCTATTGTTGTAATTTAAAGAATTCCCTTTCCAATGATAACCGCCGTAGCGTAGTGGTTAAGGCACTGAGCTACAAGCCGGAGGGTCGAGGTTTCAAGTCCCGTTGGGGTCAGGATTTTTAAACTGGCCCAAACCCTCTGGCGGCACTATGGCCCTGGGGTCGACTCAGCCTCTAACGGAAATGAGTACCAGACGCTTGTTCTGGGGTAAAGGCGGCCGTCACGCAGGGCTGACAACCCGGCTGACATAAAGTGCCGATTGTCTAGAAAAAGTGGGAGCCTTAACCTCCTACTACCCCAAGGGCCTCCGGTCTGTTGTGGGATCACTTTACTTTACTTTATGATAACATCACATTTCCTTTAATAATAATATTTTCGTCATAAAATGCGATCAAACGTATAGCCATATTTCTGAATCACACTGTACTTACAAAGAAATAAACGTTATCTCAGTCAAAGTATAAATTTATTACGTCGACGTTTCAATCTTCTTATGTGATATCATTTTCAAGACATGATAAATTTATAAACAACCATGTCTTGAAAATGATCTCACATATGGAGATTGAAACGGCGACATAATAAATTTATACTTTGACTGAAATATCGTTTATTTCTTTGTAATTATGGATATTAATTACTCTCAATGGAAATATTTAAAGAAAATATAATATACTATGCTTTCAATATAATATGTCTAGAATACATTCACATGAACAGAATAAAACATGGGAGAAGTAAATTATGTCATGGTCAAGGGATTTGTCTCCTTTATTTATTTATTTGCTTACGTACATTTACTTACATATTTAACATAGTACAGTTAAGGCCATGTGCCCTTCTCTTTCAATAAATCGGGACAAACGTAATATGTTTCATAAAATTATTCTTAATAACTGAAGTAAATTAAAACTCTCAAAACAACAAAATAGTAATAATAATAATAATAATAATAATAATAATAATAATAATAATAATAATAATAATTCCTGTTTGCTTCGTCTTCCGGGCTAAATGGCCGTGGTTCAGTTTTCTTGAAACTCGACGTTTCGTCTACTACTGCTGTAGTCATCTTCAGGAGATTCTGCGTGCTCTTTGTGAACTCCTCAACAAATGGGTATCAAGACACCGGACGTGAAAGCCTACAATTTTACAACAACAATAATAATACATCCATCCATAATAATTCTGCCCGAAGGCAGGTCCTTCACTGCAATCATAGCATTTTCATGCTATGCTTGCAGCTTTACTAGGGAATTGTAGGTGTGGTAGCTTCCCGTTGCTTTCCACACCGTGAAGGATGACGATGATGATGATGATATTGATAAGGATGATGATGATGGCGATGGCCATATGATTTCGGGGACCGTTTGGGCCTTAAAGTTTTCCTGACATTTGTCTTACAAGTGAGGAAAATCCCCGATAAAAACCTCACCCAGAAAAACTGCCCCGACCGGGGATCGAACCCGGGCCCGCTGCGTGACAAGGCAGCACGCTACCTCGAGACCACAGCGGTGGACACAATAATAATAATAATAATAATAATAATAATAATAATAATAATAATAATAATAATAATAATAATAATAATAATAATAATAATGATAATTCGAGTAGCAATAAATTGAGAATAATTGGAAATCATTAGCTCAGGATAGGGAAGTTACATCCGCGCGGTCATAAACCTATGGATTCAGTAGTGCTAGTTAGTTAAGACTATTTAACTCATGCCCCAAATGGGAGTCAGTGACCAATCACGTTTCAATTAATTTTGTTTTACAACCAATGGCAGTCGTGTTTCACCTCGATATTTATCGAATTATGTTTAGCAAAATAAAGAAAGCTCCCCCTTTTTAATATTTTGAACAGGTCAGGGCATTATTTTGCAGTGACTGACTCTCCAACAAATACGTTGAATATAGCAAATAATGAACAGATTCCTTCGAACTATATATTTGATAATTGTGTGTTCAATAATCGTGTTTTTAAATAATGATTGTACTGAGTTATTTCATAAAAAAATAGTTACTACCTATAATGTTGGTTATAATATACCGTGTGATGTGTATTATTTTTTCTGCACTAGAGTGCATTCTTACAATGATCAAGTTGCAACGATGGACAATTGAAACATAACAAACATTTCTCATTTGTTTTCCAACATCGCCGTTTGCATTAAATATATACATACATTAAAATAACTATATTTTAATAATGATTTGTGAGTATAGAGCTTAATTTTATTCTTAAATAGTCCTAACAATTGCCACTCTTGATGCCCAAATCCTGTTGATAAATTGGAAATCACTCGTGGCATTACTTATGAGAAAATGGGCGAGTTAGTACATCACATTAGTTTAGCGTTCAATTATTTGTTAGCGTGTTTTTGTGATTAGTTGGCTATACTGTCTGTACAATGATTAATACATAGCCTATTTACATTGCAAATATGTTGATTTTAAGTTACTTTGAGCTGAAATTCACACTTCATTTTAAGGCATTTCTTCCTTCTTTTTTTTTAGGAAGAAATCGGCATAATTATAAATATTTAAATCAGGCAATTATTCACTTACGGAAAAAAAAACACAACCCCCCACAGACCCCCCCCCCCACACCCACCCCAGGCCGGGCACCTTACAAGACCCCACCAGAACAATGATTTTTTTGACGTCTTTTATTTGAAATTGTGTAGGTCGCATGGTGGCATACAATCCCGGATAATTCTTCAATTTCTTTTTGAAACATGACACTCTGTGACATATTTATCTATAATGGCGTAGCCCATGAGACATCGTTTTTTCTTTGCAAAGAGTTACTAGACAAAGTTAATTTTTAGTTACCTTATTTGCTCATGGGGCACGCCGTAGCGTAGTGGTTAAGGCACTGAGCTACAAGCCGGAGGGTGGAGGGTTCAAGTCCCGTTGGGGCCAAGTCCCGTTGGGGTCAGGATTTTTAAACTGACCCAAACCCTCTGGCGGCACTATGGCCCTGGGGTCGACTCAGCCTCTAACGGAAATGAGTACCAGACGCTTGTTCTGGGGGTAAAGGCTGCCGTCAAGCAGGGCTGACAACCCGGCTGACATAAAGGGCCGATTGTCTAGAAAAAGTGGGAGCCTTAACCTCCTACTACCCCAAGGGCCTCCGGGCCTGTTGTGGGATCAGTTTACTTTTTTATTTGCTCATAGATGCCATGGATGGCATGCGGTCAACACACCAACCTAATGAGACATCTAACAGGCAACTAAGGTATTACTAGGACGTTTATGTCGGTAAATTTTGCTTAGAGACCCCTTTATTCAGGCATAAGGATCTTTTAAGAGCCTGAAAATCTTCTGACAAGGGACCCACGGCTTAAAGTCTCTCCCGGAGGACTTGCTTCTTGGATTTTTTCATCCTAAAAAATCCATTGACCCCGGTCGGGTTTAAACCCGGGACCCTCTGAACTAGGGGCAAGGAGAACCACTAGTCACCGCGGCCGACAGAGAGTGGAAGAGAATTTCGTGTTCTGGCAATTGAAACTCTAAATGCCGGTAGTAAGAGGTGGTGTGAAGAGGAGGGATATATAGGCTTTATAACTTCATAAACAATTAATAATTGAATACGTAAATAATGATCTAACGAAACTGGAAATTCTAACCACTGAATTTCATTGACCAATTCAGGGAATCGCCGGATATGCGTAACTTGAGGTTACTCCCAGCAGACCAGTTCTACCGAGGTTCAAGGTCATTAGAAAACTGGTTGATTTCAACACACGCATGGTTTATTAACACACTCATGTTGGGAAACTCCAACATGTATGTAAATTCATCGCCCTCCGGTGAATCCAAAGGATTCAATTCCGGACCTAGACCTTTCAATTAAATATAACTGTAAAACATCAGGGCGAAAAAAGAAAAAAAAAAGATATATATATATATATATATATATATGTTCAGCTCTACAAACTACTTCAATAATTAGGACTAAAAACAAGAATGAGGTGCACAAAGATTATATAAGCCGTTTCAATTGTTTTATCTACTTGGAAATATACTCTTTTCTCTGATACAATGTCTTCGTCGTGTCTGTTATGGTTACTGTTCTACAGGCCCACGAAACCCCGGAGGGATTTTGACTTGCCCTGTACAATATGTAATAGGTAGTCTTACTGTTATAGGCTATATATACCATCATCATCCAGTATCATGGCAGCTGCCGCCGTCTTCCGGAAACCAAACGCCATTCCTCTCTGTCCATCCATTCATCTTCCTCCAATCCTCTGATATTCATAGTTGCTTGTATTCCTTCTATCCAAGTTTTCTTCGGTTTTCCTTTCTTCCTCCTTTCCATTGGGATCCATTACGTAAGAATTTTAGGCAATCTTTGCTCTGGCATTCTTTTGACATGGACATACCATTGTAATCTATTCTTTTCTATAATGTCCGGCTCCTCTTATACACCCATAATTTCCCTTATTTCATTATTTCGTATTCTATCCCCTCTAGATTTTCCAGCTGATCTTCTTGGAACATCCATTTCTGGCACTTAAAATTCTTTTCATTTGCCTGGTAGGAATTTGCCAGACTTCAGCACCATATGTTAAAATGCTTTGAATTATGGTTTGATATATTTATAATTTTCTATTTTTTGAAATATTTTTGCTCCATCAAACATATATATATATATATTTAATATGCATTATTTTTTTTCTCTGCAGTCAGACATTTTAAAATAAGCTAAGATCAGAAATTGAGTTTCTCCAATTTAACAAGAGTAATACATCATCATCATCAACCTTCACGGATTTAGGTCTTTGCCTGTTCCGATCTCACATCTGTTCAGTCCAGCGCTTTCTTGGTCTTCCTACTGATCTTCGTCCTACAGGATTATACATCCTATCCTCTGTCATTCTTTGCAGGTGTTCTAATCTAATTGTTCCTGTGTTATTTTATTTGTTGAAGGAGTGGTTGTACTTTTAGTTCCTCTATAATATTCTCGTCCACCGCTGTGGTCTCGAGGTAGCGTCCTGCCTTGTCACGCAGCGGGCCCGGGTTCGATCCCCGGTCGGGGCAGTTTTTCTGGGTGAGGTTTTTATCGGGGTTTTTCCTCACCTGTAAGACAAATGTCAGGAAAATTTTAAGGCCCAAACGGTCCCCGAAATCATATAGCCATTATCATCATCATCATCCTTCACCTGTGTGGAAAGCAACGAGAAGCTACCACACCTACAATTCCCTAGTAAAGCTGCAAGCATAGCATGAAAATGCTATGATTGCAGTGAAGGACCTGCCTTCGGACAGAATTACTATCGATGGATAATATTTTCATTTCTATTTTTTTGTACCATCTTTCACAGCCCGTAGGAAGCTCATTTCCGTTGCCTGAATTTTACTTTCTTCTTTTTTCCTTCAGGACCCAGGCCTCACTTCCATACATCTCGCCACTGGTAGTGCCATCGTTAAGTAAAATATTAGCTTCGTATCCTTTCTTACTTTGTTCCTCAGTGTTCGTCTGCTTGTTCCACAAATATGTTGAAATTTCTGCATTTTCTTATTTATATCTTGTTCTTCTTCATGAGTTATATTGCAGCCCAAATACTGGAATGTAAAACCTGTTCCAATACTTTATCTTCTATTACTATTTTTGTTCTTACTGGGTACTTTCCATGGAACGCCATTACTTTGGTTTTAATTATTTTTAAGTAATGCATATTCCGTAAATTAGAAAAATCTTAATGTATAAAAATTTCGTGTCACGTTGTTTGTCCGCGATGGAATCCTAAACTACTGAACCGATTTTAATAAAATTTTGCACACTGTGTGCAGTTTGATCCAACTTGAGACTTAGGGTAGTCTATAACTAAATTTATAGTCGCATTATTTTTTATTGCAAATTATTTATTTTTTACATAGAGTTATAATTATCTGTGAGTACCATACGATTCTAACAGATGGTGGTGTAATTATCTGTGAGTTCCATACGATTCTAACAGATGGCGGTGTAAGGTAATTGGTTTATTATTTACCAAAGAGAGATCCAGATGGCTGTGCTTTTTGTTGCAACCGCGAATTTCAATTGAATTACAAATATTGATTATTTCATGTCCCGCGCCGTAGCCGAGCGGTTAAGGTAGGAAGCCTTGGCGCAGAGCTACGGGACTTGCGCTGGTTCGAGTCTCATGGTATTTCGGCCAGTATGGGACCGGTGCCCACCCACATCGTGAGGCAATTGGGTAGCTACAATAAGTAGCGGCTCCAGGATGAGGAACCAGCTATAACGGCTGGGGGACTCGACATGCTAACCACATGTCACCCCTACACTGGCTGTTGATCATCTACCTTTGTGATTGACACATGTGGATGTGAAGGGCCAGCAGCCGGCTGGTAAAAGGGCAACCGCTGAAAAGTGGAAAGACCCTCAATCGGAAAAAAAATCGGATTATTTCATAATTTAAGTGTATTCAATGTTTATTTTATTTTCAATATTATTAATTTCGTGTGTAAGTATTAGTTTTAAGTAATCTGGCTGAAAGACAGCAACTTAATTTAAATTTTTAATGTATACCTTAGCCACAGCAACGCGTGGCCGGGACTTCTAATGGTACTATAAATTCGACTTGCTGAGGAATTCGCTTGTATGATCGACTTTTTAAAAATACTAAGTTGTGAATATATTATAGCGACATGTTCTATTATGTTTCTCAGATATCCACTTCTTTGGTGTGATACAACCTTGAGAAATAGTACAGTGAGCTGCAGGATACACATTATTTAAATATAAAGAAAAATGCTCAACATGCAAGTCACATTGAAGGACAAGAACTGGATCGGGAAGGTCAGGTTCGAACCTCGCCTATATCACGATACGTCATAACGTAAATAGGCCCAACTGAGTCACTTAAGATAAATATAACCCATTGTCAGCTGGAGTTTATTATCATTAAAATAGTTTGGAGAAAAAAATTAAAAATCATCATCGATTCTACTTACCAGGTATCGAAAATGACCATAAGAAAAAAAAAATATATATATATCCATCCATAGTAATTCTGCCCGAGGGCAGGTCCTTAACTGCAATCATAGCATTTTCACGCTATGCTTGCAGCTTTACTAGGGAATTGTAGGTGTGGTAGCTTCCCGTTGCTTTCCACACCGATGAAGGATGATGATAATGATAAGGATGATGATAATGATGTTGGCCATATGATTTCGTGGACCGTTTGGGCCTTAAAGTTTTCCTGACATTTGTATTACGGGTGAGGAAAAACCCCGATAAAAACCTCACCCAGAAAAACTGCCCCGGCCGGGGATCGAACCCAGCCCGCTGCGTGACAAGGCAGCACGCTATATATATATATATATTGCAAATGCCCCAGGTTATCTTTCGACATTCTTGGTTTTCTCTCCTGGCATGGCGTACTTGTAACCCACTTCTGAGGTTGGGGCGCCTGGAAGGCGGGGTTACATTGCTCCGATGATATGACGGGTGATGATGATAGTGGCGCGCCAGGAGAGTCCCTAATCCTAAGCTTAATCTAATATGAATGATGATGATTGCGATGGCCATATGAATTCGGGGACCGTTTGGGCCTTAAAGTTTTCCTGACATTTGTCTTACAGGTGAGGAGAAACCCCGATAGAAACCTCACCCAGAAAAACTGCCCCGACCGGGGATCGAACCCGGGCCCGCTGCGTGACAAGGCAGCACGCTACCTCGAGACCACAGCGGTGGACGTCATATATATATATATATATATATATATATATATATTATATATATATATATATATATATATACTGTATATAATCTAGTAAAAACCTTAACTGTTCTCAAAACCTAATTTTTGTAGCCTGCAATTTGTTAATGTCATTTCGTGTCATGTTCAAGTTTCTGATCCATATAGTAGAACAGGTATTATTTTCACCGCATAGAACTTCATTTGGGTCTACTTTCTTGTGTTTTTCCTTTCGATGTTCTATTTATTGTACTGCATATCTGTTGGAAGAGAGTAGTTTATTTTTACATTCACTAATTAAGGATTTTGCACTAGGTTAGATAAATTAAAAAATGAGGATATAAGAAAATAATTAAATTTGATATCATTAGATGAAAGGATTCATCATTATAAAGATCAATAGATTGAATACCTAGTAAGAATGAGCTACAGTGGCATTCCTAGAACAATTCCTGATTATAAACCTGAAGGAAAAAGATATTTGGGAAGACCACGGAAACGTTGGTTGGAGAATATGTGAGCTGAAACAAGCTTAAGACCCTAATCCCTGATTAAAGAAGAATATATATAGTTCCCAAAGCCATGCTTCATTATTTTCCCTCAGGGATGAGATCTCTGGGCCGTCCAAGAAAAAAAAAATTGCTTAACTGTTATGTTAGCCGCTAGATGTCAGTTGGAACAAATTTCCGCTACCTCTTGTGTGAATTGAGAATACTACATGTATAAGAAAATTGTATGTTTGTCTTGGAATTCTTGGGTAGAGCGCTAAAGGTACAGACTTTAGAGACTCGAGTTCAAATCCCGACTCAAGCATTCATTTTTCTTTTCATATCATATTTGCCTTCATTGCCAAATGTCAAAAATATATTTATAATATATATATATATATTTTTTTTTCTCTTTGACCACTGCTGTGGTCTCGAGGTAGCGTGCTACCTTGTCACGCAGCGGACCCGGGTTCGATTCCCGGTAGGGACAAGCTCCAGGGTGAGGTTTTTTCGGGGTTTTTCCTCACCTGTAAGACAAATGTCAGGAAGCTTAGGCCCAAACGGTCCCCGAAAATCATCCGGCCATCATCATCAACCTTATCATTATCACCATCATCTTTCACGGGTGTGGAAAGCAACGGGAAGCTACCGCACTTATAATTCCCTAGTAAAACTGCAAGCATAGCATGAAAATAGTAATTGCAGTGAAAGACCTGCCCTCGGGCAGAATTACTGTGGATGGATATTCTCTTTATATGCTTGATTGTTACAGTGACCAGGAGATGGCAGTTAGATCAATGTCGCGCTGCCTCTCATGTTAGAGAATCACATATATAAGTAAAAACACGTGTTTGTGCTGGAATGTCAGTGTGGCGAAGTTGGAATCGGGCTAACGTATAGAGTTAGAGGTCTCGGTTCAAATCCTGGCATAGACATTTATTTTTCTTTTCATTGTCATATATATATAGGCCTATATTTTTTTTTTCAAACGCCCCAGGTTGTCTTTCGGCATTCCTGGTGTCTCTCCGGGCATGGCGTACTTGTAACCCACTTCTGAGGTTGGGGCGCCTAGAAGGCGGGGTTACGTTGCCCCGATGATATGATGGGTGATGATGATTGTAATGGTGCGCCAGGAGAGTCCCTAATCCTAAGTTTAACCTAAGATGTATATGAATGATGATGATTGCGATGGCCATATGATTTCGGGGACCGTTTGGACCTTAAAGTTTTCCTGACATTTGCCTTACAGGTGAGGAAAAACCCCGATAAAAACCTCACCCAGAAAAACTGTCCCGACCGGGGATCGAACCCGGGCTCGCTGTGTGACAAGGCAGCACGCTACCCCGAGACCACAGCGGTGGACTGATGTATATATTTCCTGTAACTAATCACGGCATAAATAAAGTAAGGCACGAATAGGGAATTGAAGAGGGATATGGAAACATACTTTAGGGAAACCAAAGGGAAGTCGTGCAGTGAATAGGTCAAGAATAAAATGGGAGAATAACATTAACCATTATTTTGAATGAAGTAAATTATACATTTTACTAATGTAAACACAGGGAAATGAAGTAGTGAATATTATGAAATGGGTCCTAGTAATGAAATTCCAACCCAGGATTTTTCTACACGATTGAGGAAAACCAGAAAAAAATCAGGTTAGTCTGCGCTGGGATTTAAATTTGGATCTCCCGAATATGTCTCAAAAACAACAGTTTGAGGCAATTCGCTCAGTAATAGAAATCTTCAATGCTAATTTGCAGAAACAAGTGAATACACACAACACAGACATAAAAAGCCAACTAGTATATAAGGAAGTCATTTCTAGGAGATGAAAAATATAACACATGATCTAACCGGCTGTGTATATGTCAGAAGAAAATGCATTTTAATTATATATTTAATACTAATTCATTTATACGATTTTTATTTTATTATGCAATATTTATTTTTATAAATACAATTTTAGAATTATTTATTTTCGAGGTTTTTGACAAATGACTTAACTAGTGTAAAACATGGGGTAAGTTAGGAAAGAAAATAATACTTTTTAATTTTTCCGGTTTGTGTACGTGATTGATATAAAATATAAAACATACTTTTATATAGACAGTAATATTTGTTACTAAACCCCTACATAGCCATTCTTACATTTGGAAGTAATACGTATGTTTTCAAATCTTAATGCAATCTTTAAGTTGGCTCAAGTTCAGAATACCTTTACCTATGATTTTCCATACTACATTCTTGTAATATTGTTGCTCTATATACTTTTTCCGTCTTTACTAAGTTTCATACTATTTTAAACATTTTACAACGGTATTTATTATTTCTTCTTCTTCCTCTACGCATGAAAGCTGGCAGCTTGTAGCGTGTCCATTCACTTCAGGTCCGGGGTATGGTGACGTCCTTTCATCTGTTCCAATTTATCAGTCCGGCTTGCTTTGTGAATGTTATATCTTGGAAATGAGTTACTAGACCTGCAGAATCATTGTGCGCATGCGCGAACGCTTAAAGAAAATTCCGCTAGATGGCGGAGATAATTGTGAAAACGAAATATCCAACATTCGAAAATACATTTTAAGAAATGGATGTTCACTCACTTCATTTTGTTATGTTTTGAAGGGACAAGTTAATGTACATCAGATTAGTTTACACTTCATTAAATAACATACATGTATTCTTCTTCTTCCTTTCCAGGATTAGGTCAATGCGACTTGTTTCGGTCTCAAGTCCATCGTTTCCTTGGCCGTGCCAAAGATCTTTTTCCATGTGGTTTGTAGGCGTTGATCTTTTTGGGCAATCTTGTATTGTCCATTCTGTCTAAATGTACTTTCCATTGATATCTGTGCTCGTCTAGTTTATCGAGTATTGAAAATATCTCCAGTTCATTTCTTACATGTAATTTATTTCGTTAGGTTAAGAAGGTAAAAGTTGGTGTACACCCATTATAAGCATCTTGGAAATTTATAGCGAAGGTTGGTCATACCGATTTCACACATATGACCAATATCTAGCGGAAGTTTCTTTAAGCGTTCGCACATGCGCACTATGATTCTATAGAACTTTGAGAAAATCTTGGTAAAGGTAATTTAAACATTTTCCTTTTAAGTTTAATATATTCAAACATTTTATCCCGCCTAAACTTGAAATCATTCCAGTGAAAACTCTTGTGATGCCGAATTTTGATTAATGTTAGTGGCTTATTTTAATTTTAACGAAAATCATTGTCAATGACTCCATTAAGGGGATTATACAGTATCACGTGCACTTATTAAAAAATAATTGATTTATTTGACAAGTTCTAAATGTATACACATCTTCCTGTGCACAATAAGTTTTAATTATCTTACTATTTTCAGCTCTATCCTTCCAGTTACATTCCTGCAGTTCCCTGTCCTTAAACACATTCATAATTATCTATATCCATGTCTTCTTAGGTCTCCTCTTCTCTTCCTTCGATTTGGAATCCACTCCAAACTACTAACTGGCAACCTATCTTCATTCATCCTCTTCATGTATCTAAACCATTGTAATTATTTATTTCTCACAAATTGCACGTATAGTTGTTTCGTTAAAGTTCATTTTTTCTCGGATAATACTGTTTCTGATCCTAATTTAGAGTATCATGCACATTTCCTTAAAAATCCATGTCTGTAGATTGCAATTTTGACTTTAATTTAGAATTTATGGTCCATGTTTCTGCTCCATAAGTCATTAAATTTCTTACTATTGATTTATACATATTAGTTTCAGTTTCTTCGAATATCTGTTTATCCCACAAAATTCCATTCAACATTGCTATTGCAGATCGACCTTAACTATTAT
Source organism: Diploptera punctata (assembly GCA_030220185.1). NCBI lineage: Eukaryota > Metazoa > Arthropoda > Insecta > Blattodea > Blaberidae > Diploptera > Diploptera punctata. The sequence goes on along the minus strand of JASPKZ010003064.1, from coordinate 403,757 downwards.
TTTTGTTATTTCCAATTCATTATTTCCATATCATTTAAAAAATAATCATCTTCTTCTTTCACGGATTAGGTCTTTGCCTGTTCCGATCTCACATCTCTGGTCCTCCAGGTTGGGGGTTGTGCGTTGTCCGTCAGGCTGGAAACCCATCACGTAAAGAAGATCTTTCTCAGAAATCTCACGTGATTAAACAAATAATAAGTCCACTATTTTTTTTATATTCAGACTCGGGACCCACGGCTTAAATTCCCTCCCGGAAGATTTTTCCCTTAGATTTTTCCATCCAAAAAATCCATCGTCCCCGGTGGAGTTTGAACCCGCGACTCTAGGGACTAAAGCCAAAGACCATAACCAGTAGACCAGACGCTGAAGACTCATCTCAATTATTATTTTACAGAATTTGTATCTCAATTATTATATTCACGACACTAGCGCCTCTGGCGACTGGATATGGGAGTACAGCTAAATCAGGACAGTTCCCTTTCGTCGTATTTCTTGTGTCGTACTTCGGAACAACCAAGGACAACGGGCAACCATGCATGGGAACTATAATTTCCGAGTGCTGGATTCTCACGTCTGCACAGTGCGTCTCATCACATAAACAACTGAAATCCGTTTCGTATATAGTTGGCGAAGTAAAAGTGGAAATGGACGACGATGGCATGGGACATATTGAAAGGTCCAATATTTACATCCATCCATCCTTCAGAATGAAACCAACCCCTGATGGGAATAAGGAACCCTACAACGATTTCGCATTGCTTAAAACTAAAAGCAGAATTGAATTCGACAATGACGTAAATAGAACTGTATATAGTGAACTATTTGAAACTGAGGTAGGAACAGTGACAGTAGTTTGGTACGATAAGGTTAAAGGAAAGAACGAATACAAGCTGAAATACGTGGATTTGACGAAGATGGAAAAATCGTCTCCAACCAAAATACTGTTCTCAAATAAAAATAAGTTTCTCACTGAAATAAACAGGGGAGGACCTGCGATTTTGAAGGGGAAGCAGATCGGGATGTTCAGTTTCAGAGCTGGAACATTGTTTGGATTCATGAAGCCGTGGTATCAGTACATCTGGATCCAAAATATCACCGGTTTGATTCTCAATACAACCACCGGACAGTTCAGTGGAGTAGAAGCTTGTGATGGTACAGCATATATAATTCCTACAGTTTTGTTGTTGCTTTTATGCTCCGTATTTGTGAACATTTTATAAAATTATACGTTATTTTATTGTACATTTTGTGGTTTTTATTTATTTAATTATTTAAAATTGCATGCTCCATTACATCTATGTTTATCTATATGTATCTAAGGATTTGTAGGATGAACTGAGGAAATATCGATTACTTTAGCAATTGGTCGTGGAGAAACAGCAGTTTAACTTACCCAATATATTTTCGAAGTCCTATAGAACAACAATGCGCATGCGCCAGAGTTTATAGAACCAGCGATAACCCAAGATCGAACCACATATCGATTATCATCCTTGCCTAATGGATTATCGCTGCTCGCCACATGTCGATTATTATCGATATCGTACTAAAGTTTATACAGCTTTCGCTAGATGGCAGCACGTCGATGTGAAATTTGAATGACCAATATTTGCAATAAATCCCCAAATCTGTTTTAAAGAAATATATTAATAATACTATTTAAGTTCCTAAACGTTTATTAAAAATGGATGTATACTAATTTATTTCTCCCTAACGTCGTTGCAACCAGCGATAACCCAAACCAGAGAGAAGAGAGAAAATCATGGACTAATTAATGCACTCTGTGGAGAAAATGGCTGTCAGCATCACAATATTGTCTAACAGTATCATAATGTTAGTGTTTTGCAGATTTACATAAATACTTAAAAATTGTCAAATACTGTTATAAAAATTGTTTGAAAAACATTAAAAATATTTTTTAAATGTTAGTAAATACAGAAGAAGAGCTATACTTTACAACAATAAATTGAAAAATGAAGGGTGTGTTAAACTGCTGTTGAGGATTTGAAAAAATAGATAATTGTTAACTATTCTATTACTTATTTAGATATACATAAAAATACAAATACACTATCAACTAACCTGAACATTTTTGGATCAAAGATAGATGAACAGATAGGTTAATGGAGATAACTTACTGTAATTTTCTTACACGCTTAAAGGTAAAACCGTTATTCGACCAAAGAAAATGCAGTCATAAATCTGGTTTGTTTACATCACAACTGGAACTTAGGTCGGAATTAGTATAATATCTGAGGTATTTCAGTAAAATGGCGATGTTACCATTACTTTTTTTTTCTTTGTACGACGATGCGATATAAAACAGAAGGCCGTGCCTTTACAAACAAATGACTGAAAGATCAACAATATTATACATTAAGAGAATATTTTATTTATATAATTTGATAATAATTTAAAGTAATTTTCATTAAATTTTAAGTACACATAATTCAGCATGAGGTAAGTCAACTGATTAAAATAAATACTATGACAACATTCGGTTGCATGATATGAAGAAATTAACTTATTAATTATGTATGCGTACCGTATTTTTAACATTTTAAATGACACATGAGGTTATTTGAGCAATTGAAAACGTGTTTAATGCATTCTTAAGTAGAAGTTAAATTATCTATGAAGGTATGATTAAATTCATTTGTGCATGATTTCTTAGAGGAAGAAGGTCTACAACTCAATAGTATTAATACGATGTTTATGTTGATAATATAGTATTATTAGGTGACAGTGAAGAGATACTAAGGACCAACACACACTCTGTTGAGTAACACTAAGAAATTGGGACTGAAAGGAAAAACCAATAAAACTAAGTGTACGTTCATGCATAGAAATACATTATATAATGAAAATTGACAGTTAATAACAAATGAGACAAATTTTGAAGATGTGGCTGAATTCTAATACTTACTTACTCACTGGCACTATCGAACCCGTAGGTTCATGGCCGCGCGGACATAAGTTCTCCATACATCCCTATCCTGAGCTAATGCTTTCCAATCATTCCCTGTATAATCTACTTCCCTCAAATCATAGTTAATGTTATCCTCCCACCTCATTCTTGGTCTATCAACTGGGCGTTTTATAACGCAAAGTTTCCAGATTCCTGACTACCTTCTCCTGGCCACCTAACTTCCTGTAAAACGACTATATCCAAGGGCGATTTATCTAATTCCCGCGTTAATATCTCTAGTGCCCCGCTATTGTATAAAGTCCTAACATTCCATGTTCCTAGGAACATGTCCCTGTGTTTGAGCCTTTGGCATGGGTTCCCTGAAGTAGTCCCCGACCGGAGAACCGAATGGGGGACTATTTGACCTCCGGAAAATTTTACCCCAGTTGAACCCATGTCCGCATTTCTTGACAGTTGTATTTTTACGGTGAAAGATCGTCACTCTTTCGACCAAGGTACTTTTTTCGTCTGGCTTATCACCTTCGACCAGTCCGGCATGGATAACCCTATCGGCAGCAATGCTACCACCGGCATAGCTCTCAGGATCATTTAAGCACGCAAGCCACTCCACCACGACAAGTTAGGAAATAATAGTTCCAAATAGGAATGAGATGCACAAATAACTTAATCATAGGCTCAGTTCAGGAAGCACGTGCTATTATGCGTTACAGGGACTCTCGTCGTCCCAACTTCTCTTAAAAAACGTTAAACTGAAAAAAGTTATTCTCACAGTTATTTTATATGGATACGAAACATGGACTCTTACTTTAAGAAAGGGGGGGGGAGAAATTACGAGTATTTGAGGATAAAGTTCTTAGGAACAATTTTGACCAAACAGTGATAAACAAATAAGCGAATGGAAAACACTGCATAACAGTGAGCTACATGGTCTTTATAAGAATCTAGATATAATAAGAATAGTTAATTCTCGTAGACTGCGATGGATAAGACACGTGGCACCAGTGGGGAGTAAGGAGTATAGTAGGCTATTGTAAAAAAACCAGAGGGAAAACGTCCAGTTGGTAGACTAAGAATGAGATGGGAGAATAACATTAACCATGATTTGAGGGAAATAGATTATACAGATGATTGGAAAAAAAATTATCTCATGATAGGGATGTATGGAGAGCTTATGTCCGCATGGCCATGAACCTACGGGTTCGATAGTGCCAGTAAGTTATTTAGTGCATGATTTCATTAGAACAAACGCATTTAACTACCTCGGATACCAAGTTACATACGAAGAGGATAAAGATTTTAGTAAAAAATTATAAAATTTAACAGAGTAATAGGAATTATAAATAATATTTTAAAGCCAAACACAGTACAGCAACACACACGAACTAGAATTTATAAACACTGGTCAGACCCATATTATGTTATGACAGTGAGGCCTGGACAATTCGCAGTGTAGATGGACAAAGACTAACTGCGGCAGAAATGAAAGTTATGAGACGTACTGCAGGCTACTCAAGCACAGACCATAAAAGGAATTCTGAGATTCTCAAAGAATTACAAACAGAATCAGTCATGGAATATGTACAAAAATACAGAAAGAACTGGAAATCTTACGTAAGAAGAATGAGCAGAACAAAAATACTGGTGAAATCTTAAATTACCAGCCACCAGGCAAGAGATCTTTGGGCAGACCCTTCAAACGTTGGATTGAGACCGTAACAGACTACTTGGTCTATCACATGAAAGGAAGAAGAAGAAGAGATGATTTCAATTAAATACAAAACAGCTATGTGGTTTCTAGTGCACATGACAGTTCACATTCGAATGAAGATAGAAAAAAGTGCACAGGTTATTGTAGCAGTGTGTGAATAACAGCCCGAGGAATCAATGTGTGTTTTTGTGCAAACAAAGTGCAGAGGATACTTGAAAATTGAATTAGAATTTGATATACAAGTAATTAAAAAACGAAATGGCTGAATGTTGCGATTCTTTTATGATTATCTATGTTCATTTGAGAGATTTTAGTGCAAATGGCAGTCTGCAATAATTCGAATAAAAGAACACAAATTATTATATCTATTTGAGGACTTATACTGTATTTTCTATACAGGGCAAGTCAAAATGATGGACCCGATTTCATAAATTTATTCTGTGAAATCTACTGAACATATAATATGAGATATAGGCAAACTCTCAAAGTTTTTTACAGTCATATCACATGTGTTCTATGTGAGCACCTCGTGTAACACGGTACGCATAAAGTAGATAGTCTATCTCCAGTCAAATTTTGTGTAATGTGTTGCGGTCAATCTCTGCAATGGCTGCAGTGATGCGGATACAAAGGTCACCTAATGTTGCTGGAAGTGATGGTACGTAAACAAGATCACTTACGAAACCCCACAAGAAGAAATCACACGGGGTCAAGTCGGGGGAATGTGGTGGCCAACGAATGAGAGGTTGATCATCCTGAGATACACGCCTATCCAGCGTTGTTCCAATGCCACCGCTATTTTATATACCTGCTTCCTGCGCAGCATAGAGGTAGAAAATGAAACCACCCGAGAAGGAGACGAAACCTTGAGAATTTGCCTTTCAGGGCCTGTACCTCACATTCTGATACGTCCAGTAGATTTCACAGAATAAATTTATGAAATCGGGTCCATAATTTTGACTTGCCCTGTAGAATTACTTACTTACTCACTGGCACTATCGAACCCGTAGGTTCATGGCCGCGCGGACATAAGCTCTCCATACATCCCTATACTGAGCTAATCATTTCCAATCATTCCCTGTATAATCTATTTCCCTCAAATCATAGTTAATATTACTCTCTGATAGCGCTGTATCCTGGTTCGACTCATACCTGCACGGTCGTCAACAATACGTTTCATTAAACTCTAGATCTTCGACTTGGCGTAACGTGCCGGCTGGAGTCCCCCAGGGCAGTGTTCTCGGACCTCTTCTTTTCTCAATCTACATAAATGATTTGCCAACTGTACTAAAGCACTGCCGTTATCACCTCTATGCTGATGATCTCCAAATTTACCTACATTCACCTCCTCATTCTCTCTATAACAGCTTAATGAAAATGAATGACAATCTCATATCCATCTTTAACTGGTCTTCAAGTATCGGTCTAAATCTAAATCCTAGCAAGTCACAAGTAATTCTAATGGGACAACAAAGACTGCTTACAAGCTTTGACATATCTACACTTCCAAACATTACTATAAATAATATAATTATCCCTTATTATTCTTCAGTAATAGATCTTGGACTACATCTAGACGCAAATTTAACCTGGCAAACACAAGTGAAACACATATGTAAAAAGACTTTCTCCATCTTACATTATCTTAGACGTTTAAAGAATTTTCTCCCAGTTTCGTTAAAACAAATCCTAGTGCAGAATCTTGTGTTACCACACTTCGATTATTGTGACATTATATATAATGATCTAAACTATGCCTTGTCGCAGAGACTGCAGCGTGTTCATAATGCTTGCATTCGATTCATTTTCAATATCCGCCGTTATGACCAATATTCCGAACACTTTAATAACCTCTCTTGGCTCCGTCTTACTGACAGACGTAAATTGCACTCTCTTTCGCTACTTTTCAAGCTTCTGAATTCCTACATTCCTACTTACCTGGCGTCCAGATTTGAGAAGTTATCCTCCTACCACAATATTGACACTAGGTCACAAGATAGCAGTCTGCTAACAATTCCTCTTCATAGCACTTCCTCCTATTCTACTTCCTTCACAGTAGCCTCCGCCCGCTTCTGGAATCTCCTTCCTCAAGATATCAGGGGTTGCCGCACACTTGGCACCTTTAAGTCACGCTTATACAGTTACCTGTTGTCTAATAATTAATTTTTCTCTATTTATTTAATTTTATACTATGTCATTAATCTTTTCCTCGTTTTTTTATATATCTTGTACATATTATATATTTAATTCGTTAAATTTAGAGTAAATCAAAATACATTATAAATATTAATTGTATTGTATTCATAACTTGTAATCGTTTATATATATACATTGTAATTTAGATTTAAGACTTTTCTTTTGTATTTTTTTTAAACCTGGTTGAGTGGTAGACAAGGCCTTAAGGCCTTAACTCTGCCAGGTAAAATAAAGCTATTATTATTATTATTCTTGGTCTACCAACTGGGCGCTTTCCCTCTGGCTTTCCTACAAGAAGCTTCCGTGCAAGTCTTTCATTCCCCATACGTGCAACATGTCCTGCCCATCGCAGTGTACGAGACTTGACTGTTCTTATCATATCTGGCTTTCTATAAAGACCATGTAATTCATTGTTATGTAGTCTTCTCCATTCACCTGTCTGTTCATCTCTCTTTGGTCCAAAAATTTTCCTAAGTACTTTATTCTCAAATACCTGTAATCTCTTTTCCTCCCTTAAAGTAAGAGTCCATGTTTCGCACCCATATAATATAACTGGTAGAATAATAGTTTTATATATTTTCAGTTTAACGTTTTTTGAAAGGAGTTGGGACATCAAGGGTCTCTGCAATGCACAACAGCACGCATTTCCAGAATTGAGCCTACGTTTAATTTCTTTGTGCATCTCATTCCTATTTGTGATCATTGTTCCTAGGTATTTGAATTCAGCCACTTCCTCAAAATTTCCCTCATTTGTCATTAGCTGTCCATTTCCATTATATAATGAATTTCTACGTGTGACCATATATTTAGTTTTATTGATATTTACTTCCAGTCGTAATTTCTTAGTGTTACTCATTAGTGTGTGCATGTTGTCCTTTAGTATCTCCTTGCTATCGGCCAATAGTACTACACCATCAGCATAAACTAACAACTTATTAATACCATAGAATACAGTAATGAATAAAAATTGAATGAGGAGTTGGGATATAAATATCCTAAGAAACGCCATTTTAACAATATGTAATATGATGGAAGATCCTTAATTAATGATACAAACAAAATCAGTGAAATTGAAAGGTGAAGTCAAAATGCCAATAAATCATACTTTCAATTATTGAGACACTTTAAGTAAGGTTTTTTTTAACAAAAGAAACAAAAGACAATCTATACAAAACTCTGGTAAAACCAAATATTTATATAGCAATGAAATATTGACTTTGTCCAAAACTGATATCTCAAGACTGAGTTAATTTTGAAAGAAAATATAAGACAAGTATGGCCCAGTATGTGACAAGGGAGAATGGTTATAAGATATAATCTGAGCTCTATCAGTTGTGTAAGTCTCCTGATGTGGTTACATCAACAAAATTTTCAAGATTGCGATGGACAAAGCACATAGAAAGAATGACTGAACATGAGAAATCAAAGAAAATTACGGAATATAAATTTGAAGGAAAAAGGAATGTAGGATGACCGAGACTCTGTTGAATGGATGGAATTTTGGAGGATCTGAGAATCTAGGGATGATGGTTGATTGGAAGAGACAGATATGCCTGGAGGAGTGTTCTGAGGGAAACCGAGGTTCAAAACGCGTAGTAGTTCTGCTTTTGTAGATGAATATATTGGAAGATAGCTGCGGATAATAGGCACAAATTACACTAAAACTAAAGAAAAAATTAACCAAAATAATTAATCTTACCCTTATATTTATCCACTTTGTGTAGCATATGTTATTGTTATAGTCCTTGTATTTTCATTAGATCAAGGTCACTGCTTAGCTAACGACATTAAATTCGGTAATAAGTTGTATGGTATAAGGAGTTTCGTGGTTTGAGATTGTCTCTCTTTTCATGGTGAAACCCTGCACTGAGTTTTAAGACAATTAACAAGGAGCCGATTGACACTCCAGTATGAGCTTGATCAGGCTGATGAAAATACGTAGATTATACTTGCTATTCGTCTTCTTTCTTAGCATTATAGTCCTTTCAGTTTGACTTTGGCTTCTTTTAAGACAAATACCCATTCTTGTCTTGTATTATAAAAAGTGAAAAATCGCGTGAAGATACACAACTGTCATTTGTGTTTAGTGATAAATAGGGTATTCATTTGGGTTTAGTGATAATGTGCATTGCATATAAAGTGATGGAAATTCTTTACGCAAAGAAAACGTATTCGGAAAGTAAGTTCCAGCTATTTTTTTTCTGAAAACACCCTATTGTTGAAATGTTTCTTAAACACCAGTAAAAAGTAACTTTTCGGCTATTCTTTACAAGATGTGACGGGACTTTTTTAATTCCTTCTTAAACTCCTATTAAATTTTACTCTTTTCCCTTTTGCAAATTATTTCCCGCCATTTACAATGATTTTTACATTTTTCTAACGATTATTTCAATATATTTTTCTACGATATTTAACTACAGACGTGGCAGCCATGTTGATTTTAACGAATATTCTAAGCAAAAAACAAAGTCGTGTTCCAGTGCAGCCAACATAGAGTATGTACTAATTAACTGTACACATATACTTCAGAATTTCTGAACTTACTATTTATTTTTAGGCATTGCATTTTTCACAGGTTAGAGTGCTTAAATTTCATTGGGTTGGTCTTTCATTGGGTAGAGTACTTAAATTGCGTTAGGTTAGCTTTTAGGTTAGTTAAATATTGTGTATATGTTGGCTGCATCTCGTGATTCTACAGTGTAAACAGCTTCGCGATTTTGGCACATGCGCATGTGAATGATTGGAACTTTGAAACATATTTCGCGTAACATGTTGTAAATAATCCCCCACTTTTCAAAATATTTTCCGTTAAATTCAAACATTTGTCATAACGCTTCACAAGTTTCGAAAACCCTCCCGCGTAAAACTCTGTCGCCTGTAAGGACTGCAACAAATTTTATATAGGAAGGACAAACAGGAGTTTTAACATCAGATTCAAAGAACATTTTCGAGACTTCATTCACGCAGAAGGGAAATCAAGCTATGCAAAACACGTTATCCATGAAGGACATCGCATGTTAAATATTGAAAACACCCTAACAGTAATGCACAGAGAAAATAATCCAGCGAAGATAAACGTACTCGAAGAGATGAAAATCATGAAAGCAGCTCACAACGACAGCCTGATAAACGAAAACGAACCAAATACATGCAACCCCCTCTACCAGATCTTCAGTGAAACACCAGTTTTGAATCCTGCCGATGATGGGACAAGTCCCGAAAGCGCTACAGTTAAATGATAATTAAGTTGAGGAGACGGACCTTTCAGGTGAATATTCTATAATTTTATATTAATTTTGAATAAACCTCAACGGAACACATCATGAATCTTATAAAAGTTGACGTCAGATTAGTGAACACTACAGTAAATAATATGAATGTAGTTTATTTTGTTAGGTTAGAAAGGGAGAAGTTAGTGTACATCCATTACTAATAAACGTTTGGGAATTTATTTAGAAAGTTGGTCATACCGCACATGCTGCCATCTAGCGACAGTTCTATAAACTTTCTGTAGGACTTCAAATATTTGTGGTCCCACCTAGCGATAGCTTTATAAACTCATGCACATGAACACAGCTATCCTGTAGAAAATATATTGGGAAAGGTAAAGTACTGTTTCACCTTCGATTTCAATCAAGAGTTGATATTCAGAAAGCTCTAGATCGTTAAGATGTGAGAGATATCCAGAAATGGTGCTGCAGATTGAGTTCGCCGTATTCCAAGGATTCGGCAACGTATAGTTGACTTGGCAGGAGACTATTAATGGAGTACGTAATGTCAAAAAAACCTAAATACAGAGTGATTCATAAATATGGCTATACGTTTGATCGGATTTTGTGACGAAAATATTATTATTAAAGGAAATCTGATGTTATCATTGGAAAGGGAATCCTTCAAATTACAACAATAGAACAAAACAAAACAAATCACTGCTCACGTGCAGCTTGGCGGGTTGATTTTTGTGGGCGAGTGTCGAACGCCTCCACAATTCTCTTCGTTGTTTCTGCATCCGTGCTAATGCGAGGCCTTCCAGGAGGTTTGATTTTCTGCATCCTTCCAGTTTCCACCAGTCGTTTTCTCCACTTCCCCACAGTCGACGGTTGCAATGCTACATTAAACTCACGTCTTGCCCGTCTTACGGCCTCACGATCATTAGCATACGTTATTGCCCATGCAACAATTGTAATTTGCTGTTGCGTATTCGTCATTTTGACTAATGACCTAAATTCTACACTGTTTTGTTTTATTCCATTGTTGTAATTTGAATAATTACCTTTCCAACGGTAATTTCATATTTCCTGTAATGGTAATATTTCCATCACTCAACGCGATCAAACGTATAGCCATATTTATGATTCACCCCGTATATGCTTTCTGATGTTACGTATAGCAGTGTTGCCATTACTTATCGAATGCCCTAGTAGTCATTCATAACAGACGGTCGGCCACTTAGTTCTTCATCATGGACGTTGGTACATCCGTCTCCAAATGCACGACCCCAACGTCAAACAACACCGCCATTGATAATATCCCCAGCAGTAATCTCACGATGAATTGCTAGAGTCAGTTTTTTTGCCCACAAAAACCATATTACAATACATACCTCACACTTGACGGGAGCTTCTATTATTGCAGACATTTTAAACACCTGTATTAACGAGAGAAAAGGTAGAATGTAACTACTACGACTCGAAAGTCGAGGAAAAATCTTTTTTTTATGTCTGAAGACGAGGCCCAACTTAATATATATACATTTTGGTTCATTATAGGCCATAGAAATACATTATATAATGGATATGGACAGCTAATGATATCTAAGGAAAATTTTGAAGAAGTGGCTGAAATTCAAATATCTAGGAATAATAATTGCAAACGGGAATGAGATGCACAAAGAAATTAAATAGGCCTGTAGGCTCAATTCTATAAATGCGTGCTATTATGCATTACAGATACTCTTGACGTCCTAACTTCTTTCAAAAAACGTTAAACTGAAACTATATATAACTGTTATTGTACCAGTTATATTATATGGGTGTGAAACATGGACTCTTACTTTAAGAGAGGAAAGGAGATTGCGAGTATTTGAAAATAAAGTTCTTAAGGAAATGTTTGGACCAAAGAGAGATGAACAGACAGGCGAATGGAGAAGACTTCATAACAGTGAACTACATGGTCTTTATAGGAAGCCAGATATAATAACAGTTAAGTCTCAAGACTGCGAAGGGCAGGGCATGTGGCACGAATGCGGAATAAAAGACATGCATGGTAGCTTCTTGTAGGAAAACCAGAAGGAAAACGCCCAGATGGTAAACCAAGAATGAGTTGGAAAAATAGCATTAATCAAAATTTGGTGGAAGTAGATTATACAGGGAATGATTAGAAAACATTATCTCAGGATAGGGATATATGGAGAGCTTATGTCCACGCGGTCATGAACCTACGGGTTCGATAGTGCCAGTGAGTTAGTAGGCCAGACAATGGTGGGTTTTATCTATCCTTTCTTCGACTTGTTTGGCTTATCCTTTTTTTAGGTTTCAACGGGTTTTTTGAACTCTTTTGACTGCATTTATACCTTTTGTACAATTCAAGAATCTACAGAGTCTAGTGTCAATTCCAACTTCTTTTAAAAACTTTCACAGACTTCTCACAGTACAACCACCTTTTTTTTTCCCGCGAGAAATTATTTGAATCCTCACAAAATATCTTATTATTTTAACCAGCCTACTGATCACCTGATATCCATTGCGGAATTAAATTATAAGGTATGAAAGAAGAAGTATTTTCAGTCATCAATTTTTTTCGCAATGTATGTCCCATTTCACAAGAATTTTGTACTTTTTAAACATTTTTATTATATTCATTAAATAATGCAGCTGAAAATAAAATTATTTAATTTGAATTGCCTTTTTATATATATATTTTTTTTTCAGTTTTAGATCTTTTTAGGATCTCTTTAGGTTCTTTTAAAGGTCCTTTATAGGTCCTCAACTTCCGATCCCTAGTAACCACCCAGTAAGAATACTGCCGGGAGCTTACTGAATCCTGCTATACAGTAAAACAAAAGATTATGTTACCGCCACCGTTCGCGTGACGAACGAGACCGAAACTTACTTTCAGAATCCTCTCAAACAATAGAATGGTGGAAAGAATATTTTACATAATTTTACTATACTAATTCCAAAGCTAAGTTCCAGTTGTACTGTAAACAAACTTACAAAAGAATTTACTCCGTCTATTGTATGAGCCGTGACCCTACTTTTAACCGCTATACAACTTAACTATATGATACAAACATTGTTCTTAGGCAACATCGAATTTTACGGTATACAAGGTAAGGTGATACCAATAATTAGGAACTTCCTCCATTTCTTATTTTATTTTTGACAAAAAAATTATATATTGACCTGGCTAATTAGACGTTCACGCTTTTTCTATGTCAATATATAACCTTTATTTACCCGGGTTCGATTCCCAGTCAGAGAACAGGATTTTTTCCTTAAAGGGAATTATTCCTGGTCTGGAATTTAGGTTAAGAACTCTCCTGGAGCTTCAGTTTCATTTATCACCGATCATATCATCGGGGTTACGTAACACCGCCTTCCAGATGTCCCACCCATGAAATGGATTTGACCAACGTCAGAGCAGAAAGCCAGAAATGTCATAAAAGACAATCTGGTGGCATTGGACAAAAAAAATATTTCCTTTATTTCAAGTGTTAGGGAGCGATCTACATTTTATTACACGCTTGAAGGGTAAAACCATTATTCGACCAATGAAAATGCAGACATACATCTGGTTTGTTTACATTACAACTGGAACATAAAAATGAAGATATAAAGGGTCATTTTCGATATTGAAGGACTCATATTTTTATTTTATAATTTAATTTCATCCAAAAAGTGTGTAAATAAGCGAATAAATGAAGTAACTAGAAGTCTTGATTCAACTTCCATTTCATAAGTTCCATGCAAGCCCTCGCATCCTCCGCACTGTCGTGACCTCCTTCATTTTCTTGGATTATTTTATTGAGAAATTCACGACAAAGTGTTTTCAATCTCTTCTTCTTTGGAAGGCCATATTTATGTGGGAAAACCACACTTGTATCAACAACCGTGTCATGTATGAGCCTTAATACTTTCAAATCATTTTCCAAACCGTGACCTATCAAAATTGTTTTATCGTTAATCATAGATAGCAGCACTGCCTGAACATCGTATATTGTTGTTGTCACACCCTCTAGGCTTTGTTCTGTTATCCCACTGAATCTGGTATTGTAATCTAATATCGGATGTTCAGGAATGACAAATTTTTCGTAGGCAACATTCATAGAACGATCAATAATTGTAATTCTAGTAAGTTCTATACCTTTAGTAGTATAACACATTTCACAATCAATGGCATATACACCATAATCACCGTCTTCAGGTTCTTCATCCACTGCTAGGGTTCTTAAAAAACCTTTCAGTTCATTATCAAAACCATTACTAACGTGATAAGAGTTTCCTGCACAGCCTTGAGTTTCAATATCTCCACCGCAGCAATTATAAAGACGATCGCATGAATTATTTTGTCTAATTGTATATATTCTTCCATAATGGTACTTGCATGTGTCATCTCCTATTTGAAAACCATTTTTATCAACAGTGTAATTCTTCCAGCAACGGCAGCACGTTCTCATATCTCCTGAAACTTGAGATTTGTTATAAAAATCGTTAAACTTTACAACAGCAGCAGTTTTATCATGAGGGTGTGGACGTGGGAATCCATTTTCCACCAATTGCTCTTTAGTCAACAAATATTTGCACAGTTGAGAATATAACATCTCGTTTTTAATTGCTGGTGAATTTTGAATAATGCTGGAGGAAACTTTGGTTTCGCTGGGTCCTCCAAAAAATACAGAATGTGAAATTACATCTGTATTTGCATCTCCCACAACTGACTGATTTGATGTGTTTATTTCTTTTCTAATCCTAGAAATCAATGATGTAATCCGGCTTGTATATACCGATCTGGTAGAACTGTTATCAAATATTTTAGATTCTGCTTCCAAAGCCTTGTGATTGGCATCCCCATGAGGCAAAATCTTTTTATGCTCGTTAATTAATGCATCAAGATATTTTTGTCTTACAACGATTCCAATCCTCCCACCTCTGCTGATCAGAGGTCCTCTTGCTGGAATTGCAGGTAGTTTATGTGCGAGGCGTTTCATACCTTTGGGTACAGTTTGGGCTACGGTTTTAGGAAGTGTTGGTATCTTTTTAGGAGATAAGGCACATTTTTTATCGGAGAGTAGTTTACTTTCGTTGGCTGTATTCTGTTTCATACGAATCAATTCCTGAATTCTACTTTTCTCTCTTAATAACATAGAAACGTTTGGAACATATGAAATACGGGGGCGTGTTGGAAGATTAGCTTTTCCAGAAGATGGGTCTGAAAATTTCTCCAAAGTAAAAGATATAGACGTTTGAACTTTCTTAGCTTGGGTTTCCCTCACCTTGGCAAATCTCGATTGCATAACCTCCACGGGATTTGGCTGGCGTTTTGGGAGTGCAGAATATCTGGGAGGATTATACTGAACTCCACTATGAGCTGTTCTTTTCTTCCTTATTGGAAGTCCTTCATCTTTATTAGGAACTTCCTTCAAAGGCACTTTTACACTATCAGTTTCACAGGACATTGAAATATTACTTTGTTGAGGCTCATACTCTTTAAATATTTGATAACATTCTTCCGTTATCTTATCCTCGTCTTCCGAGTCTGTCAAGGTTAAACTAGCTTCAGCAGCAGTAAAAGCCATACACTCGGTCTTACCATCGTCTTTAAATCTTCCTGTATTTTCCAAACCTTTCTTGGACATCACTGATTTATCATTTCTATGACGGCATGATTCTTTTCGGAGTTTTCTTTTACGTTTCGTATAGTCTTCGCTTTTTGATGAACTAATGTGGGAATGCCGTTTATCACTGCTGTGTGACCTTTTCCTAGATTCTGATGAACCAGGTAGTTTATTCTCTGATGATTCACCTGATATTGAAACACTATCAGTATTGTTATGACTTTTATGTTTATCGGTATGACTGTGAACTGTGCAAGTTTTGCTCTCATCTTCGTTATGAAAATCTTTCTTATCGCTGTTCTCAGTGCTATTTTCTTTCTTTTCAATCAGACCAGCCCTTTCTTTTTTTAGTTCCTTTCCTAGTACTGGATCTACTGCTTCCAGATTTATCACCTCTTTTTACACGAGAACTTCTACTCTGGTTTGATTTTTTACTAGTTTTTGTTTTTGACAAAATTTTGTTATTTCTGTTCTCTTTAGCTGATGATGATGATGATGATGTAGACTTTTTATCAAATTTGTTTCACTATTTTTATAACTTTCATCTGCTGCATCTGATATCTTGACTGCTATAGCTGTAGTTTCTCCTGATGGGTGATCAGATGCATTTGAGCTATTGTCAGTACTTATGCTATCCAAAATATTAAATTCATTACTAGCATCTTGACAAGCTGTTTTGTCTTCTAGTTTTGGACATAAGGTAGGTGTGTATTTTATAACAGACTCGTTGTTGCTTGTAGTTTCCGGTCCACAATTCGGTTCTGAACTAGACACATCAGATGGGTAACAATCAGGTGTTTTCGGATATATTACATAATCACTACTAACTATATCTAAGTTGCTAGTTGAGTTGGGAGTGTTCGTTGGCTTTTCTGTGGTCCATACATTCTGAGACGATAAACTAATTACCGGAGTAGGACTATACGTTACAATGTTTGATGACTGCTCAGTGTGTGAAACATCCTCCCTCGTGGATATTTGAGAACTAGAACTTTTTATGATATTCGTCATCTCAAACGATGATGTACGTTTTTGCTTGTACTCTACAACCATCTCTTGGATAAGGCAAAGGAGTATAAGGGACAGGAATATGTCGTTTCTTGAGCTCTGCTATGGGAGTTGGTTTGTACTGAGGTATCCCTGCAGGAGGGAGGTACCTGTGAGCTTTAGGTGTAACTCCCTCAGTTACAAAAGCTGATCCTGTTGGTTTTTCAACAGCAGGTTTCAATTCTTCAATGACCTGCCTGACAATGACACTTTCCTGTACAGCTGAGATCAATTCTTTCTTTCCAAGGACCTTCTTCACTATTTCTGATACAAATTTATTTAGATTATCACTATCTTGGAAAACTACTTTTTGTTCAATAGAATCATCAGCAACCTCTAGAATCTCTGCTTTCTTCTCTAAGACATCTTCCCTCACGTGTCTGAAATAACAGTACGGCCTTTCGCATAAGCCGTTATCATAGAAAGGGCAATTAATTGTTTTAAAATTTCCAGTGGATGGTAACATTTTTGTGTAATAACACTTAAAATTAATTCATTCCATCAAGTATATAAGAATCACACTTATCAGCAAAACATCTACAGTTAGGCACTACCATAAATCTATTATGTACCCAATATAACGTCTTATAAAATAGCAAGCAATTAACGTTAACAAATATTCTCCAAGTATTATGTTATCTCAAGAGAATGGCTTTAAGGTGTAGATTCTTTCCAAAAATGTAAACTTTTTCATATGAATAATTCAAGAAAATTGGTTTTTGCACCTTTTTCGTGAAATTAACACATTTCTACAATTATCTCTTCACGTTGATACGACAGCACCTTTCCTCCTACTTTTCTCTAAGTTTTTATAATATTGAACATAAATATATTTTCATTATTGAACAGCTATTTTTAAAGTTTGGTTTCATTCAGTGTTCAACTATTATTTTAGAAAATATTACTTCTAGCTTCGCAATATCGATATAATATTTGCTATCAGCAATAGGCAAGTGTAGGAGGTATCCAGTAATTTCTGTAGATCATAGAATATATGGTCTAATTGTGATTCGATTCAAATGATGACATGGCTGTCGGTTATTAGGAAGAATTCCACAACAGCTGCAAGTCTTGAGGAATCAGATGTCTGCAAGCCATGCTGTGAAGTTCGAACTGACAGCTGCAGTTTTGAGGAAGTACTGGTAAAGTTCTTTACTCTATGAAATAGGTTGATTACAGGATTTGGGCGTCCGTCTTCATTAGGGAATAACAGTGTCCAGGCATCCACTTAGCTCCTTCTTTGATGTTTCTTCTAGAGTCCTGAAATGGAAAGTGAAAAAAAAATATATTTATGCGCCTAAAGTAAATTTAATATTGAGCAAAAGTTGTTTCTGGGATTCGAATTTTGAGGTCCTTATGTGAGGCCAAATTTGGTTTTGAGAGTTCTAAGCGAAGAGTGCAAAAAATTAACTTTTTTTCCAGGAGAGAAAAGGAAGTTTTATAAAATGAAACTATTGGGGCTGTTTAATAAAATTCCTATTGTTAGTTATTACTTATTAGCAGTGTAAAATTTACTAGTTAGCAGTCTGGTAAATCCTGTTTCATAAACACAAACCTATGCTACTAAATTTGCTACACTGCTTTTAGCAGCTACCAATGTGACTTCATATAAAAAGTACAGTAAAAGCTCCTTATTCGCGGGGGATATGTTCCGCTAATATGCCGCGAATACAGAAACTGGGAATAAGGAATGGTGTGGGTATATAGGAGGGGGCACGCCGTAGCGTAGTGGTTAAGGCACTGAGCTACAAGCCGGAGGGTCGAGGATTCAAGTCCCGTTCGGGTCAGGATTTTTAAACTGACCCAAATCCTCTGGCGGCACTATGGCCCTGGGGTCGACTCAGCCTCTAACGGAAATGAGTACAGACGCTTGTTCTGGGGTAAAGGCAGCCGTCACGCCGATTGTCTAGAAAAAGTGGGAGCCTTAACCTCCTACTATCCCAAGGGCCTCTGGGCCTGTTGTGGGACCACTTTACTTTATGGGTATATAGGAGATACGTTCCAAGATTATATAATAAAATAAAATTATCAAAATAAAATCAATTAATGAGAGATTTTGAACAATTTCTACTAATTATTACTGTTAGGGTCCACCGCTGTGGTCTCGAGGTAGCGTGCTGCCTTGTCACGCAGCGGGCCCGGGTTCGATCCCCGGTCGGGGCAGTTTTTCTGGGTGAGGTTTTTATCGGGGTTTTTCCTCACCTGTAAGACAAATGTCAGTAAAACTTTAAGGCCCAAACGGTCCCCGAAATCATATGGCCATCATCATCACCCTTATCATTATCATCATCATCACCATCATCCTTCACCGGTGTGGAAAGCAACGGGAAGCTACCACACCTAAACAATTTCCTAGTAAAGCTGCAAGCATAGCATGAAAATGCTATAATTGCAGTGAAGGACCTGCCTTCGGGCAGAATTACTATGGATGGATTACTGTTAGGTTTAGACAGGGACTTAAATAACTTAGTAATTGTTTCCCGTTTTGCCGCTTTTGAAAGGTACTTCAATTAAGATTGATATTCAGCTATGAATTCTGCGATAGAATTCCTTATTTTGTATACGGATTTCTTGATTCATTAAAATTTCTGCTACAGTCAGTTGCCAACATGTTTATTTAATTAGGTCAGCATGATATAGACGCAAACGACTCGCCAACGCGTATAAACGGTAAAAAAATTATACTTTTATTTTAAGCGGCAACACTAATTTATTTCTCTTCGGTTCTAATTTGTATTTCCTTTCACACGGCATTGTAAACTGGGAACAAAACATAAGTGTTATTCAATCAAAATTATTGCAACGAATGCCAAGTTGAAACAATAATATAACGATCGTGGCGATGGAGGCATCTATCAAAAGTAGGCCTACATATAGGCACGTGAAATATTACCACAGTTTTAACAATGAATTTTAGGGTCAATAACAATAAGATTTGTTTTGTTTTGATATGTATTTGTCCACTTTGTTTGAATCACTATTTGTAAAAATGTGTATAAATATGATGGCAACCATGTTACTAGAGGTCTGTTTCAAGATTCACAGACTGCTACCTGACGTAGAGCAGTCATATAATTTGATTTATGAGGATATATTTTGTTTTAGGATCGTAGCTGTAATGTTGGTGGTACTGTTGGTTGTGGGTGTTCCTCCACGCAGGATACAGACATGGGCTGTCGTTGAGAAAGACGCAAAGAGAGGAATATTCCCTTACATTGTGCTCGTGGGATTTATGGACACAGAAAACGGCAAAGCAAACATAATGGTTTGCACGGGACTATTATATCAGACGAATGGATTCTTTCGGCTGCACAATGTTCTCGAGAAAATGGTAAACGTCATTTTATTATAATTGGCGATGTTACTCCAAAGCTATACGATATTCAATCGTTTAATTATTTCACTAATCATCCAGATTATCGCTATGAAAGATCGAAAAATGGCGAAATAAGACCTTTCAATGATTTGTGTCTCATAAAAACTGTAAAAAAGATGACTTTCAATGACAATGTGAAGGAAGTGTGCATTAGTAGCTCGACAAAAGTATCAGGTGATTGCATGACGATAGGTTTTGGTTCCAACCTTACTTCTATTCAGAACCTTAATAGTTTCAAGTTACGCTATGGAGCTTTGAAGTATGAGATTGTGAAAGGAGATACAGGTATACCTAATACGGTTCTTTTAAAACTTAAAGGTAATTTACTCCAACGCAGTGCCATTGGCGGCCCTCTCATCTGTGATGGGAGGCAAATTGGTATAATAACATTGGTTGGAAGGAACAAAAAGTCTCCTGCCATGGTGGTCACATACCCAGGACCTTATAAAAATTGGATTGAGGAAACCATACAAAAAAGGGTGTTTGACAAATGTATAAGGAAAATGTCAGATAAAAATAGTGCATCTACAGAATCAAGCGGATATTATATTGGCAAAACGTATTTGTTTATTTTTTTATTTTTCTATTCTTGTATTTTCAAATTATAAATTAATTAAATTTTTCAAACAGAGACTTCATACTTGAATCCTTCAATATTAAAATAGTATTAAGATATATCAGTATTTCTACCTAATGTCTTATATAAGTGATACATTAATTTATTAGAATTCATGAATTTTTTTCGTAGTTTTTCATATATAGTAGATTCGAGCTGTTCTTCCCTTGTATATACATTCTTTTCTTAGTTTTAATTTAATTGTATTTAATTTATTGTATTATTAGACCTTATTTTTATAATGGTTCAGTTTAGCCAGATAGGCCTAATTATTTAGTATCTATTATCGTTTTATTTTTTTATTTGAATGTAACATATGTTTGTCCTGGTGAGTGAAAGAGAAGGCCACAATGGCCGTAACTCTACCAGGCTAAATAAATAAAATAATAAAATGAAATAAATAAACAATATTTATATATAAAAATGAGCTGCTGTGAGTCTGTGAATCTGTCCATTATGGACTCAAAATCTTATTGACCGATTTGAATGGGGTGTTTACCATCATTTAGAGAATTTTTCTCAGACAATTAACGTACATAATATTTTACCATATGTACTATAGGGCCGGAGCTGAAAAAAAGTGCATCGGTGCACTACACTCTAATTCAACCCGGGAAGTTACTACAGACCTTATGGGCTACGCCAGTGTCCACCTACCAACAGAGGGGCAAGGTTAGCAGTACTTTCTCCAACTCTATGTGCTATTCATTTAAGAAACATAGTTTTTCTTTTACGGCATGCAAACTAGTTTTATAGTTTTAACTTCTTCCCCTCATCAACTTTGACGGGTTCAAGGCCAGTTTATTTTCTTCGTTGTGCGAAGAAGGGTTTATTTGTGATATTTATGAAAATGTCCACTTTGAAAGTTTTTCAAGCTAAGAAATAATTTTTAATTTCTGCTATTGAATATTACAGACGTTGAAAAAACCCCTAAATATATTATATTATGTAGATGCTTGTTTTAATATACTGACGGGTTTGGTTTGATATTATGTGATATGGTGCTTGTATAAAATAATTAAACATTACAAAGGAATTCGGTTAATGTGGACTATCTGGGTCCACTTTACACGGATATGTATATTTTATCAATGAGTATGCTATCAGTAAATCCATTCACTTAATTAACTTTATTTAATATCCTTGTAATATTACTAAACCCAAAGACCGTCGTTTAGTGCAGTCGAATGATGTGTGAATGTTATAATCAATAATTTTTCAAAACATAATAAATATCAACGCTTTTTAATTATGATCAGTAAAATATTTTCAGATTAATCTGTGCCTGTCTGTATAAATTAAAAGAGTAAATAAACTTTAAAATATACTAAAAGCTAAGGTGGACTCTGGGGTCTACTTTATCCGAATATGAAGGTCAAAGTGACCTTTCTTGTAATGTAAAAAGTTTATAAATTATGAAGATGTTTCGATATTTGAATAAAATAACACTATTTCATAGTTTATAGTTATAACAATAATGATAATTACTGTAATTAAACAAAATACATATCCCTTAATTAAAATAAGAAAAACAACATTTAAAACAGGGGTCCAAATTACCCGAAGTTCCTCTCTCTCTCTCTCTCTCTCTCTCTCTCTCTCTCTCTCTATATATATATTATATATATATATATATATATATAAACATTAAAAGAAAAATAAACGCCTGGGCCGGGATTTGAACCCAGGACCTCTGAATTGATACTTGAGTACACTACCACTTACGATAATCAGGCATCCTGGCACGAACATGTATTTTTCTTATATATATATATATATATATATATATATATATATCCCTCCATGGTATCTTTACCTTGTCGTGGTGGAGTGGCTTGCGTGCTTAAATGATCCTGAGAGCTATGCCGGTAGCATTGCTGCCGATAGGGTTACCCATGCCGGACTGGTCGAAGGTGATAAGCCATACGAAAAAAGTACCTTGGTCGAAAGAGTGACGATCTTATACAACCGTCAAGAAATGCGGACATGGGTTCATCTGGGGTAAAATTTTCCGGAGGTCAAATAGTCCCCCATTCGGTTCTCCGGGCGGGGACTACTTCAGGGAACTCATGCCAAAGGCTCAAACATAGGGACATGTTCCTAGGAACATGGAATGTTAGGACTTTATACAATAGCGGGGCACTATAGATATTAACGCGGGAATTGGATGGATCGCCCTTGGATATAGTCGCTTTACAGGAAGTTAGGTGGCCAGGAGAAGGTAGTCAGGAATCAGGAAGCCTTGCATTATACTATGGGGGTGCAGAAAGACCTGCTTTTGGAACGGGTTTTTTAGTCGGAAGGAGGATCCTATCCGCTATCCGAGATATTAAGTTTGTTAGTGATAGGATATCATACCTAATTCTAAAGGGTAAACGACATGATTTTATAATTGTAAATGTACATGCCCCCACAGAAGATAAAGATGACAAGATCAAGGATGAGTTCTATGTAGAATTAGAATGCTTATTTGATAGCCTTTCACGATATCATATGAAAATTGTCTTAGGAGATTTCAATGCAAAAGTGGGGCGGGAAGACATATTCAAACCAACAGTAGGCAAATTCAGTCTTCATGAAGATAGTAACGACAACGGGGTTAGATTAGTCACATTTGCCACATCAAAGAATCTCATTGTTAAGAGCACAACATTTCAGCATAAGGATATTCATAAATACACCTGGACGTCTCCAGATGGAGAAACTCGGAACCAGATAGATCATTCATGTATTAGTGGATAAACGCTGGTACAGTAGCATCATTGATGTTAGATCAGTTAGAGGGACAGACTGCAATTCGGATCATCATCTGGTCAGAGTGAAAATCAGACAACGGCTATCGCTTATGAGAGGAACAAACGCTAAAGATGATTCTGTAAAATATGAATTAAAAAACTTGAAAAATGATGAAATGCGGCAAGAATACCAAATCAGGATTGCTAATAGATTTGAAGTACTGGAATCTTCAGATGACAATGTGGCAAACGAAGAAGAAACTGATATAAATAAAGAATGGGAGGCTATAAGAGATACTATTAAATTGTCGGCATCAGAAAGCATTGGTTGTTTAAAAAAGAGGCAAAACAAGAAATGGTTTGATGAGGAATGTGCCGACATTGTAAAGAAAAGAAAGCTAGCAAAAATGAAATGGTTACACGAGCCAAATTAGGTAAATTTAGAGCAATTGGGTAGTATTAGACGGAAATCCACCAAGTTACATAAAGAGTAAAAAGAGGGAATATTTGAGAGAGAAGATTAATGATCTTGAAATGAATGCAAAAAATAGGAACATTAGAGAATTATATCAGGGAATTAGTATAGAGAAGAAAGGGTTTCAGGCTAGAACAAACATAATTCGGAATGAAAATGGGGATATGATTGCAGATTCTAGGAGTATATTAAATAGATGGAAAAGTTACTTTAATCAGCTATTAAATGTACATACAGAACAGGACATTGAAGATGATAAGTTACAGACAGCAGAAATGCTAGTCGCAGAGTCAAGTGCATTAGAGGTTGAAATGGCGATTGAAAAATTGAAGATGTATAAAGCATCAGGTTCAGATGAGGTCCCAACAGAACTGATAAAATCAGGGGGAGAAAAATTGATGGACAAGATACACTGGTTGCTTAGTATGATTTGGGAAAAAGAAGCTCTTCCAGATGAATGGAAGCAATCAATTATCGTACCAATCTATAAGAAAGGAGATAAAACTGATTACAACAACTACAGGGGCATCTCATTACTTTCAACTTCGTACAAAATTCTAACAAATATATTAGTAAGCAGACTTACTCCCTATATTGATGACATTCTAGGAGATCATCAGTGTGCATTTAGAAGAAACAGGTCTACAACAGATCAGATTTTTAGTATAAGACAGATTTTAGAAAATAAATGGGAATATAATGGTACTGTACATCAACTATATGTAGACTTCAAAAAAGCATATGATTCAATTAAGAGGGAGAAGTTATATAGTATCCTGCTGGAGTTCGGAATTCCTAAAAAGTTAGTTAGACTTATACGAATGTGTCTAAATGGCTCAAATAGTAGGGTGCGTGTAGGCAAACAGTTTTCAGACACTTTTGAAATCCAGAATGGGTTGAAGCAAGGAGATGCACTATCTCCTCTATTATTTAATTTTGTACTAGAGCATGCCAATAAATCTTTAGAGAATGAGGAAGGCTTACAACTGAATGGTGTCAATAAGCTGTTAGTTTATGCTGATGATGTAGTACTATTGGCCGATAGTGAGGAAATACTAAAGGCCAACATGCACACACTATTGAGTAACACTAAGAAATTAGGACTGGAAGTAAATATCAGTAAAACTAAATATATGGTCACACGTAGAAATTCAGTATATAATGGAAATGGACAGCTAATGACAAATGAGGGAAATTTTGAGGAAGTGGCTGAATTCAAATACCTAGGGACAATAATCACAAATAGGAATGAGACGCACAAAGAAATTAAACATAGGCTCAATTCTGGAAATGCATGCTATTATGCAATTCCTTTCAAAAAACGTTAAGCTGAAATAATATAAAACTATTATTCTACCAGTTATATTATATGGGTGCGAAACATGGACTCTTACTTTAAGGGAGGAAAGGAGATTACGAGTATTTGAGAATAAAGTACTTAGGAAAATTTTTGGACCAAAGAGAGATGAACAGACAGGTGAATGGAGAAGACTACATAACAATGAACTACATGGTCTTTATAGGAAGCCAGATATAATAAGAACAGTTAAGTCTCGTAGACTGCGATGGGCAGGACATGTTGCACGTATGGGGAATGAAAGACGTGCATGGAAGCTTCTTGTAGGAAAGCCAGAGGGAAAACGCCCAGTTGGTAGACCAAGAATGAGGTGGGAGAACAACATTAACTATGATTTGAGGGAAGTAGATTATATAGGGAATGATTGGCAAGCATTATCTCAGGATAGGGATGTACGGAGAGCTTATGTCCGCACGGTCATGAACCTACGGGTTCGATAGTGCCAGTGAGTAAGTAAGTATATATAGGCTATATATATATATATATATATTATATATATATATATATATATATATATATTCTCTAATATGGGATTTGAGCGTGAACTACTATATAGTAGTAACGCTACTTCATTTCGGAATAAATAAGATTGTATAATGTACAATCCTTGAGTAAGGAAACAACATTTTGTTTTCCAATGGGCCGTGATTACATTATCACGTTAAGCACTGCCATCTGGTATATTGTTATAGGAATCTTGTATTTATTTTACGATGGTTCTGACGTCAGTGGACTTCCAGCGACAAGATCTAAGAACCTTAAAATTCGTATAGACCTATGTGATAATACAGTTTAATGATTTTTACTGCGGTGTCTTGGATTGTTGTGACTCCAATAAATATGTATTTATCTTTGTAAGTAATTATTAAAAATGTTTTATTTTTGAAGATAATATAATTTATAGTTAAAACGAACAATTTTTTCTAAAATAACGGGTTACGGCGCAAAAAGTGAACATCCGAATATCAATGTAATTTTGATTTTAAAATGAAGCTTAGGACCACAAAAATTGGAAAAAAATTGCAGACCATCCAGAAACAAAACAGTAAAATAACATTTTATAAGCACTAGAAAATACACATTTCACTAGTTTACGTGACGTCCCCATTTTGATATAATTATGGTATTAAAATGAAGCTTAGTATCACCAAAGATGAAAACACGAAGAAAATCTGGGGACCATCACTAAAGAAGTTAGGTTAGAGTAACTGAATTAGGTTAGTCACTGAAGATGCCCTCAATAGCCGAGGGAAAAACGTCTGGGAAAAACACCAGTTATAGACCACGGTCTTATAGCCCGAAATTTTCTAATATGATTTCCGGCCGTGAAAGCTTGCATTCTACGATCATTATTATTGATCGAAAAATTTTGCTCACAAGTAATGATCAATATATGATTTTTTCAACTGTAGATCACAAATTAAAAATCCGATTGAGGGTCTTTCCACTTTTCAGCGGTTGCCCTTTTACCAGCCGGCTGCTGGCCCTTCACATCCACATGTGTCAATCACAGAGGTAGATGATCAACAGCCAGTGTAGGGGTGACATGTGGTTAGCATGACGAGTCCCCAGCCGTTATAGCTGGTTCCTCAACCTGGAGCCGCTACTTATTGTAGCTACCCAATTGCCTCACGATGCTGGGTGGGCACCGGTCCCACACTGGCCGAAATACCATGAGAAAATTTCTTCCCCCATGGAGACTCGAACCAGCGCAAGTCCCGTAGCTCTGCGCCAAGGCTTCCTACCTTAACCGCTCGGCTACGGCGCGGGACACAAATTAAAAATCACTCTTTTAAAAAATCATAAAATTATTAAAAAAATTACGAGAAAAAATTTCGATCGGATTTTTTTTATTTATTTATTTTTAACTTTCGATTTCAAACCTTGTTTTAAGGGGCACGCCGTAGCGTAGTGGTTAAGACACTGGGCTTCAAGCCTGAGGATCGAGGGTTCAAGTCCCGTTGGGGTCAGGATTTTTAAACTAACCCAAACCCTCTGGCGGCACCATGGCCCTGGGGTCGACTCAGCCTCTAACTGAAATGAGTACCAGACGCTTGTTCTGGGGGTAAAGACGGCCGTCATGCAGGGCTGACAACCCGGCTGACATAAAGTGCCGATTGTCTAGAAAAAGTGGGAGCCTTAACCTCCTATTACCCCAAGGCCCTCCGGGCCTGTTGTGGGATCACTCACCTTGTTTTAAAAATACTAGCGTATACCGGCGTATACCTAAATAAATTAAATTAGTTTTTATTTTTATTTGTATAAGTTAAAAGAAAATTACATTAAATGGTATACATTGCGACGAACCATATATGACGCTGACGGGAGCTAGAAGCAAGTTTTAAATTTAGGATTTCAGGTAGATTCTCACTTCTACTGGTCGGATTTCACTGATTTTGGACAATATCTACCTAGGTTTATTTTAATAGACTGTACTGAGTTTCGTTGTGTAGCATCAAAAATTTCCTCCGCTACAACTATTTTTAAATTCTCATTTTAGGTGAACTCGTAGGCCCTACATCTAATGCTTTTAGAGAATAATAATAACCATAATAATAATAATAATAATAATAATAATAATAATAATAATAATAATAATAATAATAATAATAATAATAATAATAATAATAATGTTTTATTTATTCTGGCTGAGTTAAGGTCATAAGGCCTTCTCTTAGATAGCGATTAAACACCCCTCCCCGTAACTGAAAACCTGTATGTACAAATTTTCATAAAACTTTGTTGCGTAATTTAGAAGTTTATAAATCACAAACACACGTTCGTTTTTATACAATAGATCAGCGGTTCCCAACCTTTTTCGACTCGCGAACCCCTTCCACAACGATCTGTGTTGGATGAACTACTCACTGACTTAGAAATACATACAGTAGACATGCATAAAATTTAATTCCAAGCAAAAATTGTAATAACTTTATATTAACCTAACCCTTAACGGTTAATACCTAAAGTTACTCTAGTTAAGGCTTAAAAGTTACACAACATGTAGGCCTAGTTGCAATAATAAATACAAGTTTTCATTGTACTTACTCACCTCTTCTTTGGAATTCAGTGAGAAGTATGTGCGAACTTTCCATGACACAGAGGTTTGAAGTCAGAAACCACAGAAGTTAAATAAAGTCTCAAATCACTTTCAGCACAAAGTCTGTATCTGTATTTATTTTTTAAGTAGGAATATGAAGAAAACGACTTTTCGCACAAATATGTGGATGAAAGGTGTAATAAAGCCGTTATGGCTTTACTCGTTAACACTGGGAACTCATTTAAACTTAATGAAAAACCAATTAATGACAAAGATTTATAACTTTTCTGTAACTGTAAATCAGTGGAAATTTAGAGAAGCTACTATTTTTTCATTTACGCTTAATGTGGATTCAAAAATTGTTGACAATGCCGCAGAAATAAAAGAAACAATAATAGGACTAACCTTGAAACCCGCCATTACGCAAAATTTTTGGCGAACCCCTTGAAATATTTTGTGAACCCCTTGGGGATTCGCGAACCACAGGTTGGGAAACGATGCAATTGATGAATAAAGTCAAAATAACAGTCTACATAGGGGTTTTCAAGTTAGAAAATAGCATTACTGTTACAGAGCAATTCTTGTTAGTAAACGTGTCCTTTTATGTGAGATTGATTTATTAGTTCTTCTTCCTTCCAAGTATTAGGCCAAGGCCTGTTACGATCCTATAGAAAATTTTCCCTCCAGCGTTTCATAGGACGGCCCAGTGATCTTCGTCCTCTTGGTATATAATTATAAACAGCTTTGGGGATACGATTTGAACTCATTCTTTCAAGATGGTGTTTCCAATTTAGTTGGTACTGTTTAATATACTCCAAAATTGGCGTAGTCTTCAATCCTTTTAAGATATCGGTGTTCCTTTTCCGATCCCATCTGGTGTAACCCGCTGTTCTGCGCATGAATCTCATTTCACAAGCCGTTATTCTGCTTTCATGTTGTTTTCTTAGTGTCCATGCTTCACTACCATAGGTCAACACTGGTCTAGCCAAAGTGTTATATAAACGTAATCTGGTGTTTTTTTGTACAAGGGATGGTTTAATAACTTGATTAATAATTCCTAAACTTTTATTATAACTAGTAACTTTTTCAGGGATATCCTTTTCATCCCAGATAGAGAGATAATATCCAAGATATTTTGATTTATTAGTTCTTCTTCTTCTTCTTCCTTTCAAGTATTAGGCCAAGGCCTGTTACGATCCTATAGAAAATTTTCCCTTATGGGAAATTATCGTATAAGACTTGAAAGCATAATAATAGTCCTTTCGATTGGTTGCTGGCCAAAGGAAGGCAAGACCAGTGATGGGGCTGCCATCTCATAGCCTCTGGTCAGGCTTTTCTGGAGAAGAAAAGAAAATAAAGGAAAGAAGAAATGGAAGAAAGGAAGTACTCCCTAGCCCTCGGATGCCCTAATAGCGTCGGGGTCGAAAAAACAAGAGTTAACCAAGAGAGGTTAGATAGTAAAGTTAAAAGAGTGCAAAACACAAGTAAGTGGAAGAAATGTTTTGCACAGCTTGGGCACCTTGTGGTCGCCATCCACATATCCCCTAGATGAGGACCCCTGAGGGGTGATTTATTAGTTAATTCATTAAAATAAATAATTAAGTTAAATAGTTTCACTCATGACTTTGCCAAGAAAGTGGGTCCCCGATTTATGAAAAAGAAAACATTGTGGAACTGTTATTATCGCACAATTATTGGAACAGCTGCTAGAGGAGATGCCACTGAACCAATCCCTTTCAAACGAAACTTGGTTTGGCGTACAGCCATGGTAAAAAAAGAGATGCAACTAATATATCGCGTATCGTTTAGAATATTCTGAAGCAACTGGTGTTTCTGTAACCACAATCTATTAAATTCCAAATGTTAATTGTTCTTTTGTAATCACATTAGAATGATTAGTAGGCCGCGGTAGACTAGTGGTTATGCTCCTTGCCTCTGGTCCCGAGGGTCGCGGGTTCAAACCCGGCCGGGGTCGATGGGTTTTTTAGGACGGAAAAATCCAAGGAGTAAGTCCTCCGGGAGGGACTTCAAGCCGTGGGTCCCGAGTCTGAAGATTTTCAGGCTCGTAAAAAATCCTTAAGCCTGAATGAAAAGGCCTCTAAGCAAAATTTACCGAATTTTCCCGTCCTAGTACTACCTTGGTTTCCTAGATGTCGGTATGAGGCGGAACGCTGACCACGGACCACTCAAAAATGACATCTATACGAAAATAAGTGTAACTAAATTAGTATGGTTCAAATTCTTCCCTGTAGGGGCAGAGCGCCTAAATCTCTGTAAAGGGAAAACATGGGCTTACAATACAAAAAATTAGAATGATTACGAATTAGATTTAGCACTAGTAGTGAAGATAATTGTGCCATAAAATAATTTTTCTGCTGTACTTATGCTAGGAGGAGAAGAAGGAAATATATTTCCATCTTTGTCCCTCACTCTGCAGCGTCAAGGGGCAAGAGCGTTCCCATAAGAGCAGTAATATCTTCTAGATGTGAAAAACCCTGTAGTAATACCAAGAAAAATATAAACAATTGCAAAAATTAATGCAGGCTAACAGTACACAGATAATTACCTACGGAATATATTGTGTGTTATTCTTAATTATGAAGAAACGAAATACGGGGAAGTAATATAAGTTATAACTGTTAAACTAACAGTTATAACTATTTATACATTGCCTTAAGATTAAAAAAATGTATTAAACTAATTTACTTTAACCTTTTATTTGTTCCTTTGTCTAGCATATATTAGGTCTCATTTCGGTAAAGTTTTAATATTTCTTTGTTTTAAACTTAATACTTGAATTGTTGTGTTCGATAACTGTGATCAGTTATAACTGTTGTAAGTTCGTCATACATAATTTATTCATAATTACCGTGTTATTTTTAAAAATGAAAACTATCGGAAAATTGAATGAGAATTTGAGATAGAAATAACATAAAATTAACCATATCAAGTTATGGGTATCAGCTGAAAACTTAAACAATAGCCCACGTCAATCTTAAAGTTAAAAAGCTAGTGAACATGACTTATGCTAACCTTATATTTGCACAGTTTGTGGAATATATATTTTGGTTTCATCCATGGGAAATTCACGTTAAGTATGCAGGGGAAACATGAATAAACATGTTGGCAGACAAGTTGGTATCACTGATTGAAACTGATGTTATGCGAGAAGTATCGATATATTTGTAACTAATTAGTCGATTGTTTTTCCACTCCAAGATTCATAGACTGTTACTTACACAATATATATATTTTAATAATAATAATAATAATAATAATGATAATGATGATAATGATGATAATGATAATGATAATAATATTAACAATGTTTTATTTTATTTGATCGATTCTCCAAGATAATTTATACAGATATTAACAATTATGAATTACATACAACTTGATTAGTAACATAATAGGCATAGGCTACACAATATACGGATGACAAGGAAGGAACAAAAATATAATAATAATAATATTAATAATAATAATAATATATTCGCAACTCGTGTAAATAAGATAAGAGGAAGCTCCTTTATTTTATACAGAATGCTGGTCGACCATCCCTGACGAACCGACACAGGAGCGGATGAAAGGAATGAAATTAAATGGATGAGATAGGTATGGAGAAATTATCGAATTAAATTAATGGCAGGGGAAAACGGCAGAAATCCCGATAATAATAATAATAATAATAATAATAATAATAATAATAATAACAATAACACATAATTTGATTAAATAATTGGCATGGGAAAGGAAAGTGTAAAATATAAAATAATAAAAAAATACACTTAGAAGATGGTGTATACTTATTGTCTAAGAAAATATTTAGTAACTTAGGGCCTAATAGACATGTGCTAGATACTATTTATATAATTTTTCTATCCTCTATTTCGAATGTCAGAGAGGTAACTACATTTTACTAAACGCTTAAAGGTAAAATCCTTATTCGACCAATGAAAATCCAGTCTTACTACTTCTGTGTTTACATTACAACTGGAACTTAGCTCGGAAGACAAATAGTAAGCAGTTTGAACACTCCAGATCTATATTAAGCACTTTTTCTTTTGTTACTGTGTTTTAGGGGTGTTATATGTACGATTTTAATAACAGCAGCACTGACGTCATCCCAGATTATTCAAGAACGTATCGTTAGAGGCAAGAGAGCCAAAAGAGGGATGTTCCCCTACGTGGTTGGTTTATCGACAATATTCAATAAGAAGGGAGAATTATCATTGAGCAGTTGCACAGGATCTATAATCACGACCCGTTGGATTCTCTCAGCCGCACACTGCGTCTCCGGAGAGAATGTTATTGTCGAAAAGATATCATATTCAGTCGGAGAAATCGACATTAGAAAGAAATTAAGAGATATTTCATTATTTATAATACATCCTCAATACTTTTATGAAGAAAAAGATGGACATCAGAACGTGAGTTATGATTTGTCTGTTTTAAAAACTGAAAATGAAATAAAATTTAATGATTTTGTTAATAGGGTATGTATGTCGCGTAATGCAGATATATCTGGAAAGTGTTTCGCTGTGGGTTACGGGTTGTTGGATAACATCCATAAGGAAAACCCTCTGCCTAATGAAATATTATACTATGCCACGTTGGATTATAAAGTATTTCATAAGACATTTCCTGGAATTTTATACATAGAACTGGACGAGAGGTACCCAAGTAAAGGTGACTCAGGAGGTCCTCTCATGTGCAACGGGTTGCAGGTGGGAATATGTAGTATGGGCGATACAAAACGTCGAGAAGCAGTAATGTATTATACAGCCGTTGATAACTTCGCAAACTGGATAGAAGAAACAATAAAAGATAAAGTGTTTGACAATTGCACCGATCTGCCTTACACAACCCCTTCCCAGTTCACTGATACTGCCAGTTCTTTTCAACCTAATATCTTACTTTATTTTTTCATATGTTGTTTTATATTGGCACTGTGTTAATTTAAATTCCATAAAATGTATTTCATGACACACTGTCGTAATATTATTTTAATTTGAATTTTAGTATACTAATTCCGAGCTAAAATCCAGTTGTATTTTAAACAAACTTGCACATTCTCTCTGCCGACTCCGTCTGTTGGGGGAACCGTAGTGCTACTTTTACCCGCCATATGATTAAATTGTGTTCGGAATTGCCATTGGCAGAAACATTGTTCTTAAGCAACATCGATTTTTACTGAAAAAAAAGGGTGAGATAATACCAATAACACTGGGCAACAATGATTTCATTGCATAGAACTTCTGAACGTGTCTAGGGTGAAACTTCCCACCCACAAAATTCAAATTTTAAACTCAGAAAAATCCTATCAGATCACATTTCCTCGGAAATTAT
The DNA here is from genome assembly GCA_030220185.1 of Diploptera punctata. Lineage (NCBI taxonomy): Eukaryota > Metazoa > Arthropoda > Insecta > Blattodea > Blaberidae > Diploptera > Diploptera punctata. The sequence goes on along the minus strand of JASPKZ010003064.1, from coordinate 370,090 downwards.
AGTTTACTAATTTCCATTATGTGTAATTTTCTGAAAATTCTTGTTTCACAAAACCTGCAAATTTTCATTTGTGAGTGGGATAGTCGGGGCAAGGCACAGCATTGGATTAAGAAGGAATGGCCCCGAAGACAAAGGAATGTTGGTTCAAAAACATTAAGAAGTCATATTGAGGCATCTGATGTTCTCTTACCTCCTCTCCATATTGATTTAGGGCTCATGAAACATTTTGTCAAGGCCTTGGACAAGGAATGGCATTGCTTCTTCTACATTAGTGAAAAGTTCGTAGGTTTAAGCAATGCTAAAGTGAAAGAAGGACCGGATATCAGGAAGCTGCTTCGTGATGATACTTTTGAAAGTACAATGAATTCAGAAGAGTTGTTAGCATGGCAATCATTGCGAGACGTTGTTACAAAGTTTCTAGGTAATATAAAGGATCCATATTACAAAAACGTGGTAAACAAAATGTTGAATGCATTCAAGGAACTTGGATGTAACTTGAGTCTCAAGGTCCACTTGCTACATTCTCACTTGGACTGCTTTCCCGAGAATCTTGGGGACTACAGTGAAGAACATGGGGATAGGTTGAATTAGAAAGAAGATACCAAGGCAGGTAGAGCACCACAATGCTCGCCACCTACTTTTGGATGATGAAGAAGGAAACTCCTAGAAGTGTTTATAAAAGGAAGCCAACAAGAAAAAAACTTCACATAAAAAATCACATTGAATACTGAAGATTATACTCTTTATCACTATATATTAAGTTGACAAGTTGACAATATTGCAATATTTAGTCATTTCTAACAGTGACTGCATTGTTATTTACTTAAACATCATAAAAGAAGTTTGTCTTAAAACCACTGCATTTGTGCATTGAGCGTTACACTAATCTCTGTTTTGCAAAAACTCCTGACGTGATACAAGGAAAACGTTTGCAGATTCGGTTTCAGCACATCTGAAATATATTAGGGCACATCTCAAAATTTGTACAATGTTCTGAAAGTGAAAATTTGTTGCCAGTGTAATTACAAACTTCCTCAGTTTCTTATTTATTTATAACACAAAATTATCTATGGGCATACTTAATTAGACGTTTACGCTTTTTCCATAATGTCGATAAATGCCCTTTATTTTACCCGTACATTTTCATTGCGAGCAGAATTTATGCTCGATGCTGATTCACCTGTAAATTCTGCTGTCATTTTCACCACATTCTCAATTACTAATGTGGGATATTTTTCACTAAACTGTTTGAAAACAATCGAAATAATGTGTTTCTCTCCGACTTTCAAATGCTTTTCTTTCCAAAGTTATAAGAAATGCTACACGCTTAAAGGTAAAACCATTCTTCGACCAATGAAAACGCAGTCATACATCCATTTTGTTTACATTACAACTGGAACTTAGCTATAATACCATATGATATTGAGTTTTGATTTGAAACATCAAATATTGCGATCGCTAGAGCGACTTTAAAATTTTCGTTTCAGGTGCAATCCTACACCTAATGGTCCGATTTTTCTAGTTAACGAATTCACCTCCTTTTCTAAAATTAAATGCTATATGCCAAGTTTGGTTTTGATGAAGCAAAATTTTAGCCGCTAGAACGTTATGAGACACACAATGACACACATACGTACTAACACACAAACACACACACATGTATGTATATATATATAAATTACGTGTCACGTTGTTTGTCCGCGATGGAATCCTAAACTACTGAAACGATTTTAATAAAATTTTGCACACTGTGTGCTGTTTGATTCAACTTTAGACCTACGTTTGTTTATAACTAAATTTATAGTCTCATTATTTTTATTGCAAATTATTTGTTTATTATTTAACAAAGAGTTATAATTATCTGTGAGTTCCATACGATTCTAACAGATGACGGTGTAAGGTAATTGGTTTATTATTTAACCAGGTGGCTGTGCTTTTTGTTGCAACCGCGAATTTCAATTGAATTACAAATATTGATTATTTAATAATTTAAGTATGTTCAGTGTTTATTTTATTTTCAGTTTATTGATAATTATATTAATGTGGTGTGTAAGTATTAGTTTTAAGTAATCTGGCTGAAATACAGCAACTTAATTTAAATTTAACTGGACCGAGAAGGGAACATTGAACAATATGGCGAATCAGTTCTAGAGACCATGAATGATAAGATATCAAGTGAATTTCCGCAAATTGGTATAGGCCTATGTGACATAAATCTTACATTTAAGAAGAATGTCAATTTAAAAACATATGAAGGTCCTAAGGAACGGAATAACAGAACTGTAAGTAAGTCTGTTAGTTATAATAATATGCCTAATATTACAGAAACAATCTCCATGCCTCAATTAAATGAAAAACAAGATGACTATAATATATCACAAGATGATATTACTATACAGAGACTTCTTGATGGTGATGAGAATCCAAACTGCCAACAAGTTCGTAGAAAAAAAACGAAAGTATAATGAAATCAGCAAGCCTCCTCAAAATATTCCATCAATAAATGTATATAATCCTTATGATACACTTATGGATGATACTGAGAATGCAGACAACATAAATTCATCTCAATCAACAAAACCACTTCCACATAAACCAACACCCATATTTATACCGGGTGTAGTTAACGTACCAGAACTAAAAAAATGTGTAAAAGAAAAACTTTCTGATTTAGATTTCTCACTTAGTTTACTACAGAATAATTTAACGTATACCTTAGCCACAGCAACGCGTGGCCGGGACTTCTACATATAACAAAGTCGGATAACTCAAGAACGGCTGGACCGATTTTTATGATCTTTCATTTGTTGGATTTGTTTTCGCCCCGAATAGCAGATCACTATTAAAACATCGGAAAAATTAACGTAAAAATATTTAAAGGCGATACGACGTTCACCGGGCCAGCTAGTATTTATATATAATGATTAAGAAAGTTTTCTTGAGTTTTCCGTGTCTTGGATTCAAGGTTGGCCTCTGGCCACTCATTCCGATATTTTGACATGTCGGAATCAATGGCCAGAGGCCAACCTTGAATCCAAGACACGGAAAACTCAAGAAAACTTTCTTAATCATACTTACTTATATCTACAATATAACACACACACATATGTGACGTCAAAAGAACAATAAACGCCTGGACCGGGATTAGAATCCAGGACATCTGAATTGATATTTCAGTGTGCTATCACTTACACTATCCAAGCACCCTAGCACATACATGTATTTTTTATATAAAACCCGGCTGGGGTACATGGATTTTTTAGGATGGAAAAATCCAAGGAGCAAGTCCTCCGGGAGGGACTTTAAGCCGTGGGTCCCGAGTCAGAAGATTTTCAGGCTCGTAAAAGATCCGTAAGCCTGAATGAAAACGCCTCTAAGCAAAATTTACCGAATTTTCCCGTCCTAGTACTATCTTGGTTTCCTAGATTTCAGTATAAGGCGAAATGCTGACCACGGACCACTCAAATGACATCTATACGAAAACAAGTGTAACTAAATTAGTATGGTTCAAATTCTTCCCTGTAGGGGGAGAGCGCCTAAATCCCCGCTAAGGGAAAAATGGGCTTAGAAGATATAATATATTCTCTAACATGAGAGATGGCGGTCTCACTGTCCTCTAATGGCTAGTATAACAACTATGTAAATTAAAGGGAATTTTTACTTTATATCAGTGACGCTTCTTTATTTCGAAATAATTAATATTGTATAATATACAACCCTTGAGTAAGGAAACAAGAATTTGTTTTCCAATGGGCCGTGATTACATTATCACGTTAAGCACTGCCATCTGGTATATTGTTTAGGAATCTTGTATTTATTTTACGATGGTTCTGACGCCATTGGGCTTCCAGCGTCAAGATCTAAGAATCTTAAAATTCGTATAGGCCTACGTGTTAATACAGTTTAATGATTTTTACTACCGTGCCTTGGATTGCTGTAACTCCAATAAATATGTATCTATCTTTGTAAGTAATTATTAAAATTGTTTTATTTTTGAAGATAATATAATTATTAATAGTTAGAACGAATAATTTTTGCTAAAATAACGGATTACAACACAAAAAGTGAACATCCGAATTTCAATGTATTTTTGGTTTTAAATTGAAGCCTAGGACCAGCAAAAATGAAAACACAGCAAAATAATTGCGGACCATTCTGAAACAAAGCAGTAAAATAACATTTTATAAGTACTAGAAAATACACATTTCACTAGTTTACTGTACGAGACATCCCCATTTCGATATAATTTTGGTATTAAAATGAAGTTTAGGATCAGAAAAGATGAAAGCACGAAGGAAATCTGCAGACCATCACCAAAGAAACTAAGTTAGAATAACTGAATTAGGTTAGATTGGCTTTTAGTTTTTAATACATATAGTATAATTTATTTACAGACCTGTAATTTAATATTGTCTAAATGCCATTCTATTTATTACTTTTACAGGTTAGAGTAATTTAAATAAGTTAGGTTAGCTTTTAGGTTATTATACATGTATTCTGATAAATTATATTACAAATTTCGAAAGTTATGTTACAAATAAAAAAATGGCATCCATTTATTGAATATTTTGTAAGGGGTAATTTACCGTTGTTTATTTTCGAGAAATACGTGAATGTCGTATCGATTATTATCGACAATCGATTCAGTTAAACCATTTTTTTGTTAAACTCTATGGGAGGATGTGATTTTTATGAAATTTCAAACTCACTGCTATGTATTTTTGGAAATATAGCAATGCACTTTTATTACAATAAAATATTTATTGTATTTTCGCATCTCTATAGAAGAAAACATGTTTTCACCCTGGACTAACATCTGATTATATCGAGTCTGTCGTCACGACCACAATGACAGCTACTTCCTTCGAGTAAGATAGGAAATAGTGGTTAATAAATTGTTATTTTCCTGCTTTGTTTCTGAATGGATCGCAACATTTTGTTTCATGTTTTTCATCTTTGACGTTACTAAGCTTCATTTTAAAACTAAAATTATCTCGAAATTCGGATGTCCTCTTTTTGCGCCGTAACCAAACAACGCAAAAGAATGGGATATCATCTAGTAAGGTAGATTCTAAATGCATTTTTTTTTTCAAGTTGACATCATGTTCTAAATTCCAGCACATATCTTGAGACTGTGTCAGTTTGAAAAATCGTTTATTAAAGTTTGTATAACTCAATATTAGTATTAACGGTTACTTAAAAATTCTGCTTAATGGAGTTTAAAGTCATGGTTTGAAATCGATAATTATTTTTTCCAAGAAATCTTATCCTTATATACAGTGCGATCAGTTTAGCATTGGACAGCAGACCAGCAGACGCGGGGTTTGTACTGTGCCATGACGAAGGCTTACACATGCAGGCACGTCTGCTGTCCAATGCTATATTGATCGCACTGTATAAAAAATTCAGCTTACGTATGTTTGTGCTCGCAAAACTCGAAAAGAAGTCTGTCGATTGACAAGAAATTTTGACAACATTGCATTCGAATACTCGCGTGTTTGTCGCAATCCATTATACTCTTAAACCATTAAGTGTAGGAGTTCACCTTAAATGAAAATTTAAAAATTGTTCTAGCGGTCACAATTATAGATGTTTCGCAACGAAATTCGGTATATTACATTAAAATAAATTGGGGTAGATATTGTCAAAAAATCGGCGAAATCAGTACATTTGAAGTTGAGATTTAACTTGAAATCCGAAAATACAAATTAACTCTTTAAGAACCGACGTTTTGGTTCGTCACAATTTATACATTTGTGATTACATGTTTTAAGGTAAGGAGAGTGTTTAGTGGCTATCTATTAATGCTCAAAAACCATTAGGAGTAGGAGTTAATCTGTAACGAAAATTAAAAAATCGTATTTCATTTATTTAGGCGATTCGCGCACACCGATTATTAGCTAGTAATCAACATATTTTATCAACAAATTTAAAAATCATGCCTGATATATCCATAAGTTAAAAATAATATTTGAGTTTTATATATTGAAGTACAAATAATAATCACTCTATGAGCGATACGTTTTTCAAATAAATGATAATAATCATCATCATCTAGGGATTAAGCCTGTTGGCCTGTTTGGATTTCATGAAAGTTAGAATTGTTAAAAATTTTCAGACCATCTTCTTTTTGGGCGTCCAACATTTCTCCTTCCGTGCGGTTTATAATTTAGCATTGATTTTGGAAATCTTCCTTCTGGCATTCTATCAATGTGTTCTTTTCAGTCGTTCCTATATTTAGTTATTCGGCCTGTAAGTTTGAAAATATTTAGTTATTTTCTTATATCTTCATTTATTTTCTTATCCAGCAGAGTAACATCCTGCTATATTTCTTAAAAATCTCATCTCAGCTACTTCCAATCTTTGTTTTTGTCTTCTAGTGATCGTCCAACATTCTGATCCGTACATCAATACAAGAACAGCCATTACTTTTTAAAATTTCATTTTTGTTCCTTTTCTTGTGGTTTTAAGGGTTCTTTTAATAATGCCACACATTAGATTCATTTTTTTTATTTTGTCATTAATATCTTCAATTTTATTTAACATATGGTAAATTGAAACCTAGATATTTAAAACTATTCACTTGCTCTAAAATTTTATTATCAATATTACTATTTCTGCTGTTAAGGTATCATGTCCTGTAAATGCTAAAATTTTAGTTTTATTCTTTGAAATTTTAAAATTGTATTTGGCACTTATTTTTTTCCAAATTAAAAATAACTCTTTGTAGATCATCTTCTGAACTGGAAATCACTACTTGATCATCGGCAAATGATATTGCATCGAACAATTTATTATTTATTTTAAAATGTTTATTTAAATTAATCTGCCACTTTAACATAACCTCGTCTATATATATAAATTAAAAATAGAAGGTGATAAAGAACACCCTTGTCTGACACCACGATTTATTATTACCATTTTTTGTTGTTTTCATTTAAATCCCATGTCTATTACAATTTTATTATTTACATATAAACTTTATATAGCCATAATCAAATGTTGTGGAATACCTTTATTTCTCATTATGTCCCATAATTTTCTTCTATCTACCATACCCAAAGCTTTTTCATATAAAATAAAATTTATGTTTATTTCTTGTTCGAAACAATTTCATTCAAAAAATAAATACCAGACTGAATAAAAAACATTTATTTTTCACGTTTACATAAATGACAATTCTTGGAATATTAAATAGTATTAAGTTAATACTATTATACTTCTCTTCCTTCCTCATTCTTAGAATGACAGGGTTGCTAGAGCTAGCAAACTAGCTTGTGTTTTTTCCGAGCAGTGCTAGCAAATCCCCTATTATGTAAACAATTCAGCAAACAGTTTATTTCTGATTGTCAGTGTGTTCACGTCGTTTATATCTACAAGTTGAAGATGATATGGGGCGAGATAAAAACTCGTGCATCCGCGAAACCTTCAATATTAATTCTGAAGAAAACACAAAGAAGTGTAAAAATCGTAAAAATAAATATTATTGGTGAAACGCCACCTTGCCAAACTTTTCTGTGAAGGAAATTCGCTAAAAAAAAGTGAGTAAAAGTAAACTTTGTATTTCAGATTTTGAGAAATATTGATCACAAATGATAATTATTTTTATGATATTATAAGATTTCGGGCTCTATGTCCGTGGTCCATAACTGGTGTAATCCCCAGACGCTTTTTCCTCGGCTATGGAGGGCATCTTTAGTGGCGAGTTCTTCAAAGCGATGTTCCCTGGTTGGAGACTCGGCTGTCACCGACTAGATGAATTCGCCACTGAAGATGCCCTCCGTAGTCTGGGACAAACGCCAGGTATGGACCACGGTCTTACAGCCCGAAATCTTCTAATATCATGATTTCCGGCAGTGAAAGCCTGTATTCTACGATTATTATTATTGATCGAAAAGATTTTGCTAAAAAATAATGATCAATATATGATTTTTTTCAGCTGTTAATCACAAAATAAACATCACTCTTGATAAAAAATCGTAAAACTATTTTAAAAATTACGAGTAAAAAATCGATCGGATTTAATTTATATTTATTTATTTTTAATTTTCTGTTTCAAATCTTGTTTTAAATAATACTAGCGTATACCCGGCATCCACTGTTACATCTAAATAAATAAAATTATATTTTATTTTCTTCTTCTTCTTCTTCTTCTTCCTTCCAAGTATTAGGCCAAGGCCTGTTACGATCCTATAGAAAATTTTCCTTATGGGAAATTCTCGTATAAGACTTGAAAGCATAATAATAGTCCCTTCAATTGGTTGCTGGCCAAAGGAAGGCAAGACCAGTGATGGGGCTGCCATCTTATAGCCTCTGGTCAGGCTTTTCTGGAGAAGAAAAGAAAATAAAGGAAAGGAGAAATGGAAGAAAGGAAGGACTCCCTAGCCCTCGGATGCCCTAATAGCGTCGGGGTCGAAAAAACAAGAGTTAACCAAGAGAGGTTAGATAGAAAAGTTAAAAGAGCGCAAAACACAAGTAAGTGGAAGAAATGTTTTACACAGCTTGGGCACCTTGTGGTCGCCATCCACATATCCCCTAGATGAGGACCCCTGAGGGCTATAATTTGTATAAGTTAAAAGAAAATTATATTGCATGGTATACATTGCGACGAACCAAATATGACGCTGGCGGTTGCTAGGATTAAGTTTTAAATTTCGGATTTAAGGTAAATTCCCACTTCTAATTGTCGGATTTCAATCAGATAGCTAAAGATATAAAAAAGAAAACTTTAAATGATGATATTGTTATTACACGAGCAGATAAAGGACAAACTTTAATAGCTTTAAATAAGGATGATTATATCTCTAAAACTGTAGATTATCTAAATTCAGATAATTTTCAAATTATTGATAAAGACATAACAGAGAAATATCAAAAAGAAATTATAAATATTTATAAAAATAGTATAATTGTTAATAACTATTTTGAATGCTCTATAATATAAATGAATCCCCAACCACCCAAACTGTACTCCCTAGTTAAATTACTTAAGGAAAATTTTCCTATTAGACCAGTAGTATCCTTCATAAGTTCTCCATCATACAAAATGTCTAAAAAGCTAATAAATACAATTTCATCTAATACTAAGTTCAATCCAATTTACAGTATAAAGAACTCCATTGAATTAATTGACAATATAAAAAACATTGATTTGCCTAATAACTTAATTTTAGTTTCTTTTGATGTAAAGAATCTGTTTCCCAGTATACATACTATTGATGTAATAGAGATTATTAATAGAATGTTACTAACTAATAAAGTGAATGATTTTGTAGTTGAAGAAATATTACACACTCTTAAAACATGCTTACATCAAAATTACTTTGAATTTAATAACAAATTGTACATAGCTAAAGATGGTATGATTATGGGTGATCCGTTGAACCCTCTTTTGGCAGAGATTTTTATGGATGACTTAGAACAAACCATACATAAGAATGTATTAGCTAGAAATGTTCTATTTTGGTATCGTTATGTAGATGATGTCATAGCAGGCTTCACAGGAACCAAAAGACAATTGAATTCCTTTTTAAATTTTATTAATAACATTCACAGAAGTATTAATTTCACAATGGAATTAGAAACAAATAATAGTATAAATTTCTTGGATTTATCAATAAAACACATTGATAATAAGTTTGAGTTCGGTATCTTTCACAAACTATCTCATACTGATACCACTATCCATAGTTCTTCTCTTCACCCATATACTCATAAGATGGCAGCCTTTAATAGTTACATTCATAGACTTTTAAATACCCCTCTTTCACCCTTGGAATATAATAATGAATTGAATATTATTAAACAATTAGCTATTAATAATAACTACGACCCTAAAATTATAGAATATTTAATTAAGAAAGTTCATTACAAAAAGCAGCTAACAAAGTTTTTCCTTTACCCAAAGAAAACATATAGAAATATGTCGTAATGTCATACATAGGCCCACTTTCAAATAAAATATCTAAACACTTTAAAAAGTTGAACATTAATGTGGCATTTAAAACTAATAAAACTTTACAAAATATAATAAAAAACAATAAAACCAAAATAAAAAAAAATAAAAATTATCAGGTGTATATAAATTGAAGTGTGGCACATGTGACAATGTCTATATAGGACATACTGGTAGACCTTTTATCTCTTGGATAAAGGAACACATGAGAGCATATAACAGAAATTTAGAATATTCAAAATATGCTAACCACCTATTCCAATTTAGTCATTGTTTCGATCCAAATTTTGAAATATTACATGTTTGTGATTAGGGTAAAAAATTAGATCTTTTGGAGGCTGTAGAAATTAATAAATTGAAAAGTAGTAGTCCCGCGCCGTAGCCGAGCGGTTAAGGTAGGAAGCCTTGGCGCAGAGCTACGGGACTTGCGCTGGTTCGAGTCTCCATGGGGGAAGAAATTTTCTCATGGTATTTCGGCCAGTATGGGACCGGTGCCCACCCAGCATCGTGAGGCAATTGGGTAGCTACAATAAGTAGCGGCTCCAGGTTGAGGAACCAGCTATAACGGCTGGGGGACTCGACATGCTAACCACATGTCAGTCCTACACTGGCTGTTGATCATCTACCTCTGTGATTGACACATGTGGATGTGAAGAGCCAGCAGCCGGCTGGTAAAAGGGCAACCGCTGAAAAGTGGAAAGACACTCAATCGGAAAAGTAGTAGCAATCTGTTAAATTCTCAACTTGATTTGAATGAAACCCCTTTGTTAAATTTAAAAATTTAAATAAATATTGTTGCTTAGATCAGTTGGAACACAATTCATAATTTAACATGTCTGAAGAAGGTACAGTGTACCGAAACAGCTGTCACTGAATTATATAATAAATATGAAAATGAAATAAAACTACGTTTTATTTTTATTTAATTAATTAATATGGATTCTCATCAAGTAAACACCAACTCAATTGATTAAATAATAATAATAATGGTCCACCGCTGTGGTCTCGCGGTAGCGTGCTGCCTTGTCACGCAGCGGGCCCGGGTTGATTCCCCGGTCGGCACAGTTTTTCAGAGTGAAGTTTTTATCGGGGTTTTTTCTCACCTGTAAGACAATTGTCACGAAAACTTTAAGGCCCAAACGGTCCTCGAAATCATATGGCCATCGCAATCACTATCATTCATATTCATTTTAGATTAAACTTAGGATTAGGGGCTCTCCTGGCGCACCACTATCATCATCATCATCACCCATCATATCATCGGGGCAACGTAACCCCGCCTTCCAGTCGCCGCAACCTCAAAAGTGAGTACCGATTACGCCAGTGCCAGGGGAGAACACCAGAAATGTCTGAAAGGATAATACTGAGGGCATTAATAATAATATTATTATTAATAATAATAATAATAATAATAATAATAATAATAATAATAATAATAATAATAATAATGGTTTATTTTAACTGATGGATTTCCACTTCACCAGGTGAAATTATACAGATATTAACAATTATAAATTACAACTTGATTAGTAATAAATTATAGGCGTAGGCTACACAATATACAGATGACAAGGAAAGAACAAAAATATTAAAATAATAATAATAATAATAATAATGATAATGATAATAACCTATAATTTGATTAAATAATTGACTTGGAGAAGGAAAGTGTAAATATAAAATAATAATAAAGAATACACCTAGAATATGGTAAATACTATATTGCCTAAGGAAATATTTGGTAACTTAGGGCCTAATAGACATGTGCTAGATAATATATCTATTATTTTCTATTCTCTATTTCGAATGTCAGAGAGGCAACTTACATTTTCTCACAAGTTTAAAGGTAAAATCCTTATCCGACCAATAAAAAATCAATCTTACAAATGCTTTGTTTACATTACAACTGGAACTTAACTCGGAAGAGAAATAGAGAGCAAGTTTTAACAGGTCTGATCTATATTAAGTACTTTTTCTTTTGTTACTGTGTTTTAGGGGTGTTATATGTTGGCTTTTAATAACAGAAGCACTGACGTCATCCCAGATTATTCAAGAACGTATCGTTAGAGGCAAGAGAGCCAAAAGAGGGATGTTCCCCTACGTGGTTGGTTTATCGACAGTATTCAATAAGAAGGGCGACCTATTATTGAGTATTTGCACAGGATCTATAATCACGACCCGTTGGATTCTCTCAGCCGCACACTGCGTCTCCGGAGAGAATGTTATTGTCGAAAAGGTATCATATTCAGTCGGAGAAATCGACATTAGAAAGAAATTAAGAGATATTTTATTATTTATAATACATCCTCAATACTCTTATAAAAAAACAAATGGAGGTGTGAACGTGATTTATGATTTGTCTCTTTTAAAAACTGAAAAAGAAATAAAATATAATAATTTTATTAATAGGGTATGTATGTCGCGTGATTTGGATGTGTCTGGAAAGTGTTTCGCTGTGGGTTACGGGTCGTTGGATAACATCCATAAGGAACACGCTCTGCCTAATGAAATATTATACTATGCCACGTTGGAATATAAAGTATTTCATAAGATATATCCTGGAATATTACACATAGAACTGGACGAGAGGTACCCAAGCAGTGGGGACTCAGGAGGTCCTCTCATGTGCAAGGGAATGCTGGTGGGAGTATGTAGTATGGGCGCTACAGAGGGTCGAGAAGCAGTAATGTTTTATACAGCCGTTGATTGCTTCGCAAACTGGATAGAAGAAACAATAAAAGATAAAGTGTTCGATAATTGCACCGATCTGCCTTACACAACCCCTTCCCAGTTCACTGATTCTGCCAGTTTTTTTCAACCTAATAACTTACTTTATTTTCTCATATGTTGTATTATATTGGCACTGTATTAATTTAAATTCCATAAAATGTTTTCGATGACACAATGTAGTCATTCCATTTTTATTAAAATTTGTAGTATACTAATTCCGAGCTAAGATCCAGCAGTACTTTAAAGAAACTTGCACAAGGTATTAATCCACCGACTCCGTCTGTTGGGGGAACCGTAGTGCTACTACTGCACCAAGTAATCTACGCAGGCGGAAAATATATTAACTAATATGCTGTCTTTCTATATCTCTTCCTTACTATGTTGCACCTTCCTGTCCTCTGTATATGTTCTTTGTCTGGCAAGTAGAGAGCTGACATGGGTTTTAATGGTCCGTCCTATGCGGTCATTGGCAAAATGACTAATTTGACAACCCTGTTACTATTGGGATTGCGTTTAGAAATGGGTTGTCCCTTCTCATTAAATGTTAACACTTGTGATTTATTGTGAGGCTGGTAACGGAGAGACGATAAATACTGCGATTTTAAATTATCTGATCGCTTGAGCATTCCGTGCTAATTTGACAACCATGTTAAGATCTTTCACCCGTGTTTAGGGATTTCATGCCCACACTTAAAAATACAACCATTCAGTACGAGATCGGATATACAGTCGTCTCCAACATCTCTTCCATAGATTTAGTAGTTCGGCGACACTAGCGCTTCTCTTCCGCCCGTGCGGTTTTAACTTGGTGGTATAATACTTTTACCTCCAATATGACTCAATTATGTTCGGAATTGTCATTAGCGGAGACATTGTTCTTAAGCAACATCGATTTTTACGGGAAATAAGACTGGAAAAAAAGGTGAGGTAACACCAATAATTAGAAAATTCCTCAATTTCTTATTTATTTATGACAATTATCTATGGGCGTACTTGATTAAACGTTTACGCTTTTACTACAATGTTGATAAATATCCTTCATTTACCCGTACAATTTCATTGCGAGCAGCATTTATGTTCCATGCTGAATCACCTGTCAATTCTGCTATTATTTTCACCACATTCTCAATTACTAATGTAGGATATTTTTCACTAAACTGCTTGAAAACAATCGAAATAATGTGTTTCTCTCAGACTTTCAAATGGTTTCCTTTCTAATATTTTAAGAAATTCTACAGAAGCAGCCATTTTGAAACAACTAAAATTGCAACGTATCCTGCATTGCGTATGCGTAAGAATATAACAATGTTTATTTAACTGTTAAAACTGTAATTATATATTTTATTATTCTCCCATGTCGTCCACCGCTGTGATCTCATGGTAGCGTGCTTCCTTGTCACACACGTCCCGGTCGGGACAAGTTTCCTGGTGATGGTTCTTTTGGAGCTTTTTCTCACTAGTGAGACAAATGTCAGGAATCTTTAAGGCCCAAACGGTCTCCGAACATCATTATCATCATTAACATATTCATTAAGTTTAGGATTAAGGCCTCTCCTGGCGCATCATTACAATCATCACCTATTTTATATCATCGGGACAGCGTAACTCCGTCTTCCAGGCGCCCCAGCCTCAGAAGTGGGTTACAATAACGCTATGCCAGGAGAGAATACAAGAATGTCGAAATGACAATGTGGTGGTATTGAAGGGGACAAAAAATTCTCCCATGTAACTTACAATACAGATATGCTAGATAATATTTTCTTCTTCTTCTTCTTCTTCCTTTCATGTGATAGACCTAGTGGTCTTCTAAGGTCTCAATCCAACATTTGAAGGGTCTGCTCAAAGATATATTGCCTGGTGACTGGTAATTTAAGATTCTGTTCATTGTTCTTAGATGAGATTTCCAGTTGTTTCTGTATTTTTGTACATATCCCATGATTGATTCTGTTTGTAATTCTCTGATAATCTCAGAATTCCTTTTATGGTCTATTCTTGAGTAACCTGCAGTATGTCTCATAAATTTCTGCCGCAGTTAGTCTTTGTGCATCTACCCTGCGAATAGTCCAGGCCTCACTATCGTAACATAATGTGGGTTGGCCAGTGTTTTATAAATTCAAGTTCATGTGTGTTGTTGTACTGTGTTTGGCTTGAAAGCATTATTTATATTTAAATTATATTATATATATTTTAATAAGTTTTATTTCCTTTATTTCGAGTGTTAGAAAGCGAAATACATTTTCTTACACGCTTAAAGGTAAAATCATTGTTCGACCAATCAAAACGCAGTAATACATGCGTTTTGTTTACATTACAACTGGAACTTAGCTCGGAAGAGGTATAGCGGTGGCATCAATTTCTGTTTTACAATTAGACGGCTTGTTGCCAACAAGCACGGTGATCAAGGAGGCCGTAATACATCCATAAAAAACATGTTTCTATTCCCAGATTCTGATATTGTTTTTAAATGATTTTTAATATAATTTAATTGTACCGAGCGAGTTGGGTCAATTGGTAGCGATAGGGACTCGCATTCGGGAGTTCCCGAGTTCAAATCCCGGTACCGATCAACCTGACTGAGGTTTCTTCCTGGTTTTCCACCATCGTCAAGGTAAATGCAGGGTTGGAATTTCATTATCACGACTCATGTCATTATATTCACCATTTCACAACCTTTATGCCTAGGTCTATATATATAAAATTCAGCCTGCGCATGTTTGTACTCGCAAAAATTGAAATACAGTCGGTCGATTGATTAAAAATTTTGACTTAACGTTGCATTCGAATTCGCGCGTGTTTCAGTTAAAACGGCTTCATTTTCAATATGCCTTGCTTTTGCTATGATTCTATCAATAAAGCGCAAGAGCTATTTTTGCAAGTGTGCGGTTTTTATTTAAAAAACGATTGTTTCTCATCTCATGTTCCAGATTGGTAAATCCTCTGATCTATACGTTTATGTAAAAAATGAACTAACAAAAAATGTTGTCAATACACTATTTACAATAAAAAAACTATTTTCTGTGAAAAAAATCTTCGTTTCATTTCAATCTACATAACCACAGCAACGCAAGGCAGGGTATTGAAGTGAATGATGTGTTTTCTTGGTAATTCTACGTTTGCTAAAATACTTTTAGTTGCTTTCCCATTAATTTCTTATCAGATTGGGCCTCAGGGAAGCGTGGTCGGGTGTAGCTAGTATCGTACATTCCATCCATAGTAATTCTGCCCGAAGGCAGGCCCTTCACTGCAATCATAGCATTTTCATGCTACGCTTGCAGCTTTACTAGGGAATTATAGGTGTGGTAGCTTCCCGTTGCTTTCCACACCGATGAAGGATGATGATGATACTGATGATGATTATGAGGACTATTTAACTCATGCCCCAAATGGGAGTCAATGACCAATCACGTTTCAATGATTTCTGTTTTACAACCAATCACAGTCGTGTTTCACCAAATATTTATCAATATTCAATCTACCATATTAAAGAAAGCTCCTCCTTTTTAATATTCTGGACAGGTCTGACCATTATTTTGCAGTGACTGACTCTGTAAGAAATACGGCTACCAGATTGCATATACAGTGTACAGATGTCAACACATAGCGCTTGCAGGAGTTAATATAAAAACATTCGTAGCAATTGATTATACCACCAAAAAAAGGAACCACTGTTTGCACTTTCTTAAATGTATTTTTTCCCAGGTAATAATCCAGAAAAATATAATTGTCATATTTACATCATACGACATCAGAAATGAATTAATATACAGTTTGATGTGTTTCATTTTTTCTCCACTAGAGAGCATTATTACAATATTGCGTTCCTTTTGCAATAGATAGTATGATCTGGTTGCAGTGATAAACAAAAGAAGCAGATGAAGCGTACCAATCGTTTATCATTTGTTTTCAAACATCGCCGTTTACATTAAATATATAAATATTTTAAAATAACTATAGTTAAATAATGATTTGTGAGTAAACAGCTTAATTTTATTCGATAAATAGTCCTAACAAATGCAACTCTTGATTCACAAATTCTCTAGATAAATTCACAACTCAATTCGTGAGTCGTGAATTTATCGATAATTTGGAAATCACTCGTGGCATTACTTATGTTGATGGCCATATGAATTTGGGGACCGTTTGGGCCTTAAAGTTTTCCTGACATTTGTCTTAAAGGTGAGGAAAACCCCCGATAAAAACCTCACCCAGAAAAACTGCCCCGACCGGGGATCGAACCCGGGCCCACTGCGTGACAAGGCAGCACGCTACCTCGAGACCACAGCGGTGGACTAGTATCATACAAATGAATTAAAAATGAAATAAATAAATAAATAAATAAATAGGCGCTATATGACCTTGAAGCTAAAGGCGTCTCTAAATAAAAGAGATGTACAAATACACTCTATTAACCATGATTTGAGGGAGGTAAATTATATAGACGATGATTGGGAGAAGAAAAAAAATTGCATAGGATAAGTTATGGGTGTAAGAACCACCGTGTTTGATAGTGTCAGTAAGTTTATTTTGCTACTTCTTGACGTCTGCATTCGTAATATCTTCTTTTTGTAAGCCCATGTTTCCCTTAACAGAGATTTAGGCGATCTCCCCCTACAGGGAAGAATTTTAACCATACTAATTTAGTTACACTTGTTTTCATATAGATGCTATTTGAGTCGTCCGTGGTCAGCGTTCCGCCTCATACTGACATCTAGGAAACCAAGGTAGTACTAGGACGGGAAAATTCGGTAAATTTTGCTTAGAGGCCCTTTCATTCAGGCTTAAGGATCTTTTACAAGCCTTAAAATCTTCAGACTCGGGACCCACGGCTTAAAGTCCCTCCCAGAGGACTTGCTCCTTGGATTTATCCGTCCTAAAAAATCCATCGACCCCGGCCGGTTTTGAACCCGCGATCCTCGGGACCAGAGGCAAGGAGCATAACCATTAGTCCACCGCGGCCGATTCATTCGTAATATATTATAATAATTAAAGGCGGTCACACTATATCTTATCCTTGCTTGCTCTCGTAAGCGAGAACTGCTGAAAGGGAGTGCGGCCACGAGAATCTCGTGTTCTGGTAACAAGAGTTCGAGAATGAGAAGTTACGGAGGATGAAGTGAAGCAATGCTCGGTGAAATTTTTACTGTATGTACAAAGCCCTCAATAGACAAAGGAATTCCTTTTTTTTACGAATGAACGTTTGTTATTATTATTGAAATATAAATCTATAAAACATTTAAGGGCCTTTCCATATGAAATCAACAAAAAAATATATATAAACTGAACTAACACCTTCAAAAGTTTACTAACTTTTTATGGTGAAATGTTATGGTGCACTCAACATTTAAGCTGAATTTCAGGTTTCAGTTTGAAATACTGTAATTGAAGAATAATATATGTGTCAATTTATCGCCAAACTGGAAAGATCACTTGGCAAGGATGAGTGAGAATAGAATACCAAAAACAGCATACAGCTATTCACCACGAGGAAGAAGAAGCTTGGGAAGACCAAGGAAAAGATGGAAAGAGCAGCAATTTGGAGCCGGAACAGGCTAGTAAATAAGCCTAAACCGTGAAGTAGAAGAAGAAGAAGTCAATTTATCGTATTTTTTAAATAAGCCTTTTGTATGAAATACATTTCTGAAAGTGTAAATGCTCCCAGAACTTAAAAAGATAGTCACATTATAGGCCTATATAATTTTATGCACTATCGCTTGAAATTGGAGAAGGCTCCTTGGGGAGGTCAGGACTCAGGAATGAGTTGTTGCGCCAGTGATGATGATGATACGAGTATTTACTTTTTTCTAAACAGTGTAAATTTAATTAATGTACAATTGAATATTTAACTATTTTATAGCGTAGTGGTTAAGGCACTGAGCTACAAGCCGGAGGGTCGAGGTTCAAGTCCCGTTGGGGTCAGGATTTTTAAACTGATCCAAACCCTCTGGCGGCACTATGGCCCTGGGGTCGACTCAGCCTCTAACGGAAATGAGTACCAGACGCTTGTTCTGGGGGTAAAGGCGGCCGTCACGCAGGGCTGACAACCCGGCTGACGTAAAGTGCCGATTGTCTAGAAAAAAAGTGGGAGCCTTAACCTCCTACTACCCCAAGGGCCTCCGGGCCTGTTGTGGGATCACTTTACTTTATATAAATAAAATGTTATGTCATTTTGTACTGACCAACTATTTTCTTATATTTTTATTTAACGGCAAATGAAAGGAAACCTCATAATTTGTAATTTTCTTAGTAATTTCGCATGGAAATAAATTTAGGTAAATTCTAAACCCATGTTTTGTGCTGTCCGAGCACATTTTATTTATGGTACTAAGTACATATTTCATTTTTTTACATGTAATATACAGGTTTACATTCAAAGCGTAAGGCTTGTAGAATTTTGGTTTCATCAGATGATTTATTTAATATATTCTTATTAGCCTTCTGAGTCACTGTGTACATTATTTTGCTTATGAAGACTATTTACTGCTCACGGAAATCTGTTGTGATGGTATTCCCGGTCGTCTCGCTTGCAAACCCATGGATACGCTAAGTCTCTGCGTAAAAGCAGCGAGACTGGGAAGGTCATGGCGCGAGATTCGAGCAGGAATGAATGTTAATTTAATCGGCTCTAAAGCTTTGGTTTATCTACGACGCAAAACGCCAGCGCAAATCGTTATAATCGTTCCCCTTGTTTATGACAACGCAGAGCGGTGGCGCGAGAATTTTACGGAGACGTGATGCGTCGTGTATTTTAACTACTTCAATTGCGCATGTAATTTGCCGGCGTTTCAAAAGAATACAGAAGCTATTATCCGTACTCATTGGTATAACTGCTAAAACAAACGAAGATTTTATGCGAAAATGTCGGCAAAACAGCGCTTACTTTATAAATAAATATCTTCAACTCGTGTCCAACTCAGGGTCGGGTCAAGGTATGAGATGAGAAGAGCCCCCTATATAGAGGTCTTAGAATATCTTGGGTGACGACCGACCACGCCTGACGCACCATCACGGGGGCAGATGAACGAAATGGATGAGGTGAGTATGGAGAAATGGTGGAATGAAATTGTGGCAGTGGAAAACGGGAAAAAAAGAGAAAAACCTGCCCAAGCTCCGTTTCGTCCATCAGGAAACCCACTTGGAATGACCGACACTCGATCTCGGGACCTCAGGGTTGAGAGGCGAGTGCCTAACCGATTGTGTCACGGAGTAGCTACTTATTTCACAACTTCAGAAAAATTAGCGGCGAATTTTTAATAAGTATTGTTTCAAATCATCGAGTTCTCTACGATATGAGGATTTCTAATAGCATGCTATCTGGTGTGAGAAGTTATAATTATTTCTATACAGCTCTTTCATGTGTATATTTTTATCGTCTACACTTTATTAACTCTACAGAAAAATGTCGGCCGAGGTGGACTAGTGGTTATGCTCCTTACCTCTGGTCCCGAGAGTCGCGGGTTCAAACCCGGCCGGGGCCGATGGATTTTTTAAGACGGAAAAATCCAAGGAGCAAGTCCTCCGGGAGGGACTTTAAGCCGTGGGTCCCGAGTCTGAAGATTTTCAGGCTCGTAAAAAATCCTTAAGCCTGAATAAAAAGTCCTCTAAGCAAAATTTACCGAATTTTCCCGTCCTAGTACTACCTGGGTTTCCTAGATGTCAGTATTAGGCGGAACGTTGACCACGGACCACTCAAAATTACATACATACGAAAACAAGTGTAACTAAATTAATATGGTTCAAATTCTTCCCTCTATGGGAAGAGTGCCTAAATCTCTGTAAAGGGAAAACATAGGCTTACAATACAATGAAAAACCAATATAAATAATTAAATATTAATACATGGTGCATGGTATATAAAAATTGTACGTTACAATATTGAGCATTGTTCAACTTGTTAAAATAATTTACATGTTTTGTTGAGGTAAAGCTTTGTTAATGTTGAATCACTTAAGTTCATTTTCGATTTACACAGAAACTATACTTAGTACTCATAGAGAACCCCGGGATAACCAACTTATTTTGATAAATAAAAGATGAGTGAAGGACCACAGAGCATAATAACTGACAATACAATCCTTGGAAGGAAGATATGTGAAACCAATATCACGCCGAGCGTATAGAGCCGATGCAACACGTCGAGCATAACACGCTGTATAATAAACCAAAGTTTAATAATGATATCATCATCACCATCATCATAGTACATTCACGAATTTAGGCATTTGTTGACCTGTTTCGGCCTCAAGAGAAACACCACCCAGAAGACTTTTGTCCATTTGTTGACCTGTTTCGGCCTCAAGAGAAACACCGCCCAGAAGTCTTTTGTCCATTTGTTGACCTGTTTCGGCCTCACTCTCACCCCCCGCCCCCAGAGTTCCCCCATTTGTTTTTTGACCTGTTTTCTCCTCCAAAAAGAACACCAACCGCCCATAAGTGCTTTTGTCCATTTGTTGACCTGTTTCGGCCTCAAGAGAACCACCGCCCAGAAGTCTTTGGCGCAGCATTTGTTTGACCTGTTTCGGCCTCAAGAGAAACACCACCCAGAAGTTCTTTTGTCCATCTGTTGACCACTTTTTTCCGCCTCAAGAGAAAACACCACCAATAAGTCTTTTTTGTTCCATTTGTTTGACCTGTTTTTTTTCGGCCCTCAAGAGAACCACCGCCCAGAAGTAAATGTTGAGTGGACCATCCTTGTCTCTTTTCTTTGCAGGTTTGATAAGCTTAACCTTTTGTTTTGGGTTATCCTTAGATCTTTCCCCCATCGATGGAACATGGGTTGGCATCCATCTGGAACTTATAATTAGAAATTTTGTTTTTTAAGGTTCCATGTGTAATTCCTCTAAGCTATCTTCTTTTTTTGTGATCTTAGTAATATGTATCCTACAGTCCTCCCAAGGTATCTGATTTCAGCAGATCTAAGTCTCTATATATCCTTCTGCTTCAATGTCCATACTTCGCTTCCTTACAAAAGAGTTGGAAGAGACAGTGTTTTATACACTTTTAGTTTTGAATGTTTTTGGACTAACTGTGGCTTGAAGATATAATTTATTTAGCCTAAAATCCTTAAAAAATTGATATTTTTGCATTTACATCCTTTTCATATGAGATATTGCATCCTAGATATGTAAAATTATTCACCTGCTCCAAAATTGTATTGTCAAGTACAATCTTACTTCTGACAGGATCTACACCTTGAAATGCCATGTCTGTTTTTCTCTGTAGATATAAATAATTATTTTTGCGCGATAGTGCGTTTTGTCGTAGGCTACTTACAGCAATGGCGACCAAGATTTAAAGTTCAACTTCGTACATTACGGGGTTGCCAACCTAAATAACTATACTGTAATACAATAATTATAATGAAACATTGCATATTATAAACACGTGTGTGGGAAGTAAAACCACTGCCCTCTACGTATACTATTAGTAGGCCTACATATAATGTATAAAAAAATGTCCAAAAGGTAGTATTAATATACATTATACGAAACAATTCACTGTATTTTAAATGAACTGAACTTCATTTGGAGCAATATAAAACAATAAATACGTTCTTGCCGCCATTTTATGACTGATTGGTGTCACGGCCTGCTGTAGTCTCAATTCATAAACATTGCCCACACTCTTAACGTGAGTCAGTTGTTTATAATGAACACAAATATTTCCAACAAAGATGCTATTATTTTACTATTATTTATTATTTTAAAAAGACCATCGCGCAAAAAATAATGTAAACGCACGTTTGTGAAGTGTTTTACAGAATCTCGGAATCATCCTCTCTGTCTTTATTGTTAAACACAAACTGGCCGTGGAACAGAGGGCCGTGCCTTTACAAATAAATGTCTATTTTTCAAACAGAAAATATTTTATATGAAAATGTTAATTTTGAACATTTAACTAACATGGTTCGGTAAGTGATTTTATGTACTAAACATATTAATAGAAGGTAGAAGTAATTGCTTGTCTATGTCAATTAGCTAATAAAACTAGGACTAATTATAAGGTTAGGATGAAAACTTTTTGCTAGTTTTATTTTTTAATTTAGTAACCTAGAAATGGGTATAGGCAAAGAGAACATAAAACATAGAATTGAATTGAGTAGCAAAATAATATCATCGTTAAATTCCATATAATGAGATAAGCATATTTGGAAAGACACAAAACAATACATTGGTAAAACATTGGTGGAGTCTGTTGCAATGTATGCAAGTGAGGTATGGACAATCAATAAATATTACAAGAGTCCACCGCTGCGGTCTCGGGGTAGTATTGTGACCAAGTTAATTTAGTTACGCTTATTTACCTACATATGCCATGAATTGTATGCGGTTAACATACCGATCTAATGAGACATGTAGTCAACAATTAGTATATTACTAGGCTTTTGATATCGGTACATTTTGCTTAGAGACCTCTTCATTCAGGCTTTAGAATGTTATGGGAGCCTGTAAAATCTTTAGACTTGAGACCCACGACTTAAAGTCCCTCCCAGAGGATTAGCTCCTTGGATGTTAAAATCCTAAAAAAATCCATCCACCCAGGCTGGGTTTGAACCTGCGACTCTCGGGACAAGAGCTAGGAACATAACAATTAGTCTACAGCGACAATACCATTATTTCCTAAAATCTGTCTTAAACTAAAAATATGAGCTATTGTAGTGCTATTATAGTCAGATAGTTCAGAGCAAGGCATTTAATGACCTATAAATTGGTATAAAATGCATTTATGACCTAAAAAATGCAAAAAATGACCAGTAAAATAAAACAATGACGAATAAGAAGTTAACAATTACCAATAAAAATACTATTTATTAGATTGAGTACTCTCTTGATTACTGAATTACATAAAATTTAACTTAACATCAAAATATTAAAAGAAAAGTATTTAAAAATACATATTAGAGTACCTTTTATTGCAGAAAATCCATTTCAATTATACAGTGCACTTTTACAGCAATTTTGAATTGCAGTTAACAATCAAAATAGGGGTAGAAGCTAACATAAGCTCTAAGCAATTGAATAAAAATTCTTAGAAGTGGGCAAGTTCATTAAGCACATACCTTGAAAAATAGGGGTAGTAGTTGGCAAAATATCTACTTAATTCCAAGAAATTGTATTGACATGAAAAATACTGAATTATAATAAAAATCTCAAATCAAATACAAATAATGTCACAGCCTTCCGGAAAAAGTGCAAAAAATGCTCAGAATGACCTAAAAATTGCCAAAAAATGATATATCCCTAGAAAAGTTAAGAAAATACAAAAAAATACCCTAACGAATTGCTTTTATTGATTCCGTATTTTAATGCCATACATTCTCATATATGCAAGCAATGTTTCAACCTTCATAAGAAAAATATGCAAAATCATTAATTGCCTTGCCCTAGTTATAAATATGGTCTGTATTTATCCAGGAAATAATTTGTTTTAGGATTGCAGCTGTAATGTTGGTAATACTGATGATTGCGAATTGGAGTTTTTGTTCAAGAAAGAATTCCAAGCTACAGGCAAGGATCGTCGGTGGTAAAAAAGCAGAAAGAGGGATGTTTCCATATGTTGCTAACCTGATATTTGTGTCTAAAAATGAACAAAAACTGATTACAACCTTTTGCACTGGAAGCATACTGACAGATCGATGGATTGTCACTGCCGGGCATTGCATTCCATCTTACGAAATAAAATATATAAGTTATAAAATCGGACAAGTCAATTTCAGATATGGAAAATATCGTAAAATAAAAACTTTCAAACTTCATCCACATTTTCGTCATGCAATCTGTAATAAAACCGAACTTGTGATTCAAAATGACATATGTCTTATAAATACAGAAGACAAAATCGTATTTAACAAGCAGGTGGATAAAGTCTGCGTTTCTAGTAGGAGGACAATGTCAGGTGAATGCATTTTTATAGGTTATGGTGGCCATGCAACAACTAAAATAGTAAAAGAATGGATGCATTATGGGTTCTTGCGTTATAAAGACACAAAAGATAATACAGTTTACATTCCTAATACAATTGCCATTGATCTTGTGGGTTCGCATTCGTATTATGGTGATACCGGTGGCCCTCTAATGTGTGATGGCGTGCAAATTGGTGTTTGTTCAACGTATGAGTACAAAAATAAAACTGTTTCAGTGGTATATGCAGTTGTAGCGGCTTACAAACATTGGATTGAGTCGACAATCGAAGAAGAAGTATTTGACAAATGTTCTAATGAAATGCCTTCCCAAACAAAATCAGGACAGAATTACAAGGACAAGCCAAAATACTTCACTTTCTATTTTATTTATCTTTTTTTTTTATCTTCTAAATTTTGAATTGATTAAATTTTTACATTTACAAAGTTGGTAAGGAATAATGGTGTTTCTATTGTACTATAAATTTGTTTAACGATATAAATAAATGGAGTTGAAATTTCTTTTTACTTGTATGTTTATAGACGCTTTATGGTGAATCGGTTTCAATTTTTGTCTTAATTAAGGATGAATTAAGCTTTAAATAAATATTTTTTTTTGCAAATGCCCCAGGTTGTCTTTCGATATTCCTGGTGTTCCCTCCTGGCATGGCGTACTTCTGAGGTTGGGGCGCCTGAAAGGCGGCATTACGTTGCCCCGATGATATGATGGGTGATGATGATAATGGTGCGCCAGGAGAGTCCCTAATCTTCAAGCTTAATCTAAGATGAATATGAATGATGATGATTGCGGTGGCCATATGATTTCGGGGACCGTTTGGTCTTTAAAGATTCCCTGACATTTGTCTTACAGATGAAGAAAAACCCCGATAAAAGCCTCACCCAGAAAAACTGTCCCGACCGGGGATCGAACCCGGACCCGCTGCGTAACACGGCAGCAAGCTACCTCGAGACCACAGCGGTGGACTATATATATATAATAAGAAATACAACTGATATAATACACATTCGGTTGTAGACGAATCGATTAGATGTCCCATAAAGTTGATTCCTTAAGATTGTCAGAGATTCACTGTGATGGCTAGATCTTGTAGGAAGTTTTAGTAAAGCCCAAATCTTTACAGAAAGTAACCTTGAAGAGCGATAGCATGCCATCAATTCTTTAGAGGATGAAGAAGGCCTACAACTCAATGGTATTAATAAGCTGTTAGTTTATGCTGATGATGTGGTAGCCTACTACTATTGGGCGTTAGCGAAGAGATACTAAAGGCCAACACGCAAACACTATTGAGTAACACTATGAAATTGGGACTGGAAGTAAATATCAATAAAACTAAATATAGGTCACAAATAGGAGTACATTATATAATGGAAATGGATAGCTAATGACAAATGAGGGAAATTTTGAGGAAGTTGCTGAATTCAAATACCTAGGAACACTAATCACAAAATAATAGGAATGAGATGCACAAAGAAATTGAACATAGGCTCAATTCTTGAATTTATGCGTTACAGAGACTCTTGACGTCCCAACTTCATTAAAAAAACATTTAACTGAAAATATATACTCACTCACTCACTGGCATTATCGAACCCGTAGGTCCATGGCCGCGCGGACATAAGATCTCCATACATCCCTATCCTGAGCTAATGCTTTCCAATCATTCCCTGTATAATCTACTTCCCTCAAGTCATAGTTAATGTTATTTTCCCACCTCATTCTTGGTCTACCAACCCGGCGTTTTCCCTCGCTTTCCTACAAGAAGCTTCCATGCAAGTCTTTCATTCCCCATACGTGCAACATGTCCTGCCCATCGCAGTCTACGACACTTAACTGTTCTTATTATATCTGGCTTCCTATAAATACCATGTAGTTCATTGTTATGTAGTTTTCTCCATTCACCTGTCTGTTCATCTCTCTTTGGTCCAAAAATTTTCCTAAGAACTTTATTCTCAAATACTCGTAATCTCCTTTCCTCCCTTAAAGTAAGAGTCCATGTTTCGCACCCATGTAATATAACTGGTAGAATAATAGTTTTATAAATTTTCAGTTTAACGTTTTTTGAAAGGAGTTGGGACATCAAGAGTCTCTGCAATGCATAATAGCACGCATTTCCAGAATTGAGCCTATGTTTAATTTCTTTATGCATCTCATTTCTATTTGTGATTATTGTTCCTAGGTATTTGAATTCAGCCAGTTCCTCAAAATTTCCCTCATTTGTCATTAGCTGTCCATTTCCATTATATAATGAATTTCTATGTGTGACCCATATATTTACTTTTATTTATATTTACTTCCAGTCCTAATTTCTTAGTGTTACTCAATAGTGTGTGCGTGTTGTCCTTTAGTATCTCCTCGCTATCGGCCAATAATACTATCATCAGCATAAACTAACAGCTTATTAATATCATTAAGTTGTAAGCCTTCCTCATTCTCTAAAGATTTAATGGCATGCTCTAGTACAAAATTAAATAGTAGAGGAGATAGTGGATCTCCTTGCTTCAACCCATTCTGGATTTCAAAAGTGTCCGAAAACTATTTGCCTACACGCACCCTAAAAAAACCCGTTCCAAATGCAGGTCTTTCTGCACCCCGTAGTATAATGCAAAGCTTCTGATTCCTGACTACCTTCTCCTGGCCACCTAACTTCCTGTAAAGCGACTATATCCAAGGGCGATTTATCTAATTCCCGCGTTAATATCTCTAGTGCCCCGCTATTGTATAAAGTCCTAACATTCCATGTTCCTAGGAACATGCCCCTGTGATCGAGCCTTTGGCATGGGTTCCCTGAAGTAGTCCCCGCCCGGAGAACCGAATAGGGGACTATTTGACCTCCGGAAAATTTTACCCCAGTTGAACCCATTTCCGCATTTCGACGGTTGTATTTTTACGGTGAAAGATCGTCACTCTTTTTCGACCAAGGTACTTTTTTCGTATGGCTTATCACCTTCGACTAGTTCGGCATGGGTAACCCTATCGGCAGCAATGCTACCGCCGGCATATAAAACTGTTATTCTACCAGTTATATTATATGGATGCGAAACATGGACTCTTACTTTAAAGGAGGAAAGGGGATTACGAGTATTTGAGAATAAAGTTCTTAGGAAATATTTCTGGACCAAAGAGAGATGACAGACAGGTGAATGGAGAAGACTTACATAACAATGAACTACATGGTCTTTATAGGAAGCCAGATATAATAAGAATTAAGCCTGGTGTAATGTGATAGGCAGGACACGTGGCACGAATAGGAAATAAAAGACGTGCATGTAAGCTTCTTGTAGGAAAACCAGAGGAAAAACGCCCAGTTGGTAGACCAAGAAATGAGGTGGGAAAATAACATTAACTATGATTTGAGGGAAGTAGATTATACAGGGAATGATTGGAAAACATTAGCTCAGGATAGGGATGTATGGAAAGCTTTCCGTGTGGCCATGAACCTATGGGTTCGATAGTGCCAGTTAGTTAATTAGTGTGTATGTGTGTATGTATTCAAACACGGTCGGGTCGTTGGATATTTCATTTATTGATCCAAGTTCTTTCCGCTCGAGGATATGGATGCTCTTCTAGTGGGAAGTTTCTTAACCCCATTAAATTGGTTACACTTATTTCCCTTTAAATGTCAGCGATTGACATTAGATTAGTACATCGCCTCGATGAGACATCTATTAGGAAACTAAAGTATTACTAGGGTGATGAAGGTCGGTAAATTTTACTTAGAGGTCTCTTTATTCAGGCTTAAGGATCTTTTACGAGCCTGAAAATCTTCAGATTCGGGACCCACGGCTTAATTTCCCTCCCAAAATTCAACCAACCCCGGTCACGTTTGAACCCACAACCCTGGGTTTAGACACAAAGGACATTATCATATAGGCTTACCACCGACTTTATTATTATAACACTGGTCAACAGTGGTTTTGTTACCCTTGATATAAGATTAATTTCGGATATATTTATGCTCACAATTCATTAAACTATTTTGGAAGATTTGCTCTGTTTTTTAATCTCTATTTTCATTTTACACTACAAAAATCGGAAAATATGAAAAAAAGAATATATATTTATAATGTCAATTAAAAAAAAGTAAATAGGAAGAAAAATATCGAAAACCCATGTTATACTTTAGTGAAACGCCTTTTAAAAGATTTTCTTCTATAATTTTTAGAGCGCATTCAGCACTTTCATGAATATATTCGTAAACGGTGCACTTGAAAACATAGAAATTCGCAGAGATATCGAGGGCAACAATTTTTTTTTGTAGAGCTGTGTAATTAGACAACAAATGAAAATCCAAAATTGAATATTAATTTTTATGATATACGGGCAATTAGAATAGTATGGTCATATACGTAGAATTCCAAAGACAAGATAGGCCTAACCCAGACAAGTTTTGGAATGGATTCTACCCGTGAAAGGATAGAGACGTCGACCTAGATTTAAATGGATGGATGATATAAGAAGAGGTATGAGGAAGATAGGTTTGGAAGAATTGGAACGGGAAGATAGAGAAGATTGGAGAAAGAAGTTAAAAATTAAGCTTTGGGCACAGGAGGATGATTTATTATATTGTAAACCTATTTATAAATATATGTTTTATTATTATTATTATTATTATTATTATTATTATTATTATTATTATTATTATTATTAGTGGCATGACATTTGTCACTTGAAATTAAAGAGGGGCATGCAAACTTTAGGAAAACCAGAGTGAAATTGCTCAGTAGATTGGCCAAGAATGAGATGGGACAATAATATGAACCTTGATTTATAGAAAACATCCAAGGAACAAGTCCTCCGAAAGGATCCCTAGTCTGAAGATTTTCGGACTCTTTTAAAAGAACCTCAAGCCTAAATTAGTGTATTTGAGAAAAATTTAACCGGTCTTCCCCATCCAAGTAATACCATAGGTGCCTAGTAGAATCTACATGCCTACCACATGTCAATTACTGACATATGTATGGAAATAAGCGTAACTAAATTAGCTTTGTCAATAAACTCCCGCTAAGGGAACACTCATGTTTCCATGAGGGACATTTGAGGGTATATACATGATTTGTTGAAAGTGTTGGAAAATTTTATTTCAGAATAGAATTAATGGAGAGTTTATGTCCACTCATCCATGCTCGTTCAGAATCGATAGTGCCAGTATGTTGTCATTTCTTCTTCTTCTTCGGCTTTCCTCCACTTATAGGTTTGCTGTCTTCCGTTTCCATTTATATCTATCATTCCAATCTCCTTCTTCCAAATTTCTATCATCCATTATAGTTCTGACATACGTTTTCCATTTCAATCTTGGTATGCCAAGTTTATATCTTCCAGGGGGTGACCATTAGTATATATTTTTTAATCATGTTTACTTTTCCATTTTTTGTACGTGGCCATACCATTTAAGAGTTTTATTTTCAATCCTCTTAACAGCACATGTGGTGACATTCATTTCTCTCCAAAGGAATTCATTTCTTATTTTATCGTGTTTTGTTTTTTGAAGATGTTATTTATTATTATTATTATTATTATTATTATTATTATTATTATTATTATTATTATTATTATTATTATTATTATTATTGTTATTACTATTATTACATGCATACATACATGTCGGACGCAGTGGTCTAGTGGTTATGTTCCATGCCTCTAGTCTCGATTAATCAAATTATTAATAATTATTGTTTTCACTTTTTCAGGCGCGTCTCCTGAAGTGGAAGCATTTTTGGTGAGTTGAAAATATTTAAATATTTACGTTAATTACATGCAATTAGTGATTATTTTAAGATTCATTACAATAGGGTTTCCATCTTTGAATTTTACAACTTTGATAATGATACAAATGTGTGTGTGTGTGTTCTAATGCCATTCACTGCACTTTACGTGCTTCGGGTTACGTGCTAGACAAATAGATGGCGTTAATGTGGTTTATTTTTAGTTTACGCACCACTTCAGCAGACCATTTTATGTGCATGATGTATTCTTGTATTGAGTAAAGAGAGCAGTGTATGTTTATGTAGTGCAACATTTTTATATGGGTCATGTGATGAAGAGAAGGGAGAAGGTGAAACCCAGTGCTGGCACTTGGCCTACTCTTATCGAAAAGCACCAAGGGGGCCGCCAGGCTTAACATCCCCATCCGACGGACGAATCTCTATCAACAGTACCATATCCCTTCTCAACATATGTACTGCGGAAAGGTTTGCAATTTAATGCAGGAATCTGGTGCACAATCTAGCGATTAAAAATTGTGCACCACCTCTCCTGGCACTAAGATTAAAAATGTTGCAATTAAATTAGATTTTAACAATTGAAATGTTCAATCCCGCCTGGTATCGAACCCGGGCGCGCTAGCCATGCAAGTACCTGACACAATGCGACGTTCAAGATAGAAATGAGGAAAACTCTAATTTGATTTTCACCGTAAATTGTGTCCTACAGAATAACAGTACGCATGCGCATACGTTTATGGAGTTGACGCTAGGTGGAACCACATATCTATGAATAAGATATTAAATATAAAATTGGACCTGTTAAGTCTGTCGTCCTCAACTAAATTATTAAACTTTCTTGATGAAGTCTAATAATTTAGATGAGGACGACTAACTTACCAGGTGCCAATTTTATATTTAGTATCTTATTACATAACCTCAACGGTGTTTTAATATGGATTTTAAAAGTGTTGATGTCTATGAAGTCCTACAAGAAGTTTAAAAAATACCCATTAGATGGAACCATATAGCTGTAAAATCGATATAATCAACCTGTGCAATAAATCCCCAAACGTTTATTAGAAATGGATGTACACTAACTTCACCTTTCCTGACCAAAGAAAATAAATTGCATGCATATGATTTAATGAAGTGTACAGTGACTAACACTAACCCAACAAAATGAAGGCAATTTATTGAAATATGGTATGGAATTAATTTTGGTCGTTGGTGACACCGATTTTACCGACATCTTGTGGACGTTACATTAAACATTCACACATCTCGTTCATGTGCACTGTGGATCTGTACAACTTCGAAGAAATCATTGCGTACGTAAATAAATAGTTTTGCGCGATATTGCGTTTTTCGTACTTACAACAATGGCGATCATGATTGAAAGTTCAACTTCCTACATTTCCGGGTTGCCAACCTAAATAACTATACTGTAATAAAATAACTATACTGTAATGTTACGTATTATAAACCACGTGGAAGTAAAACCAGCTATCCTATATGTATACTACGTACAACGTATATACAAAAATTGTTCCAAAAGGTAGTGTTATACGAAACAAATCACTGCATTTTAAATGAACTGAACTTTATTTGAAACAATATAAAACAATAAATACGTACTTGCCGCCATTTTATATCACATTGTTGTCACGCTTTGCTGTAGCTCAACTAATAAACATTGCCCTCACTGTTAACGTTAGTTGTGTATAATGAACGCAAATATTTCCAACAAAGATGTTATTATTTTACTATTATTTATTATTTTGAAAATGTCATCATGCAGAAAATAATGTAGGATATGCTACACTTAGCGTCGCAAGAAAATTCTTCTAAGTTCTATAGAATCGCAGTGCGCATGTTCTAGTGCTCCATGTAATCCCAGAAAGATAAATGCAACCTCCAGCAGTTGGCGGTATATGTATGTGAAATCAGTATGACCAACATTGACACAAAATTCCCAGAACTTGTCTAAAAATGTATAATTAACACAAAATGAACTAGTGGAAATATGATTTTACGTGGTAACCGTCCGACATTTTGAATTTTTCATAGAATAACAGATATGAAGAGGTAATTTATTTTACATATCAAATCACATTTAAAAAGCAAGGAACCTAAAAGCTAACCAAACCTAAATCAATTACTGTAACACAAATTAATTACTCTAACGTAGGTGAAATCCAGGGAACGTGGAATCACATTTAAAAAGCAAGGAACCTAAAAGGTAACCAAACCTAAAATCAATTACTGTAACACAAATCAATTACTCTAACGTAGGTGAAATCCAGGGAACGTGGAAGTGATGTTGGCAACATCTGGAGTATTTTGGGTTGTTGATGGTGGCAACGTTGGAACAACATAGGAAGAGAAGGGAAAATAGCAGAAAGTAGCAAGGAAGAATGTAGGACGATCATGTTTTACGTAAATATATAAATATAAAAAAAAGATCGTTGCAAAACGTTGTTTAAAACGTGTTTAAAAGTGTTGCAAAATGTTTTAGACGTGTTTTGTACATCAGTGGCATAAGAAATTAAGATTAAAATTTTTTGCGACGTTTAGTATACAACACCCATAATACACGTTTATGAAGTGTTTTACAGAAACTCGGAAATTAGAAACCTCGCTATCGCTCGGTTTTTAAACATTTCCTCGCTTCTGTAAAAACCACTTCCCCACCTCGCATCGTAATATACTACTAAATAGTATGAAATGCTAGTAAAGACAAAAGAAGTACGTAGAGTAACAAAATTACAAGAATATAGTATGGAAAATCAAGTGGAAATTATTTTATAGTTGAGTCTAGAAAGGTTAATCTAATAATACGTTACTAATATAACAGGTGTTCTGAATAATAGCATCACCAATTTTATAAAAGTTACATTTTATTCGAGTCTTTAAAGATAGAGCCAGTTTTCACTGGAACTTGTTTCGTAAATGTTCTACTAAATTGGAGTCTAAGGCCCACATTGGGCTGTTACACCATTGTAGATATATAGGTAGATAGTCACTCCTACACTGGCAGGATGATCGTTCACCAGTGTGATTATTGGATGTGAGGCCAGCAGACGGCTGGTAGACTGAGAGCTATCTAGGCCTGTAAAGTCTGGAATTATTTCTAGTTTTAATTACATATTTCTTAAGTCGTTATTTACAAATTACGACAATGATTTTTACGTTTTTTTGTTATTTTTCTTCTAATTTCGATATGCGGATGTGAGACCAGCAGACGGCTGGTAAACCGAGAACTGTCTGTAACGCCTGTAATTATTTCTAGTTTTAATTACATATTTCTGAAGTCGTTATTTACAAATTGCTACAATGATTTTACTTTTTCTTGTTATTTTTCTTCTAATTTCGATATGCGAATGTGAGGTCAGCAGACGGCTGGTAGACCGAGGGCTATCTAGGCCTGTAACATCGGGAATTATTACTAGCTTTAATTAAATATTTCTCAAGTCGTTATTTACAAATTGCTACATTAATTTTACTTTTTCTTGTTATTTTTCTTTTAATTTCGATATGCGGATGTGAGGCCAGTAGGGCTGATAGACCGAGGACTATCTAGGCCTGTAGCGGCTGGAATTATTTCTAGTTGTAATTACATATTACTCAAGTCGTTATTTACAAATTGCTACAATGATTTTACTTTTTCATGTTATTTATCTTCCAATTTCGATATGCGGATGTGAGGCCAGCAGACGGATAATAAACCGAGAACTACCTAGGCCTGTAACGTCTGGAATTACTAGTTTTAATTACATATTTCTCGAGTCGTTATTTACAAATTGCTATAATGGTTTGACTTTTTTTGCTATTTTTCTTCTAATTTCGATAGGCTATTTTGTTATATGCATCAGAATTACTAACTTTCTTTGATAAATGTATATAAAAAGTTGAGAATACCGTTGATACGTACCTCTTCGCAGATAATTTACGATGCTTTTTTGCGATTGGATTACATGATGGACCACTCTCCATGTTGTTTACTGGCGCACTGGTTCGCACAATTAAACAAAGCTTTGTTTTTTTCAACTTTCACAATGCACATTAGACGCATATCTTTCTCCTTCATATAGTTCTGAGTTCTTCTTCGGGCGTCGAGTTTATAAAATATAAATCAAATTATTAGAAAGACAATTATATTTGGTTCATTGTTGATTTTTAGGAAATAGCCCGGCGATCGGAAGTATAAACATTGGCAAATGAAATTTCCTTATATTTGAAAATGTTTTATAAAAATTTCCCTTTTTCCTCTTCACTTACAATACTTCAGAATTTCCTACCTACGTCGAGGGAATTTTATTTCCATCTGGCAATAATAAAAAAAAGGGCTGTTCTTTACAACATGTGACGAGAATTTTTTAATGCCTTCATGAACTCCTGCAAAATTTTATTCTTAGGGTTCCATTTTTCAAATTATTTCCCACCATTTACAATGATTTTTACATTTTTCTAACGATTATTTAAATCTTTTTCTATCATATTTAACTACATACCGGTAATATGTAGCATGAAGACGTGGTAACCATATTGATTTTAACGAATATCCAGTGCAGCCGCGTCACATGTAAAGTATTTCCGAATGACCACCTAGAAGAATCACATTTTGCTAAACATTTGGTTAATTCAACTCATTCTTTACGAACAAATAATAGTTATAATTTTTCGCATGTGTGATGAATATTATCGCCTCACTATGATGGTTGTCCAGCGGCTCGCTTTGTTTCCCCCCAGCTGATATATATATATTTAATACAAATATGCAGACTACCGCCACAATAATAACACTGGTCAACATTATTTTTGTCTCATGAGTACCAGTAGTTGCACTTAATGCAGTTTTATTATCGTGTTTTCAAATATGCATTCGGAATTTCTCCATCACCCACAATTTTTTTATTTCAATTTCAGTTAATTGATTTAAATAATTATTTTTAATAAACGTTTTTTCGTCCATTTTGTCCATTGTAAAATAAAACCAAATGAGCTATGGTAACTGAAATGGTTTCAGCTATGGAAAAGAGAGATCAAGACAAATGGAATCCTAATATGCTGGTCGATTATTGTTGGACCATCAAGAGGGATACTCCACAGGCGAAATATAGCAGAAAATCGTCATTTCTTACTTTCTAGGTGAGACCGAATGATCGAATATTATGTAGTTACGAATGTAGAAAATATTAAAGTGTTTGAAATTATAAATTCCTGTCTCTAGGAATCCTTGCGTGATGGAAAAAAACCGATATCATATTTGAATTCAGGAGAAAAAATACTATCAGAATCACATATTTTTCTTTCTGAGACAAAAAAAAAAGTTTCTTTTTTGTTGCTCAGTGTAATTCCGCATGTTAATTATTGTCGCGCGACACCCGCTTTTATATAAACGGACAACCATCATAGTGAGGCTATAAACCTGTATGTGTCTCTTGGAACAACTCGAAACTTTAAAACATTAAAAATAATAATTATGCATTGTTGAATTAAAATACTGTTTTTGTTATAGTTGAACTTTGTTGTTTTTCTTTTTTATAATGACACCAGGTTGTCTGTTATTATATTGTGAGAAGAAAAATTAATGTCTGGACCAGGAATCGAACCGTAGACCTCTAGTTCTCTAGACTAGTGTGCAGCCCACTACACCATTCTAGACCTGGCACAAACATTAACGGTATCATTATAATATTATAATATATCCATTATTGGAAGTGTGTTAAAATAACAGTATTGGAAAATGTTAAATAGCATCGTTTACTACTTATAAAAGTGGTGGTGTAAAATTCTCAAACATACATACTTCTAAACGAAGCCGGCCGTTGACGATGGCAGTGTCACTTACCTGACAGCGGACGAAACGATAATTATAGAATATTGTATATGTGGAAAGAATTGTTAATGTTTGTGCCAGGTCTAGAATGGTGTAGTGGGCTGCACAATAGTCTGGAGAACTAGAGGTCCACGGTTCGATTCTTGGTTCACACGTTAATTTTTCTTTTCACAGTAACATTATAATATACTCGTAATAATATGATCCATTATTGGAACTGTGTTAATATAACGATATTGGAAAATGTTAAATAAAATAGTTAAAAGCATTATGACTTATGGTTCAGAGGTTTGGACTGTAAATTATCAGATGAAAAGAAAATTAATGGTAGCAGAAATGGACTATTGGAGAAGATCTGCTAGGATATCAAGGAGACAGAAAATCAGAAATTATGTTATAAATGAGAACATGAATGTACAAAACTCAATTTTAGAATTCATCCAAGAAAAGCAACTAAAATGGTACGGGCATATTAGGCGAATGGAGAATAAAAAAATACAAATCTGTGGATCGGAGGTATAGGAAGATTACCAAAAAAAATAATGGAATGGACACCAACAGTAACGAGAAGGAAATGACCAAATCTCACGTGGATCCAAGGGATTAGAGACATTTTGAAGGACTGGAAATAGAGGAAGAACTGTGTTATAATAGAGACGAATGGAGGAAAATTATAAAACAAAATTTAAGACAAATCATTGGTGCCGGAAAAATGTATCAACATTGTTAAAACAAGAAATATATATATATATATATATATATATATATATATGTTATATTGCAGATTTTCGCGGATATAAGTATGAATAAGAAAGTTTTCTTGGGTTTTCCGCGTCTTGGATTCCAGTTAGTCCCCTGGCCACTGACTCCGACGTTTCGGCATGATCCCACATGCCATTATCAAGGAATGATAAGTTCGAGTCACATGTTTATCACGAACTTATCATTCCTTGATAATGGCATGTGGGATCATGCCGAAACGTCGGAGTCAGTGGCCAGGGGCCGAACTTGAATCCAAGACGCGGAAAACCCAAGAAAACTTTCTTATTCATATATATATATATATATATATCTCAAACGATTGTTTTATAGAAATGTTGAGATTTACTTACTTAAATGAGAGTAACTTCTGTTCGAAGCGACAGTTCACTCGCTGTTCCACTTCTTGATAAAAAATGTTCACAAGTTTTCAAACTTCTTTTCTGGAGCAATTTTGGAAAACAGATCAAAATTTCTTATATTATTAATAGTTTGATTGTGTGGTTTTCGCCACAATTATTATCATATTCGCAAACTCCACAGCCACAATCTACACGAGTTGATTATATTTTTTACATCGGTTGACAAAGTAAACAAAAATCAGTACATTAGTAACTCATCTGCTTTATTTCATGATCACATTGCTGAAGATTTTCAATCGAGGATATTTTTTTTCCCCCAAAATATAACAAATATTTGCTGCGGATGGAAATAATTTATTGTAAATAATCAATGGTCAGTCTTTAATCATTGACAATTTACAATAATGTGTTATTTGGCTTTATGGCAATATCATTTCATTGTTTAGATACGAGTAGTTATTGGTTTATTCGTGGCCTTCGTAATTATTCATTTATAATCTCTTCTGAAATCTCTGTCCATTGGATAATGATAAATCGATGTGGATTTTTTATCGAGTGGGCTTGATGGATATTTTTTCTTTGTTTCATTTATTTCCCCTAATTTCCCTTATTTGGATCCAATTCGTCCTATGGAAGTTTTTACCAAAATTTCACAAAATAATAATGATAGTAATAATAATAATAATAATATTATTATTATTGTTATTATTATTATTATTATTATTATTATTATTATTATTATTATTATTATTATTATTATTATTATGTCCCCACCACTGCGGCCTCGTCACACAGCGGACCCGAGTTCGATCCTCGGACTGGAAAAGTTTCCTGGGTGAGTTTTTCTTCGGGGTTTTTTCCTCACCTGTAATATAAATATCAATAAACTTTAAGGCTCAAACGGTCTCCGAGCATCATCTGGCCATTATTATCATCAATATTATATTCACTCCATTAGACTAAGTTTAGATGAGGACTTTCCTGGCGTATCATTACCATGATCATCAAATTACATGTAGGCTATCATTGGAACAGAGGAACCCCACCTTTCTGGCGCCCCAACCTCAGAAGTGGGTTACAATTACGCCATTGTCAAGGAAAGAACACCAGAAATGTTGAAATTATAACCTGGGACAGTGAACATAAAAATAATAACATTAATAATAGTAATAATAATAATCATCATCATCATCATCATCATAGTACATTCACGAATTTAGGCCATTTGTTGACCTGTTTCGACCTCAAGAGAAACACCATCCAAAAGTATTTTGAGTGGACGTCTTGGTCTTCTTCTTCCTGCAGGTTCATTAATAATAATAATAATAATAATAATAATAATAATAATAATAATAATTATTATTATTATTATTATTATTATTATTATTATTACTATTATTATAGCAATACTAATAATAATAACAATAATAATGCTATTCTTTTTGCAGACGATGTAGCTCTTCTGGCACTTTCCGAAAATTATTTGCAACGATCAATTTATAATTTACAAAAAAATAGCTGTCAAATTTAATATGGAAATATCAATTAACAAAACTAAAATTATGGCATTTCATGGGAAGGACCCCATACAAAGTAAAATCTGTCTCCAGAATAAACTTTTAGAGAGATCTAATCAATTTAAATATCTTGGATATTATCTCTCTATCTGGGATGAAAAGAATATCCCTGAAAAAATACTAGTTATAATAAAAGTTTGGGAATTATTAACCAAATTAAGAAACCATCCCTTGTACAAAAAAACACCAGATTACGTTTATATAACACTTTGGGTAGACCAGTGTTGACCTATGGTAGTGAAGCATGGACACTAAAAAGACAACATGAAAGCAGAATAACGGCTTGTGAAATGGGATCGGAAAAGGAACACCGATATCTTAAAAGAATTGAAGACTACGTCAATTTTGGAATATAATAAACAGTACCAACTAAATTGGAAACACCATCTTGAAATAATGAGTTCAAATCAGATCCCCAAAGCTGTTTATAATTATATTCCAAGAGGACGAAGATCTCTGGGCCGTCCTATGAAACGCTGGAGGGAAAATTTTCTATAGGATCGTAACAGGCCTTGGCCTAATACCTGGAAGGAATAATAATAATAATAATAATAATAATAATAATAATAATAATAATAATAATAATAATAATAATAACTTAATTATAGACCTAATATTTATTTCAGTATCAAGATATGAGCCTAATAAAACCCCGATGTTTATTGCTGTGCGAATATAAGCTCTCCATTAATCCCTATCCTGAACTAACGTTTTCCAATTATTCTCTGTACAATTCACCCCCTTAAAATTAGTATTAATTTAATTCTTCCACATCATTTTCGCCTTCTGGTAGCTATGGTTTTCCTACAATGATTTTCCACTCTATCTTTCATTCCACATTCGTGCATATGTTCTGCCCATCGCACTCTACGAGACTTAGGCCTACCTGTTCTTATTATATCCAGTTTCCTATAAAAATCATGTAACTCAGTATCATTCAGTCATCTCCATTTGCCTGTCTGTTCATCTCTCTTTGACATAGCTACATAATAGTATATTACGATGCGGGGTTGGGAGGAAAATGTTTAAAAACCGAGCGATAGCGAGGTTTTTAATTTCCGAGATTCTGTAAAACACATCACAAACGTGCGTTGTATAGCCTTTGAAATAATTGATGGCGCACAGATAATTTTAAAGCCTCAGATCGAAGACACTGCACATTATCAGAGACCAGCTATTTGGTTCACAAGTATACAACTATTTGAAAAACTAAATCCGTTCTATTTCGTTGTGTGTCGTGCAATGGAAAACAATTTCATGTAAATAAGTAGTGCGGTAAATACTGAAAATAAAACAAAGCAAAGAAAATGAAACAAAAGAAAGAAAATTAATTGAAATAAGGATGAGAAAGAAAAAAGAAAGCATGATAGCACGATCGAACACGCGACCTCATGCACGGCAAACAGGAGCTCCCTCCACTAGACCACAAGTACCTCTCCTAGAAATTGTCTGTATGAAGCGATGCAGTATTTCAGGACTTACTTGTATAATGAAATTAGATATTAACTTAATTTAAATTAATCAGACGCATTTTGGATTAGTAATGGGAATAAATAATTTTGTTATGCCATGTGTTTTGCAAACAAAGTAATGAGACGTTACAATCGTTATTCATTGTCTATATATATATATATATATATATATATATATATGTCTATATATATATATATATATATATATATATATAACCTATATATATGAGTTGTGTTTCCTTTAATTTATTTATTTCCATATATTCCATTTCATAGTAATTCTGCCCGAAGGCAGGTCTTTCACTGCAATGATAGCATTTTTATGCTATGCTTTGCAGCTTTACTAGGGAACTGTAGGTGTGGTAGCTTCCCGTTTCTTTCCACACCGGTGAAGGATGATGATGATGGCTGGATGATTTTCGGGGACCGTTGGGCCCTTAGCTTCCTGAAATTTATCTTACAGGTGAGGAAAACCCCCCAAAAAAATCTCACCCAGGAACTGTCCCGACCGGGAATATTTCCATATATAGCCTATACAAATTTATTTATATAACGAAGCCTGGTAACATTAGCCATTATGAAAATCAGCGACGTTATTAAATAATAATGAATAAAAAATCTACCTGCCCAGAATCGAACATGGGCCCGCGTCGTCGGAAAAAGAGCATCTTACCGACTGCTCCACTGAAGCGAACGATAGGAATACTGCATGAAGAGAGACTTACGCCGCTTTATACTCAAACGAGTCAGAACATGTAACAACGTACTGGTGTGAATCGCTCTTCAAAACTCTAACGTTCCATCATCAAGAGTTTCGCCATATTTTTTTTTTCAATGGCTGTACATTGTTTTTTTGCGGGATGGTATTTTCAAAATAATTAATAATAGTAAAATAATATATATTTTTTTAAATATTTGTG
Source organism: Diploptera punctata (assembly GCA_030220185.1). Taxonomy (NCBI): domain Eukaryota; kingdom Metazoa; phylum Arthropoda; class Insecta; order Blattodea; family Blaberidae; genus Diploptera; species Diploptera punctata. The sequence continues at coordinate 328,856 of JASPKZ010003064.1, read as the reverse complement.
TTCGTTATAATTAACTGGCTAACATTAACAGTGTGGGCAATGTTTATTAATTGAAACAACAGGAGGCCGTGGCACGATTTAGTTATAAAATGGCGACAAGTACGTATTTATTGTTTTATATTGTTTCAAATAAAGTTCAGTTCATTTAAAATGCAGTGATTTGTTTCGTATAATGTATATTAACACTGCCTTTTGGATATTTTTTTGTATATACTTTGTATGCAGTATACATAGAGGGCAGTGGTTTTACTTCCCACACGCGTGTTTGTAATATGTAATCTGGGCCCATGCCTCCACCCCTTGGGATACCTCGGTCAAAGACCATACTCCCAAGTCCCAGTATCTTGTCCTCCCTATCTGTTCGCGTCCACGTTCAAGGTTCTCGGCTTAAAACCAACACCTCGCGGAGAAGGTGTTGGAGTTGCAACTTCAGGGAAATTGCTGAGCTACATAGTACGTCAGGTCGCTCCACAGTTGGTCCTGTAAAATGTAATATTATAGTATAGTATAGTTATTTTTATTACAATATAGATATTTAGGTTGGCAACTCCGAAATGTAGGAAGTTGAGCTTCCAATCATGGTCGCCATTGCTGTAAGTACGACAAAACGCACTATCACGCAAAAATAAATAGATCGCATTTAATTATGGTTTATTAATGATATCAATACAAAGTAATATTTAGTTAATAAATAAGTTGGTGAGAAATATTAGATTGATGGAGAAATTAATACATATTTTATGAGATAGATGTTGCTCCCCTCCGGAGTTACTTCTACCTTCACGTGATCTTTTGATATGACATTTATCAAACACAGAATATCCCACACGTTTTGTTATCCAATCTACGAAGTGTTGTGTCTTCGTGAAATTGAGATGTGCCTTGGTCTTCAGCATGTCCACTGAACTCGTGATCCCAAACTGTTGATTTCCACACATTAGAGGTCCACCGAAATCCGCAGAAAGTGGGTATGGTGCAGAAAACGTGTACACTCTTGAATCTGATGTGTGAACCGAGGTAAGTTTTGCTAACTTCAATAGCAGAAACATGTTTACTCGACTCTGTAATGTACCAAACCCCACAGTAAAACAAGGTCTTGTAAATATTTTTGCAGAAGTAATACAAACTGGTTTAACAAATTCGTTAAATTTAATTATGTCCGAAGTGAAGGCTAAGCATATGTCATAAGTAGAGACGCCACCAACATTGGCAAAGGAGCTTTTGTATCTCATATGAGGCATCACTTCTTTTATGTTTCTCATATTATCCTGGTTTACTTCCACTTGTCCAGTTGCGTATCTCATTCGTACGAATTTGGCTTTTTGTTGGAGTACACAACGCGCAGCCGTGAGAATCCATCTGTTCGTGAGAATGGTTCCTGCGCAGGGTAAATTCCAGATGTCACCGTTCGGCAGTCTCAAATCAGAGACAACTGCAACCAGGTACGGATACTTCCCATTTGCTTCTCCTAATTCTCCAGCGATCCTCGATTTAATCGTATGTCCATTAGTAGAGTGTAAAGCTGTTAGTATTACCAACGTAACGGACACAATCCTGCAACAAGAACAACATTATATATTTGAATGCAGGCTTTCACAGCCGGTAAACATAATATTAAAAGATTCCGGGCTATATGGCCGTGATGATGCACTCCGCAATCGAAGGAAAACGTCTGGAAGAAACACCAGCCAAGGACAACGGCCACATAGCCCTGAATTACTTGTTATTATCCATCCATAGTAATTCTGCCCGAAGGCAGGTCCTTCACTGCAATCATAGCATTTTCATGCTATGCTTGCTGCTTTACTAGGGAATTGTCGGTGTGGTAGCTTGCCGTTGCTTTCCACGCCTATGAAGGATGATTATGATAATGATGATTGATGACCATATGATTTCGGGGACCGTTTGGGCCTTAAAGTTTTCCTGACATTTGTCTTACAGGTGAGGAAAAACCCCGATAAAAACCTCACCCAGAAATACTGTCCAGACCGGGGATCGAACCCGGACCCGCTGCGTGACAAGGCAGCACGCTACCTCGAGACCACAGCGGCAGCGGTGGACCTTGTTATTATAACGTTCTATATTATCGGTCGGCCGCGGTGGACTAGTGGTTATGCTCCTTGCCTCTGGTCCCGAGGGTCGCGGGTTCAAATCCGGCCGGGGTCGATGGATTTATCCGATTGAGGGTCTTTCCACTTTTCAGCGGTTGCCCTTTTACCAGCCGGCTGCTGGCCCTTCACATCCACATGTGTTAATCGCAGAGGTAGATGATCAACAGCCAGTGTAGGGGTGACATGTGGTTAGCATGTCGAGTCCCCCAGCCGTTATAGCTGATTCCTCAACCTGGAGCCGCTACTTATTGTAGCTACCCAATTGCCTCACGATGCAGGGTGGGCACCGGTCCCATACTGGCCGAAATACCATGAGAAAATTTCTTCCCCCATGGAGACTCGAACCAGCGCAAGTCCCGTAGCTCTGTGCCAAGGCTTCCTACCTTAACCGCTCGGCTACGGCGCGGGACCGATGGATTTATTAGGATGGAAAAATCCAAGGAACAAGTCCTCTGGGAGGGACTTTAAGCCGTGGGTCCCGAGTCTGAAGATTTTCAGGATCGTAAAAAATCCTTAAGCCTGAATGAAAAGGCCTCTAAGCAAAATTTACCGAATTTTCCCGTCCTAGTACTACCTTGGTTTCCCAGATGTCAGTATGAGGCGGAACGCTGACCACGGACCACTCAAAATGACATCTATACGAAAACAAGTGTAACTAAATTAGTATGGTTCAAATTCATCCCTGTAGGGGGAGAGCGCCTAAATCTCTGTAAAGGGAAAACATGGGCTTACAATACAATACAATATTATCGGTCCCTTTATTCAGGCTTAAGGATCTTTTACAAACCTGAAAATCTTCAGACTCGTAACCCATGGCTAAAGTCCCTCCCGGAAGACCTGCTCCTTGAATATTTCCGTCCTAAAAGAAAACCATTGATCCCGAGTCTGAAAATGTTCAGGCTTGTAAAAGATCTTTAAGCCTAAATAAAGAGGTATCTAAGTGCTAAATTTAGCGTCATCAACGTCATAGTAATACCTTAGTTGCCTGTTAGATGTCTCATTGAGTCAGCGTGTTGACAACATGCCATCTACGACATCTAGGAGCAAATAAGCTAATGAAAAATTAACTTGGTCTAGTATCTCCTTACAAAGGAGAAGCTATGGTTCAACAATGGGCTACGCATTACAGGTATATAGATAGTTAGATAAATATATATTGTCGGTAATCACTAATAGGCTATAGCCTATCACATACAGCGAAGTCTCAAGGAAAATAGAAAAGAGACTAACTAACTCACTAGCACTATCAAACCCATAGGGTTATAGCCGCGCGAACGAAGCTCTCCACACCTCCCTATCCATTCTAATGTCTTCCAATCATCACCTGTACAATCTACGTCCCTCAAAATATGGTTAATGTTATTTTCTACCTCATTCATGGACTACCAACTGGGCGTTTTCCGTCTGATAAGTAACTTCTATCCCCCCCCTTTTCATTCCCCATTCGTGCTACATGCCCTGTCCATCGCAGTCTTATAGACTAAATTCTTCTTATGATATTTGGTTTCCTATAAAGATTATGTAGCTCACTGTTATGTAGTCTTCTCCATTCGCCGTCTTTTGATCTCTTTCTGATCCAACAATTTTGCTATGATTTCAGCTCTTTATTATTAGAAGATACGAAATAATTAACAATTAAAATAAATTTTGTTCACCTAACCTTACATCCCGTTTTCTAATTAGAAAGGTTTCAGAACCTAGGCAGCTTCATCATCAGTAATTTCACGACCGATGTTCTGTCGTCCAGGAGCACACTGTACCTTACTCTAGTTGTTGGTGGACAGATGAACATTTGATTAGGTAGACCCATATATAATTTTTTGTTATATAGGTTTATTCTTGTAAATAAATTAATAAATGGAAGTTCCTGATTATTGGTACAATCTTACCTTGTATTCAGCCTTATTTTATAAAATACGATGTTGTTCACGAACAATGTTTTACCGATAACACTTCCATAGACAATTCTCTCATGTGGCGGGTAAAAGTAGCACCACGGTTCCTCCAATAGACGGTGATGAAAGTTTGTTTACGTACAACTGGAACTTAGCTCGGATATATTATATCATGAGAGGAGGCAGCAGGACATTGGTCGCACTGCCAACTCGTGGCTTCTTTAACAAGTAAGCATTTGAAGAGAATATTTACTTTATAGCAGAAACGCTTCTTTATTTCGATGTTATAATTAAATTTTGACATTTTGTAATGAAGGCCAAATATGACATGAAAAGAAAATTAAACCCCTGAACAGGGATTTAAATCCGAAACTTCTAACTTTATGCATTTGTGACATACCTACTAGTCCACTCAGGCATTCCAGCATAAAAACATTTATTTTTCTTTGATATATATATATATATATATATATATATGAGAATTTATTACATGAAAAAGACAACGCCTGGACTGGTATTTGAAATTGCGCCACTTGGGCTCCCAGTGTAAACCATCATTTTTTTCCTTCCTTATGGTATACAATTATATATCGTAAGAGCCAATGAGATGTCGCTCGCAGTACCAACTTATATAATTATCTTCATATCTTGAAACCATTTTTAATGACTATTTAACTCATGCCACAAATGCTATTCAATGACCAATCACATTTCAATGAATGTTGTTTTACAACCAATGACATTCGTGTTTCACCTTGCTCTTTATCGATTTCTCTTTATCAGCTCCTCCTTTAGTGATAAAGAAAGCTCCTCCTTTTTAATGTTCTGAACAGGTCAAAGCATTATTTTTCTCCAACAAATACATTGAATATAGCAAATAATGAAAAGATTCCTTGATTTTACTGAGTTGTTTACTAAAAAAAATAAATGAATAACCCGTAATGTTGATTGTGATATATAGTTTGATGTGTTTCATTATTTATCCACTTGGGTGCACTCTTACAATATTGCGATCTTATTTGGCAATAAATAATATGATCAAGCAGCAGTGAATGAACATAACCTCACATTTCTGATTTGTTTTCAAACATCGCCGTTTACATTAAATATATAAATATTTTAAAATAACTATAGTTAAACAATGATTTGTGAGTAAACAGCTTAATTTTATTCGTTAAATAGTCCTAGCAAGTGCCACTCTTGATTTCCAAATTCTCTACATAAATTCACTCCTCACTTCGTGAGTCGTGAATGTATCGATAATTTGGAAATCACTCGTGGCATTACTTATGATAAATTTTACTTTATAGCAGTAACGCTTTTATTTTTCGATGTTATAATTAAGTTTTGGCATTTAACAATGAAAGTCAAATGCTACATGAAAAGAAGAATTAATGCCTGAACAGGGATTTGAATCCGAGACATCTAACTTTTTAGATTAGCGCACTACTGTCTGCGCCCCTCAGGCTCCCGGTGCAACCATCGATTTATTTTTCTTTTCTTACTAGTGGTTATGCTCCTTGCCTCTGGTCCCGAGGGTCGCGGGTTCAAACCCGGCCGGGGTCGATGGATTTTTTAGGATGGAAAAATCCAAGGAGCAAGTTCTCCGGGAGGGACTTTAAGCCGTAGGTCCCGAGTCTGAAGATTTTCAGGCTCGTAAAAGATCCTTAAGCCTGAATGAAAAAGGCCTCTAAGCAAAATTCACCGAATTTTCTCGTCCTAGTACTACCTTGGTTTCCTAGATGTTAGTATGACGCGGAACGCTGACCACGAACCACTCAAATGACATATATATACGAAAACAAATGTAACTCAATTAGTATGGTTCAAATTCTTCCCTGTAGAAGGAGAGCGCCTAAATCTCCGTTAAGGGAAACATGGGCTTACAAGTACAAGTAAAGATATACAATTCTCTACCGTAGTGAGTAGAAGGACGTCTTTCGCAGATCCATCTGACGGCTTCTATAACAAAGAGCATAGGCATATATATATATATATATATATATATATATATATATATATAAAAAATTTCGTGTCACGTTGTTTGTCCGCGATCGAATCCTAAACTACTTAACCGATTTTAATAAAATTTTGCACACTGTGTGCAGTTTGATCTAACTTGAGACTTAGGGTAATTTATAACTAAATTTATAGTCATATTATTTTTTTATTGCAAATTATTTGTTTATTATTTAACAAAGATTATAATTATCTGTGAGTTCCATACGATTCTAACAGATGGCGGTGTAAGGTAATTTGGAAAGGTAATTGGTTTATTATTTAACAAAGAGAGATCCAGATGGCTGTGCTTTTTGTTGCAACCGCGAATTTCAATTGAATTACAAATATGATTATTTCATAATTTATGTGTATTCAGTGTTTATTTTATTTTCAATATTATTAATTTCGTGTGTAAGTATTAGTTTTAAGTAATCTGGCTGAAAGACAGCAACTTAATTAAAATTTTTAAGGTATACCTTAGCCACAGCAACGCGTGGTCGTTGACTTCTAGTGTATATATATATATATATATATATATGCACAGGGTGTAACTGAATCCCCATAACAGACTTTGAGGATGTTTAGTGGGGACGAATGTGATTACATTTAGCATAGGAATCCATGTCCGGAAACGTACCGTTTTCCCACTACACGCATGCGAACTACCACTAACACATGTTCAACTCTCCCGCATTTCGGCGCCAAAGACGCTGCACGTTGTCTCAACTTAACCCCGCTAGACTACTACCTGATTTACGAGACCCCTGTGATACACCTACTGACGAGGGTTATGGCTGCGGTGGATGTTGCAGGACCAAGGATTGGTAATTGTGTGTAACAGAACATGGTACGGAGGTACCGTATATGTCTTGACATAATCGAGCCTTTCTTGTTGGCCTTGACCACAAGCAACAAGCACTAGAGAGAGCAACGCGTGTTGTGGTATTTTGCGTGTAGCGGGAAAATGGTACGTTTCCGGACATGAGTTCCTATGCTAAATGTAATTGCATTGGTCCCCACTACACGCCATTAAGGTATGTAATGGGAATTTAGCTGCACCTGTATAAACATACACACATGCACTTACTTACTTACTTACTCACTGGCACTATCGAACCCGTAGGTTCATGGCCGCGCGGACATAAGCTCTCCATACATCCCTATCCTGAGCTAATGCTTTCCAATCATTCCCTGTATAATTTGCTTCCTTCAAATCATAGTTAATGTTATTCTCCCACCTCATTCTTGGTCTACCAACTGGGCGTTTTCCCTCTGGCATTCCTACAAGAAGCTTCCATGCAAGTCTTTCATTCCCCATACGTGCAACATGTCCTGCCCATCGCAGTCTACGAGACTTAACTGTACTTGTTATATCTGGCTTCCTATAAAGACAATGTAGTTCATTGTTATGTAGTCTTCTCCATTCACCTGTCTGTTCATCTCTCTTTGGTCCAAAAATTTTCCTAAGTACTTTTTTCTCAAATACTTGTAATCTCGTTTCCTCCCTTAAAGTAAGAGTCCATGTTTCGCACCCATATAATATAACTGGTAGAATAATAGTTTTATATATTTTCAGTTTAACGTGTTTTGAAAGGAGTTGGGACATCAAAAGTCTCTGCAATGCATAATAGCACGCATTTCCAGAATTGAGCCTATGTTTAATTTCTTTGTGCATCTCATTCCTATTTGTGATTATTGTTCCCATGTATCTGAATTCAGCCACTTCCTCAAAATTTCCCTCATTTGTCATTAGCTGTCCATTTCCATTATATAATGAATTTCTACGTGTGACTATATATTTTGTTTTATTGATCCATGCACACATATACATATTAGAACCTAATATTCTGATCTCTTAAAATAATTTTTTTTTATATATTGTAGCTTTACCCCCGATTATCCTCTCGTTAAATTTAGCATCATTACTTCCATCATCATCTACATCTTCAGTAATACAGCTCGTAGAGTTCAGCCTTGATCTTTCGAACAGCAGCTCGCCATTCTGTTCTGTCCTTTACTTTCTGTTTCCAATTACTGTATCCAGTTTTTCACGAATCACCCTCCACGTCATTCATCCATCTAATCTTGAGCCTACAACGTCTTCTTTTAGAGTCAAGTTTTTCTTCCAGTACTACGTTGGAGGTTTCGGTTTGTTGTCCATTCTATATTACATAACACAACCGTTCGACTCTTCTGATTTTAAAATATGCTATTATATCTATAATAAAATCATTTGGTGGTTTAATCTGGAAAGTTCTCCGAGAGTTTTGAAAATGGGTAATTTTATAGATTTCGATGTGCTCTTTCCGAATTTCAACTTTACCACCTCGTATTTTTGCCGCTCGCGCCGCCATATTGAAAAAATGGCGCCTAAAGTCAGTTTTTTGACAATATCTCTTTTCCGACTCATTTAACGATAAAAATCATTTAATATACAAAATGAAACTAGAGAACGTTTCCTACAATTCATGCAATATTTTTTTTTCGTAACATCAATAGTTTTGGCGTAAGAGTGCCGCAAAATATAGTTCAGCACGTTTTTTGGCTAAAAAAACTCATTTCCACACCACCTTGAGGTTTATTGTCCATTTTATATTACATGCCCCAACCACTCTACTCTTCTGATTTTAAAATATGCTATTAATATTATGTCTAATGACAAATCAGGGAAATTCTGAAGAAATGACTGATTTCAAGTAACTAGGAACAATAATTACAAAAAGAAACTAGATGCACAAAGAAATTAAACAGGCTCAATTCTGGAAATGCATGCTACTATGCATTACAGGGACTCCTGTCGTCCCAACTTCTCTCAAAAAATGTTAAACTGAAGATATAACTGTTATTGTCATATATGAACGCTGACTTTAAGGGAGGAGAAAATATTACGAGTATTTGAAAATAAAGTTGTTAGGAAACATTTTGGACAGAAAAGAGATGGACAGAGGTTAATGGAGAAGACTTCATAACAATGAGCTATATGATCTTTATAGTAAACCAGATATTATAAGAACAGTTAAGTCTCGTAGACTGCTATGGGCAGGACATGTGACATGATTAGAAAATGAAAGAGGGGCATGAAGAATTCTTGTGGGAAAACCAGAAGGAAAACGTCCAATTGGTAGACAAATAATGACGTGGTAGAATAGCATTAACCATGATTTGAGGGAAGTAGATTATACAGGGGATGATTGGAAAACATTATCTCAGGATAGGGGTGTATGGAGATTAGAAAATGAAAGAGGGGCATGAAGAATTCTTGTGGGAAAACCAGAAGGAAAACGTCCAATTGGTAGACAAATAATGACGTGGTAGAATAGCATTAACCATGATTTGAGGGAAGTAGATTATACAGGGGATGATTGGAAAACATTATCTCAGGATAGGGGTGTATGGAGATTAGAAAATGAAAGAGGGGCATGAAGAATTCTTGTGGGAAAACCAGAAGGAAAACGTCCAATTGGTAGACAAATAATGACGTGGTAGAATAGCATTAACCATGATTTGAGGGAAGTAGATTATACAGGGGATGATTGGAAAACATTATCTCAGGATAGGGGTGTATGGAGAGCTTATTGCCGCATGGCCATGAACCTACGGGTTCGATAGAGCCAATTTGTTAGTTATAAAACTTGCAGTTTCTGGTTAGTTCTAATTCGCTAGACTCCATTATGTCTAGTTGGGTAATATATATTTCTCCTTTTTTTTCTTTCCCTCGTGGACACACGTGCTATAGCATGACTTCCATCTGCATTACTAATTTTATATCTTTTAGAAATTCCAGCTGAACGTCTTAACGGCTTAAATAAATATTTTGAATTGATAAACATGATAACAATAATTGTTATGAAATCCCAACCTATAATTTGTGTTGATGATTGAGAAAAGCCAGGAAAAAATATGTTACGTTGTTCGACATCGGAATTTGAACCCAGGACCTCTCATATACGAATCCCAAACTTTAACACTTGAGCCAACTCTCTCCGTAATCGAATGTGGTCAAAAATAATAGCAACAGTTTTTAACTTATGCATATAAACCAACTAATTCAACGAAAATATCGAACCCGTAGGTTGAAAGCCGATCGGACATAAGCTGTCCATACCTTCCTATCCTGAGCAAATGTTTTCCAATCATCACCTGTATAATCTAGTTCTCTCAAATCATAGTTATAATTTTCCCACCTCAATCTGGACCTGCCTACTGGGCGCTTTCCTTCTTATTTTCCTACGAGAGGCATCCATGCTCCTCTTTAATTCCTCATTCGTGTCACATATCCTACCCATCGCAGTCTCGAGATTTAATTGTTCTTATTATATTTGGTTTCCTATAAAGATCATGTAGCTCACTGTTATGTAGTCTTCTCCATTCGGATGCCTTTTCATCTATCTTCGGTTCAAAAATTTTCCTAAGATCATTATTCTCAAATACTCTTTATCTTTTCTCATCACTTAAACTAAGTCCATGTTTCACATCCATATAATATAATTGGAAGAATAACAGTTTTATATATTTTCAGTTTAGTGTTTTTTGATAGAAGGTGGGAGCGATAAATGTCCCTGTAATGCATAATAACACGCATTTCCGGAATTGAGCCTTTGTTTAATTCTGTTGTGCATATCATTCCTATTTGTAATTATTATTCCTAGGTATTTGAATTCGGCCATTTCTTAAAAATTTCCCTCATTTTCCAATAACTGTCCATTCCGTTATAAACGCACTTCTGTGTGTTGTGTCATTGATGTTTACTTTTAGCCTCAATTCACTTCCCAGTCATAATATAATATAATATAATTGGAAGAATAACAGTTTTATATATTTTCAGTTTAGTGTTTTTTGATAGAAGGTGGGGGCGATAAATGTCCCTGTAATGCATAATTAACACGCATTTCCGGAATTGAGCCTTTTGTAATATATATTGAAGTATATCATAATATATATTGAAGTATATCATAATATATATATATTTTATAATATGAACATTCATTATAATGTATGACTGTCCTAAATTAACACAATTATTGACCTAATTGATCTTTTTGTTAAAATATGCTGAAGAATGATTTTAAAGAATTCTGTCATGAATATTTAAATAGGTATTACCTTTGTAGTTATTTGGAAAAGTCATGCAGTATAAGGGATTGTTACACAATAGGTAGTCTTACCTAATGATGACTTAGCTTTTAAAAGGTCATAGGTTAAGCGCATTCAATATGCTTTTCAGAAAGGGAGAATCTGGTTACATGTACAATACAACCAAATTGATTCTCACGTATACATTGTAACTACGTCATTACTCAACTGGTATATATGTATGAAACTTATGATTGTAAGTTAGACAGTTTTTTTTCATCGGTGTTACCGATACCCTGTCTCACGTTTTTTTTGTATTAAAGTCTGTTTGTTTCTCACTACTGCTCCGCTGTGTCTTCTTATAGTTAGGTTTAATCCTATCTACTAACCACATTTCCGAAGAATTCCTGGGGTTGATTCCTAATCTATAAATTTACAGATATCTACTAGAACTTCAAGACGATCTTCACCTCCTGACACAACTCTTACTTATTTTGATTATTATTTATACTTTAAAAATAATCCTTATAATTATAGAAGGAATCGACCACCCAGATATTACATGGTGGCAGCGCATCGGGATTGGAAAACCAGCGAGCAGTGAGACATCCGAAGGTGCGAACGAGCTGGAGAGACTCTTCAATTAGTCCCAGATAATTCAGAGCCTATCTCGAGGGATCAACGCTCCAGAGTAATCCACAGGCGCCGTGGTACCCGTAAACGCACCAGAGGAAAGCAGACAGTGGTCCTGAGGCCAACACCAGCAGCCACCGACGCGCTCGAGGGACGTCCTTGGTGTTCAGCCGTTGGCAGCCTGCACCGCGAGAGGAGTCGCACCCTGAGGGGAGCTGAAAGGCCATCACTACGACTCTGAACTGTGCATCTCAGACCACCCTACATCTTTCTTTAGGTGAGTCCAATTCCATTATGGCTAGCGAGGGCGATATTGATATTAGCGAGGAAAGCTATATCCCTGTAGTTCAAGCAGTTAAGTTGATACCCCGAACATTCGATGGAAACCCCAAACATTTAAGAGAATTTATAGAAGGAGTAGAAGCTGCGGTTCAGGTAGTCCATCCAACCAAACAACCCTTATTGTTAAGATTTATAGAATCCAAAATTTCAGGAGACGCTAAAGATAGACTTTTAGCTAGGACAGAGAGAGAAACTTGGATTCAAGTTAAAGCAATATTGGAGGAGAACTTTTCTGTAAGGAGAACGCTAGAATATTATGCAGGAATACTCTTTAATTCAAAACAAAGTACAAATGAAACAGTTGCACAGTGGGGTTCAAGATTAGATGGAATAGCCATGGATTTAAGAAGAGAAGTCAGAAATAGATTGGAGAGGTTAGAAAGACGCGATAATTCGAGATATGTAGAAGGAGGCCTACAGCTGATAGGAGAATTTTTAAAAGGTACTTTCGTAGCAGGGTTAAAGGACGATAAGATTAAGTATATAGTAAAGGCTAAGGGTGAAGAAGAATCATTAGCGCAACTAATCGAAACCGCATTACAGGAAGAAAGCGAGGTAAAGTCCACGAGATTTAGGGGTAATCAAAATGGACAAGGACATCCAATCACAGGGGCAGTAAAAAGGGAATTTAGAAGACCGTACGGATCAGAGATAAAGAGAGAGGTTAACCTGGCCACAAAAGAAATAAGGTGTTATAATTGTAATGAGATAGGGCACATTAGTAGAGAATGTGGTAAGAGACCGCAACCCCGTAGGCATGGAGGACGGGACAGAGCAGCTCTGGGAGGCCGCCAGGGAAACGAGAATTCGGGTTACCTGAGCAGTCGCAGGTAATCCTCCCGTCTGACTGCGCGCCAGGACTCATGGAGTGCCTGAGGGATCATACTAGGGTAAATATGGAAGGGGAATTACCTGAACTAGTTGATCAGAAGTTTAAGGATAGGATAGATAAAGCCGCTAAAATAGTTAGTGACGCAAACGAATCCCCAGATGACAGTGTTTGTTGGGCAGTGTCGCAAGGCGAACTGCATAAGTTGACTAGAACGCCGATAAATGGGTTCTGTGACTGTGGGCCTAGCGTGGTTGGGGAACGCCAAGAGACTGTAGGCTCGAAACAGTGGAATAATAGAGAGGAACGCCAAGAGACTGTAGGCTCGAAACAGTGGAATAATAGAGAGAAACGCCAGGAGATTGTAGGCTCGAAACAGTGGAATAATAGAGAGAAACGCCAGGAGATTGTAGGCTCGAAACAGTGGAATAATAGAGAGAAACGCCAGGAGATTGTAGGCTCGAAACAGTGGAATAATAGAGAGAAACGCCAGGAGATTGTAGGCTCGAAACAGTGGAATAATAGAGGGAAACGCTACGAGTCGTCCACAAGGGATAGAACTTGGGATAGTGGATTTAAGGAAAAATCCAAGGACACCAAACCTACCTCAATGGAGACAGCGTGTTGTGAGATCGAAGTAGGGACTCTTAATGCTATTAATCAGTGGGACGCCTCTGGTTATGAACCGAGACCCTGGGAGATGTATATCCTAAGTGAACAATTAAAAAATGGCCTAGGTTTAGTATTGATAGATACTGGTGCACAAATATCATTAGTTAAAGAAACATCACTAAAGAGAAACGTTATAAAGGATAACTGTAATATGAAAATACAAGGTATTAGTGGGAACTCTATAAAAGTAAATGGGATAACTCAATTAGTATTGAATAATTGTGAAAATCATACAGTTGTTAATTGTCATATAGTAGATAAATTACCCAGAGATTTAGATATAATTTTAGGCCAAGACTGGCTCATGGAACAAGGTTATATGTTAAATAAAAAGATGATTATTCCTCCGTATAGTGAAAATTTAATGGAATTTCCTACGAACGAAAGAGGGAACAGATTCATAGAACGGCAAATTTTACAGCCAGGGCTAATTTGCGCTAACGGGATAACAAAATGTGATAAGACATTCACATGCCTAGTAATTAATTTAACAGCTGACGCACAGATAATAAAGAAAATACCAGAACTAGTTAAACCGCCCACTCAAATAAGTAAGGAACAGGAAGTATCAGTTGAAAATTTCGTACCTCAAAGATTAGATTTATTAAATAAAAATCTGAGACTTGAACACGTGAAAGAAGGAGCCCATAGTATACGAAACATTTGCACAGAATACGCGGACATATTTAAGCTTCCGGGAGATAGACTAACAAGCACAACAGCTGCTACACATTCCATACCCACACCTTCAATTCCTAAAGGAAGAGCTATAACTTTGAAGAATTATAGGTTAGCAGAGGCTCATCAAGAGGAGATTGACAAACAAGTTACACAAATGTTAGAAGACGGTATTATCGCACATAGTAAGAGCGAATGGAATTTTCCACTAATAGTAATACCTAAAAAGGAAGATGCTTCTGGAAAGAAAAAGTGGCGAATTTGTATAGATTTTAGAAAGTTAAACGACGAAGTAACCGTAGGAGACAGCTATCCTCTTCCTAATATACAAGATATATTAGACAAAATAGGAAAGGCTAGATATTTTTCAGCAGTAGATTGCGCAAGTGGATACCTTCAGGTGCCGATCGCTGAGGAAGACCAATGTAAAACCGCTTTTAGCACCCCTAACGGACATTTCGAGTACAAGAAAATGCCTTTTGGAGTTAGGTCGGGACCAGCTACATTCCAAAGGATGATGAACTCGGTACTCCAAGACTCAATAGGCAATAGATGCTTTGTGTACATGGACGATATATTAGTAATGGGCGAAACCTTAGAAGAACATAATAAAAAATTACGGGAAGTGTTTAATCAGTTACGGAAACACAATTTAAAAATCGAACCTGATAAATGTGAATTTTTGAGAGAAGAATTAAAATATCTAGGACACGTGGTTACCGCTCAAGGTGTCAAACCCGATCCGAATAAGATACAGGCAGTTACCGAATTTCCAACTCCAAAGACACCTAAAGACATAAAATCATTCTTAGGTTTGGCAGGATATTACAGAAAATTTATAGAAGAATTTAGTGCGATTGCAAAACCTCTGACTGAATTGTTAAAGAAAGATAAAAAATGGAAGTGGGAAGATACGGAACAGAATAGCTTCAATAAATTGAAAGATAAATTAACGACAGCTCCGTTGTTACAGTATCCAGATTTCACACAAACCTTTATAGTAACGACAGACGCGAGTGGATACGCTTTAGGCGCAATTCTTAGTCAAGGAACGTTAGGAGATGATAAACCCATTGCTTACGCTAGCAGGACTTTAAATCAAGCCGAATCGCATTACAGCACTGTAGAAAAGGAACTATTAGCAATAGTATGGGCATGCAGACATTTTAGACCTTATTTACTAGGACGTAAATTTCAAGTAGTGACAGATCACAAAGGATTGGTCTGGCTATTTAAAGTGAAAGACCCTAGTTCGAGATTAATACGTTGGAAACTTCAACTTTCAGAATTTGAATTCGAAATTCATTATAGGGCAGGTAAAAGACACGTAAACGCAGATAGTTTGAGTAGACACCCTGTAGAATGTTGCACCTTGGATAATACGCACTTAACTGAGGATCGTAAGAAGGAAATAATCAAGGAATTTCACAGCTGTCCAATTGGAGGACATCTTGGAATCAATAAAACTACCGATCGAATTAAATTATACATAACTTGGCCGGGAGTAGAGAAAGACGTAACCAATTACATTAAAACTTGTAAGATTTGTCAATTTAATAAAGACGAGAAGCAGAAAGTAAAACAACCTTTAGAGGTCACGGACACACAAAAGGAACCTTGGATAAAAATTTATTTAGATGTAGTGGGACCACTTCCGCTAACCGAGAGAGGTCATAAATATATATTAACTTGTCAAGATAACTTAAGTAAATATTTAATAGTCATACCCTTAAAGACACAAACAGCTGAAGAAGTGACAGAAGCTTTCGTAAACAATGTTATTTTAATTTATGGGATTCCTGATATCATATTAACTGATCAAGGAACAAATTTTATGTCAGATTTATTTAAAAGAATATGTAAACTATTTAAGATTCAGAAACTAAGCACTACTGCTTATCACCCTGAAAGTAATGGAGCTCTAGAAAGAACTCATAAGACCTTAGTAAACTACTTACGTTGTTTTTGCAATCCTAGAGGAGCCGATTGGGACAAATGGTTACCTTTCGCCAGTTTTACGTACAACACTACCCCCCATAGTATTACTAAATACTCTCCTTATGAATTATTGTATGGAAGAAAATGTAATATCCCAGGAATTTTACAAACTAAATCACAACCTTTATATAATTACGACGATTTAATTCTAAATGTACGGAATAAATTGCAAAGTTGTCATGAGATAGCTAGAGAAAGGCTTATTAAGTTTAAGGAACTACAACGATCGCGTGTGAAAAGCAATTATGTTGAATTCAAGAAGGATGATCTAGTACTTCTCAGAGTAGAAAATAGGAATAAATTAGATCCAATATGGAAAGGTCCATATGAGGTTAAGACTACTGAAGGTCACAACGTGATAATACAAAAGTTAGGTAAACGCAAATATGAGACGGTACATTCAAATAGATTAAAGCCATATTTTCCTTTGCAGGGAAAAGAAAATGAAACTTCATAACACATGGGTAACGCTAATAAATGTTAATACCATTTTGGTTGGGGAAGCTTACAGACGCTCAAGAAGTAAAAGCTCTGGATTCGAAGACCGGTGTGTACTTTGACGAGATAGGAATTATACAATTTTACCCTATACAATGGAAAGTGGTAAGTTATATAAACTTGGAACCAACTAGAGATCTTTGGAAACAGACAAAAAATCATTTAAGGTTGATAACTGATTATTGTGATAAGATAAAGGGAGAAAAGTGGTATCATTTGACAGATTGTGGGAGTTTAAATCACTTTGTAAAACCAAAAGTCAGGTATGTTGAAAATTTAAAAGAATTAGTCACAGAATATTTAAAAACACCTAATGAACAGAATACTAGAAGCAAGAGAGGCGTTTTAAATTTTATGGGAGATATTGCTAAGATATTATTCGGTACTCTGACTCAATCTGATGCAGAGGAATATAATAAGCACATTTCACAGTTAGAGAAGGAACAGGCAGAATTTTTGCATATTCTAAAGGATGAAATTACAGTGATTAAATCAACCATTAATTCAGTTAACTTAACTATAGCAAGGGTGAACCGGAATGAAAATATTTTAAAAAATGGTTTAATAAAATTAAATAATTATACCACTAATAGGATTAACGCACTGCAGAAGGAAATAGAAGGTATTAGTTTAGCCAATGAACAAATAAGGATTTCTCTTAGAGGTGTGGAAGAATGCCAGCATTCTTTTGAGCTTCTTATAGACGCATTTGTACACGCAGAGCAAGGAACTCTTCAACCTCAATTAATTACGGTGGAAAGAATTAAGAATGTTATGAAAGCCCAAACGCTACCAACTGGTCTGGACTACCCTAATTTTTCTTTTTCAGAACTTCAAAATTTAATTACACCTCACACCTATTCTTATAAACAATATCTAGTATATGTATTACAAATACCCCTTCTCTCTCCTACTCCGTATCACTTGTATAAAACACTTCCTTTTCCTGTCAAGAAGGAAGGTAATATTTACATTTTTCTAAGCGCAAACAAAGAATATATTTTCAGTGACCCGTTGAGACAACATTACGGAAAAATGACAACTAATGAACTAACAGGATGTTTTCGTCCTAATCTTTTGCATTATGTATGTAAAGAAAATATACCGATTTATTTGTACACCCCTGAAGCTGATTGTGAAGCTTCACTTCTTCATCCATCCACCACTAAAGTTCCAAAAAGTTGCGAGACTAGAATTTTCACATTGAACAAATCCTACTGGATTCCCTTATATTTATCTAATGAATGGTTATTTGTCACCCCAAAACCAGATCGTATGACTGTGTTATGTGGCGACAAATCAACACAACTCAATATTGAAAAGGAAGGTAAATTATCGCTAGGACAGAATTGCAAGGCTTTTAATGCCCACGTAACCTTACATGCCATGAGTAATTTGGTAAGTAACTTAACCATAGATTTTATACCGACAGCACCTCTTGACTTCGACTGTTGCTTTGATATGGATAAAACTAACGACTACGAGAAATTACAATTGGACATGCCTATGTCTAACCTAATGTCATCGGTAGATGATTTGAGAATGGCCAGTATGAAGGCCGATGATTTAGGTAAGTTAATAAAACAGCAAGAAGAAAATGATTATTCGAAGTGGTATATACATATAACCACATGGAGTTCTGTAATGGGTACGATCATATTCGTAACCTTGACTTGTTGTTGTTGCATTTGCTGTTGTAAGAGCTACAGAACTTTAATATTTTGGTTATGGGATAAATGGACTCCAAGAAAATGCTGGAAGGAGACGACCGAGAGGCTGTGTGTTAACATACATAATTACTCTGGGCATGATCGTGTAGTATACACTAAAACTACAGGTAATGATGAGAGTTCACCTGTCGTGTCCCTCAAGTCATCACCGCTTATCGGAGAAAGAATTAGAGACCCCAGTTGTCCACAGAATGTATCCCCAAAAGATGAAGAAGATAAAGATAGTATTGCGCATAGAACTAGAAATAAAAATAAAACATTTCGTTAGTAAAGTTTCGAATTATGTAATTCAAAACTTTCTATAGGGGGAAGAGTGTAATATATATTGAAGTATATCATAATATATATTGAAGTATATCATAATATATATATATTTTATAATATGAACATTCATTATAATGTATGACTGTCCTAAATTAACACAATTATTGACCTAATTGATCTTTTTGTTAAAATATGCTGAAGAATGATTTTAAAGAATTCTGTCATGAATATTTAAATAGGTATTACCTTTGTAGTTATTTGGAAAAGTCATGCAGTATAAGGGATTGTTACACAATAGGTAGTCTTACCTAATGATGACTTAGCTTTTAAAAGGTCATAGGTTAAGCGCATTCAATATGCTTTTCAGAAAGGGAGAATCTGGTTACATGTACAATACAACCAAATTGATTCTCACGTATACATTGTAACTACGTCATTACTCAACTGGTATATATGTATGAAACTTATGATTGTAAGTTAGACAGTTTTTTTTCATCGGTGTTACCGATACCCTGTCTCACGTTTTTTTTGTATTAAAGTCTGTTTGTTTCTCACTACTGCTCCGCTGTGTCTTCTTATAGTTAGGTTTAATCCTATCTACTAACCACATTTCCGAAGAATTCCTGGGGTTGATTCCTAATCTATAAATTTACAGATATCTACTAGAACTTCAAGACGATCTTCACCTCCTGACACAACTCTTACTTATTTTGATTATTATTTATACTTTAAAAATAATCCTTATAATTATAGAAGGAATCGACCACCCAGATATTACACTTTGTTTAATTCTGTTGTGCATATCATTCCTATTTGTAATTATTATTCCTAGGTATTTGAATTCGGCCATTTCTTAAAAATTTCCCTCATTTTTCAATAACTGTCCATTCCGTTATAAACGCACACTTCTATGTGTTGTGTCATTGATGTTTACTTTTAGCCTCAATTTCACTTCCCAGTCATAATAGGGACTGTCAGTCACTATCGTTATTTTAATACACGTTAACTGATATCTTAAGTTCCATTGTATAAGAACAGTAGTACAGCCGCCTTGTCTCCGCCCTCTGCTGCCAATAAGGAAATAGTTGAAGTGGGAGAGGACGTCTGCCACAATCAATCACTGCTCTTGACGCCACTAGTACGGTTTGAAATTGTTGCGATGTTGTCGGCTGTATTTCTGCTAACCGCGTGGCTTCGATGGTACATAAAGCGGCCCCTCCCACTGAATATCCATATCGCAATACTGTCGTGAAAACGTCAGAGCTGGATACTCGGCGGCTGGACTATATATTCAGCAATTGTCTGTTCAACGGATCTGTGCCCCCGTAAGATATACGAACTAAAGCCTACTTCTTTTTCTGCTTCGGCAAATTATTTCCCTCCCTGCATTCCTATCTCTTTATCTTTATCTCTCTCTCTCTCTCTCTCTCTCTCTCTCTCTTCTATATCTCTCTTGCACTTGCACTCCAGTGTTGTCAACTCAACCCAACCTTTCAGTGTTAAATATTAAATAGCCATGAGACAAGGGGAAGTTTGGCAACATCTCTACTCGACTATTTAACTCATGCCCCAAATGGGAGTCAGTGACCAATCATGTAACAATGATTTTTGATTTATAACCAATCACAGTCGTGTTTCACCTCGCTCTTTATCGATTTATCTTTATCAACTCCTGCTTTTGTGATAAAGAAAGTTACTCCTTTTTAATGTTCTGAACAGGTCGAAGCATTATTTTTCTCCAACAAATACATTGAATATAGCAAATAATGAAAAGATTCCTTGATTTTACTGAGTTGTTTACTAAAAAAATAAATGAATAACCCGTAATGTTGATTATGATATATAGTTTGATGTGATTCATTATTTCTCCACTTGGGTGCACTCTTACAATATTGCGATCTTATTTGGCAATAAATAATATGATCAAGGTGCAGTGTGAATGAACATAACCTCACATTTCTGATTTGTTTTCAAACATCACCGTTTACATTAAATATATAAATATTTTAAAATAACTTAGTTAAACAATGATTTGTGAGTAAACAGCTTAATTTTATTCGTTAAATAGTCGTAACAAATGCCACTCTTGATTTCCAAATTCTCTAGATAAATTACCGTGGCTGCTGTTTGACGTGGTGGGAGGGAAGTGCAATGAAATGGTGTGAATATAGATGTGTACTTTTCTAAGAACGATGTCAGCGCTATAGGGGCACAGATCCGTTGGTCCGAGTGTACCTATAAATAATAATTTAATACATTTTTCTTATTTTATCTTCTTCTTCATCGTCCAAGGTTCATGAAAGCTAGAATTGTTTGAATTGTTTAGACCATCTTCTGTGTCCAACATTTCTCCTTCCATATGGTTTATAATTTAGCAAATACTTTTGGAAATTTTTCTTCTGGCATTCTATCAACATGTTCTTTCCAGGCGTTCCAATATTTAACCATTCGATCTGAAAGTTTGAAAATATGTAGTTCCTTTTTTTATATCTTCATTTCGTTATTTATCCCGCATAGTATATCCTGCTATATTTCTTAAAATCTCATCTCAATTGTTTCCAATCTTTGTTCTTGTCTTTTAGTGATCGTCCAATATTCTGACCCGTTCATAAATACAGGAACAGCCATTACTTTATAAAATTCCATTTTTGTTTATTTTCTTGTGTTTTTAAGGGTTCTTTTCATAGTGCCATACATTAGATTAAATGTATTTATTTTGTCATTAATATCTTCAATTTTAACGTATCACAAATTTAAACCTAGATATTTAAAACTATTCACTTGCTCTAAAATGTTATCATCGATTGCTATTTTTGCTCTTAATGTATGTCCTTTAAATGCTAAACTTTTAGTTATATTCTTTCAAATTTTTAAATTATAATTTGCACTCATGTTTTCCAAATTAAAAATAGCTCTTTGCAGATCATCCTCTTAACTGGAAATCACTACTTGATCATCGGCAAATAATATTGTAACAAAAACTTTTAAAATGTTTTTTTTTTAATTTATATGCCAATTTAACATAACTTCGTGTATATAAACTAAATAGAGAAGGTGATAAAGGACAGCCTTGTCTGATACCACGATTTATTATTATATTTTTTGTTGTTTTGAATTAAAACCCATGTCTATTACAATTTTATTGTTTACATGTAAACATTGAATAGGCCTAACCGTGATTAAATGTAAGTGGAATACCTTCATTTGTCATTATTCCCAATAATTTTCTATTATTTACCATATCAAAAAGCTTTTTCATAGTCTATAAATCCTATATAGCCTATGTCGTGATGTTAAATTCTATATGTTTTTCAAATAATGGAGTCATTGTGAATATATAGTCGAAGCAGGATCTTCCCTTCCTGAATCCATCTTGCACATTCAATATAATATTTTCTACAATTATTTTAAGCGTTTTTTAAAATACTGGCATACATTTTATAGGACTTATTGAATGTAGTTATTCTTCTATAATAACAACAATATTGTCTGCTTAATTTTTTATATATAGGATATATTTTGGCGATTTTTCATTCTTCGGGTATATATCCAGATTTCCAAAATACGTTTATAAAATTTAGTAAACAGATCTTTAGAGAAAACGATGCATATTTAATTAATTCTATATTCATATAATCCATGTCTTTCTATTATGTAAATGTCTAATATAAGTTGTTAATTTTCTTATTTTATTTTATTTCTGCTCTATTTTTTGTTAGTGTTAGCTAATAGAAGACCACATCCGCAGTGCCCTTTGTTTAATCTATATTTTAATATTCTAAAATAGTAATAAGTATTTAACGTTTGAATGGCTTTATTATTCGCTATGTGAGCGGAAGAGAAGGCCTTATGACTTTAGCTCTCCCATCTTAAATAAAGGATTATTATTATTATTATTATTATTATTATTATTATTATTATTATTGAATATATGGAGTGAAGAGAAGTATGGAAGCTAGAGATTTGAGGGAAGAAGATGCTTTGGACAGAAACCTCCGGCGAAAAAACACTTTGGGTTGAAGAGAAATCATTCTAGTGTGGAATATTCGTAATAAAACATATTATTATTATTTCTTATTATTACTCAATAGAGTGTGCGTGTTGCATCGAATATCTGAAGCCGAAAATACAATTTTAAGACAATTTTTCTGAATTTGAACTTTCTTTTATGGATAGCATCGATAATACTCCAGGCTTCGCAGCCATACAGGAACATGATGTGGATCTAAACTTTATATTTATATTTGTATATTTGGATTTTATCTAATATAATGATACAATATAGTAAATAATTCAAATAGTAATGATAATACCCATTGAATATCGTAATATAAACATGAATAAACAAAGAAGCGGATTTGCATATACCATCGGACAGCAACTTATAGGTTGACGAAAAGTATGATTGCATTTATCAAATATTTTTTGATTAGTTGTTTTCTTCAGCCAATCAGAAAAGTAGCTCGGGTTGACGAAAGTAATCACTCCTTGCCTCGGCATCGTGATCACAGAACTGAAGATGCCTCTCTGTTCCCCTTGACAAATGAGAGGCCCTCCGGAATCCCCAGGACTTGGGTATTTGACATCACAGGCGTATGTTACAGCATGTTCTAATGCAGAAAAATCAAAACGACTTAAGTCCGCATGGCGTAGGGATGCATCCCTGGTGGAACTGGGATCTTTTTTAGTGTCAAATCCTACAGCACCACAAACCCTGGGATATGAACTCACTGATGGAATACAAACATCTTTAACAAATTTGTTGAATATTATCTTCTCAGCTGTCTTCGCCACACAGATGTCGTATTTTAATGTATCAACAGGTGTAATATTTGAAATTCTTTGAAAATTTGGATGTGGTATGACTTCAGAAATATTTTTGAGCAATTTTTCATCGAATTCAGTTTTTCCTGCAATGTATTTCATGCTGATGAAAGTCATGTCTTTCATAAAAGCGCAGTGCGCAGCCGTGAGTATCCAGTCGGCCGTGAGAATGGTTCCTGTACATATTCTATTGTGTTTTTTACCGTTGGATGATTTCTGTTGGATAAGAAGTCCTACGACGTAAGGGAATTCTTTTCTGTCAGCGCGAGTTCCTCCAACGACACTCTTATTAACGCCAGAACAATCTACAGTCGTTACAATCATTAGCGTTACTATAGCAACCCTGCAACAACAAATACAGGGCTATTCAGAAAGAAGGAACAGAGTTCAAACATTTATTTCTTCCAAACTGAAAAAAAAAAATTAAAACACAATTCCAACGTTCTTGGAAAGATAAAAGTTCAAATTTCACTATTTTATGCATTCAATATGAGCACCATGTGTCACACGACAAATATCAAAGCGGTGGCTCACTTCTTGCCACACACGAATCAGCTGCTCTATAGTTATCGAATTCACAGCTTAAACATTTCGATGTCCCAGATTTTCAAGAGTGTAAGGCATAGGGACGATAAAAACACGGTCTTTTACGTAATCCCACAGATAAAAATCACACAGGGTTAGGTCTGGTGACCTGGGAGGCCATCAGTAATGAAGTTGATCTTCTGCTCCTCCTCTTCCAATCCAACGTCCTTTTGTCACCATTTTAATACAAACAATCAACATGACAAGCAACAGCATCAATGCGGCCGTGATAGGAACTTCAAACTTATCTCTTTCCAGATCCGTTGGAATTGTGTTTGTATTTTTTTAGTTTGGAATAAATAAATGTTGGAACTCTGTTTCTTCTATCTGAATAGCTCTGTATTAAGCTTACGTGTAATAAGGTCGGTGAAATAAAAAAAACAAATAAATAAAAAAATATATGCTCAGGATAGGGATGTATGGAGAGCTTATATCCGCGCGGCCATGAACCTACGGGTTCGATAGTGTCAGTGAGTAAGTACATATACTAGAAATGGAATAGGTTAATACGACGTACTAGTGTACACACAATAAAATATGCAGATGGCAAGGCTGTGTATATAAATTTCATTACCTGATGAATATATGTTTGCGTGTCTGTGTATCATTTCTATTAAAAGTAGGTAAAAAATAATTTAATTTTGAATGAGAAAGTTGAGTTATAACTTGCTGGAAGTATATACACTGCTCAAAAAAATTAGGGGATATTGTAGAATAACCTATTAAGACTATGTTTTTAGCAACAGTATTAGATGCAATCACTTTCTATTACTCCAAAAGAATGTAAACAAGAGTTTGAAGTCATTACGTAACCTCTGTACCACACCAGATGTCAAAGAGATCCTGATTAGGAATATGGCAAACAAACAAAGCAACATTAACATGGGTGAAAATGTTTCTTTAGTATGGTGTATGGTCTCCTCGAACGGCCAGCACTGCCTCACACCTGTATGGCATTGATGCAATGAGGTTAGCAATGAGTTCTTGGGGGATACGTGGCCACTCTTCCATAAGAGCAATGTGCAGCTCTGGAACAGTTGTGGGAGGTACTGGTCTGCCTGCAATGCGCCTGCCTAATGCATCCCACACATGCTCAATCGGATTTAAGTCCGGGGAGGAAGCTGGCCATTGCATACGCTCGATACCCTCCACTTCCAGCATGTCGTCCACCAAGCCAGTTCTGTGGGGTCGTGCATTATCGTCCATAAAAAGAAAAGAATCACCTATGGCACCAGCATAAGGCACGACAAAAGGTCGGAGACTCTCATCTCTGTACCTTACCGCAGTCTATACCTTACCTTGGATGACGTAGAGGTCCGTACGTCCACCACTACTGACTCCTGCCCACACCATCAATCCACCGCCACCATATGGGGATCTTTCACGTACAAAAGCTGGATTGTTTCGTGTCCCTTTTTCTCTCCAGATGAATACACGCCGACTATCACATTCCACGTTGAATCGCGACTCATCAGAAAAAAAGAACTGATCTCCATTCAGCATGCCTCCACCCACGATGTTCCTCCGCCCAGTTTCTGCGATCTCTACGGTGTTGTGGAGT
Organism: Diploptera punctata; assembly: GCA_030220185.1. Taxonomy (NCBI): domain Eukaryota; kingdom Metazoa; phylum Arthropoda; class Insecta; order Blattodea; family Blaberidae; genus Diploptera; species Diploptera punctata. The sequence goes on along the minus strand of JASPKZ010003064.1, from coordinate 303,162 downwards.
TAACCTGGTACACACCATGGGCCTACGGGCATAGAGACCACTTCCATGCAATTGATTAGGGACAGTTTGAGTTGACACCCTGCGTCCTGTTGCTGTTTGAAGTGTATTTCGCTGTTGAGTTGCATTCTGCTTCTATTCCGACGGGCTGTTAACAAGAGGTAACGGTCATCCCTTGCTGTTGTTGCCCTTGGTCGACCTTGTCCGGCTCTTCTGTGAACAGTATGTTCTTTGAAAATGATTCCAAAGTCTGGAAATCACGCTTTGAGACACCCCAATGGCTTGTGCCACCTCTTGTTGTGTCTGTCCAGCTTCCATCCTTCCTATGGCCCTCCAAGCCATTGGTTCAGGTAAATCACGTTGTCGAGGCATCACTGTCCCTAAGGCAAGTCATTCACTAACTGAAAACTGGACTGGATTTAAAAACAGCAACAAAACATTCACCCCCACACCACCCTTTCACATCAACAGTCCAGACACTGCCCTCTGGTGTGGTACCGAGGTTACGTAACAACTTCAAACTCTTATTTACATTATCTTGGAGTAATAGAAAGTGATTGCATCTAATACTATTCCAAAAAAACATAGTCTTAATAGGTTGTTTTACAACATCCCCTAATTTTTTTGAGCAGTGTAGTTCAACCATGGGTTAAAATAACCGAAAAAAATTATATGGAAGATATCTATTATGCCCTGTATACAGAAAAATGTGTATAGATTCAAAAATGCTGGAGAGAGTAAACTAATTTACCTATCTTGGATATACATAAAATATTTGGATGAAATAGAAATAAAATATAGTATATTACGATGCGAGGTTGGGAAGTGGTTTTTACAGAATCCAGGAAAATGTTTAAAAAACGAGGGACAGCGAGATTTTCAATTTCCGAGATTCCGTAAAACACTTCACGAACGTGCGTTGTACATTATTTTTTGCGCGATGGTGTTTTCAAAATAATAAATAATAGTAAAATAATATCTTTGTTGAAAATATATGCGTTCATTATAAACAATTGACTAACGTTAAGAGTGTGGGCAATGTTTATTACTTGAAGCAACAGAAGGCCATGAGACCAATTAGTGATAAAATAACAGGAGGCCGTGAGACTAATTAGTGATAAAATGGCGGTAAGTACGTATTTATTGTTTTATATTGTTTCAAATAAAGTTCATTTAATTTAAAATGCAGTGATTTGTTTCATATAATGTGTATTAATACTACCTTTTGGACATTTTTTGTATATACATTGTATGTAGTATACATAGAGGACATTGAGTAACACTAAGAAATTGGGACTGGAAGTAAATATCAGTAAAACTAAATATATGGTCACACGTAGAAATTCAGTATATAATGGAAATGGACAGCTAATGACAAATGAGGGAAATTTTGAGGAAGTGGCTGAATTCAAATACCTAGGAACTATAATCACAAATAGGAATGAGATGCACAAAGAAATTAAACATAGGCTCAATTCTGGAAATGCGTGCTATTATGCATTGCAGAGACTTTTGATGTCCCAACTCCTTTCAAGAAACGTTAAGCTGAAAATATATAAAACTATTATTCTACCAGTCATATTATATGGGTGCGAAACATGGACTCTTACTTTAAGGGAGGAAAGGAGATTACGAGTATTTGAGAATAAAGTTCTTAGGAAGATTTTTGGACCAAAGAGAGATGAACAGACAGGTGAATGGAGAAGACTACATAACAATGAACTACATGGTCTTTATAAGAAGCCAGATATAATAAGAACAGTTAAGTCTCGTAGACTGCGATGGGCAGGACATGTTGCACGTATGGGGTATGAAAGACGTGCATGGAAGCTTCTTGTAGGAAAGCCAGAGGGAAAACGCCCAGTTGGTAGACCAAGAATGAGGTGGGAGAACAACATTAACTATGATTTGAGGGAAGTAGATTATACAGGGAATGATTGGAAAGCATTAGCTCAGGATAGGGATGTATGGAATGCTTATGTCCGCGCGACCATGAACCTACGGGTTCGATAGTGCCAGTGAGTAAGTAAGTAAGTAAGTAAGTATACATAGAGGACAGTGGTTTTACTTCCCACACGCATGTTTGTAATGTGTAATATTACAGTATAGTTATTTATTATTACAGTATAGTAATTTAGGTTGGCAACCTCGAAATGTAGAAAGTTGAACTTTCAATCATGGTCGCCATTGCTGTAAGTACGACAAACCGCACTATACATTGAGTAATGAAACCTTCACTAGTCCAGAGAGATACCTGGTAACACTATAACTTACTATTATCTATGAATTTCATACTCATCCTTCATCATTTTAAGAAGAGATGCAAGTTGAGTTCTAACTAAAACAAAAAGGAATTAGACTCCGTTGTTATCTTAATCTCCGCCTTCTCAACTCTACGGTTATACCAAACCATAGCAAGACTTGCACTTTGCTACGGCAGTGAGGCATGGAGTTTGTGGAAAGTAGAGGATAACTTCTAGTGAAGTGTGCAGCAGGTAACCCAAGTGGGATTACAAATGCAATGATAATGTCTTGAAGGAACTACGCTTAGAACAAGTCATTAAGTACTTGTAAGAATACCAGAACAACTGGATAATGAGTCTCTGGGTTTAGTAAAATTACAAGGATATCAAATAAAATTAATTAAGTGCATGGTTTTACAGATAACATCCTCATTAATAAAATATACGTATATATCCAGGTCCGCTTTAACCGCCTCGTGGAGGGTCCACATACCGAATTCCTTTGTTATGTTTAATTATTTTATACAGCCGCCATGTTATATAATATAATAAATGTAATATAATATCAAACCAAGTCCACTAGTATATTAAAACAGCATCTACATAATATAATATATTTAGGAGTTCTTTCAACATTTTTAATATTCGATAGCAGAAATTAAGGATTAATTCTTAGCTTGAAAAACTTTTAAAATGGCAATTTTAATAAATGTTACAAATAAACCGTTTTTCGCACTGAGAATAACATAAAGTGGCATTGAACACGTCAAAGTTGATGAGGAGAAGAAGATAAAATATTTTCTGTTCGAGGGCAGCACCAATTAAAGAAGATTAACAGGGTCCACTCAAACCGATAGGTCTACATTACCCGAACTTCCTCTATTGGTTTAAACTTGGTCTTATTTTAAACTTTGCATTTAATTTTCTTTTTATTAGATTTGATCAGTTATAACTGTAACAATACATAGTTCCTTCATAATAACTCAATTTTCTTAAAAAAGGCTAACAAAAATTTATCACTCTAACCTAATATTATTTTATTTTTATTATTCACTAACGAATACCCGGCGTGCGTGGCTACACCTAAATAAATTAAATATGTGTTTTTGTTTTTAGATGATTAAGTAAAATTAATATATAAAACTATTATTCTACCAGTTATATTATATGGATGCGAAACATGGACTCTTACTTTAAGGGAGGAAAGGAGATTAGAAGTATTTGAGAATAAAGTACTTAGGAAATTTTTTGGACCAAAGAGAGATGAACAGACAGGTGAATGGAGAAGACTTCATAACAATGAATTACATTATCTTTATAGGAAGCCATATATAATAAGAACAGTTAAGTTTCGTAGACTGCGATGGGTAGGACATGTTGCACGTATGGGGAATGAAAGACTTGCATGGAAGCTTCTTGTAGGAAAGCCAGAGGGAAAACGCCCAGTTGGTAGACCAAGATTTGAGGGAAGTAGATTATACAGGTAATGATTGGAAAGCATTAGCTCAGGATAGGGATGTATGGAGAGCTTATGTCCGTGCGGTCGTGAACCTACGGGTTCGATAGTGCTAGTGAGTAAGTAAGTAAACTTGATTACGGGTTAATTACATTGTATGGTATACATTGCGACGAACCAAACATGGCGGTTGCAACAGTCAATTTTTAATTTCGGATTTCAGGAATACCTAGACTTCTAATGATCGGATTTAGCTAATTTTTAGAAAAGAACTACCTCAGTTTACCTTATTAACATATACTGACTTTTGTTGAGAAACATCGAAAATTGCGACCTTAGAGGGATTTTTAAATTTTCGTTTCAGGTGAATTCCTGCACCTAATGGTTTTAGAGAATAATATATAGCAACTAACTCGCCGTTCCTGAAAACCTGTACGTACAAATTTTCATAAAGATCCGTCACCTGGTTCACAAGTCTAGAAATCACAACCTTACATACATTAGTCTTTATATAATAAAAATAGTATAGTTAATATTACCTTATAAATTTCATTTCCGAAGGGAACTTTTTTATAGCAGCAAACATTTGTTCTTGAAATTTGATTTTGACGATATATTAGGCATTTTTTGACACCATTTTGATTTAATGTGGGATGCGAATTGAATAATTTTCTTTTTGCTAATATATTTATGATGATCTATTACTTAGATGTACAAATTTTCAGATATTTTATCAACAATGAAATATAACACAAATGAAAGCATGTTAAGCCACAGCCCACTCGATAATAATAATAATAATAAAATGAGTAAAAGGTTCGCTCGAGTGAGCATTGATTATATTTAATCTTTGCTATATTCGTTAGTGTTTTTGTGTTCTTTGGGCACTTCGGTATGTGGTACCGTTCGCATCTGTGGCCACACAAAGCACATATACATTTTTCATTTGGGTCGTGGTACTTCTTGTTTTCACACACTTCGTGATGAAAACCGTGCACAGCATAACGTGTCACAACATGTCGCTGGTCCTGATTAGCTTTTGTCCAGTTCCCCTCTATCATGGCTCCCGTAGCATACTCGATAATAAACCGTTGTTTCTTTATGGCCTTGACAATATCGTGTACGAATGTTTCATAATTTGTCAACAGATGTATTTGTTTTGTTACCTATTCACTATACGTCTTCTGAGTTAAGTATCAGCTGTAAATGTAAATAAACTAGACGTATGACTGCATTTTCATTGGCCGAATACTGGTTTCACCAACAAAGGTAACTGTGTCATGCCAGTTTATGCTATGTATTATACACAGGGAAACTGGCGTAATACAGTTACCTCTGTTGGTGAAACCGGCCCTAAGTGTATAAGAAAATATAGTTCGCTCTCTAACACTCGAAATAAAGAAAATAAGAATAATAAAAATATATCTAGCATATGTCTAAATAAGTTATAGGGAAGAATCTTAAAATATATAATTACTATTTCATTACACTGAGAACATGAAGAAATTGGGACTGGAAATAAACATCAATAAAACTAAATATATGTTGACACACAGGAATGTGTTATATGATGGAAACGGACAACTAATGACAAATGAAGGAAATTTTGAAGAAGTGGCTGATTTCAAGTTTCTAGGTACAATATAATTACAAATAGAAATGGGATGCATAAATAAATTCTCAATTCTGGAAATGCATGCTTTTATGCATTACAGGGACTCTTGTCGTCCCAACTACTTTAAAAAAATGTTAAAACGAAAATATATAAAGCAGTTATTCTCCCAGTTATATTATATGGATGCAAAACGTGGACTCTTACTTTAAGGGAGGAAAGAAGATTACGTGTATTTCATAATAAAGTTCTTTGGAAACTTTTTGAGTAAAATGAGATGAACAGACAGGTGATTGGAGAAAACTACATAATAGTGAGCTACATTATATGTATAAGAAGCCAGATATAATAAGAACAGTTAAGTCTAGTAGACTGCGATCGGCAGGACATGTGGCACGTATGGGGGATGAAAGAGGTGCATGGAGGCTTATTGTAGAAAAACCAGAGGGGAAACGTCCAGTTGGTCCACTTGGTAGATCAAGAATGAGGTGGCAGAATAACATTAACTATGATTTGAGGGAAGTAGATTATACAGGGGATGATTGGAAAACATTAGCTCAGGATAGGTATGCATGGAGAGCATTTGTCCGCGAGGCCATGAACCTACGAGTTTGATAGAGCCAGTGAGTTAGTTAGGGTGGCGTCTAATAGAGAAGCCGACAAAAAGTTTAGTTTGAGAGCAGGTGTTTGATTTCATCGTGAACTAGTCTTCTAAAGACCATCTCTGTAAACAGTATTCGGATTGACTCCATCTGCGAAGATTAAGAAACCATCTGTCAGCCTTATGTGTGAGTGGATTCTCTCTTCATGGCACACAGTATCACCAGACTATCATCAAAGGGTTCAAGAAATGCTGCGTGTCTAATGCTCTGGATGGCAGTGAGGACGAAGTATTTTGGGAGGACAGTGATGAACATAGTGGCAGTGACGAAAGAAATACCAGTAGTAGCGAAGTTAGTAGTGACACTGGGGAAAACTCTGATTAGTTGTCCGAGTGATTTACCCACATTATAAATGAAGGAAAACGTGTTTTTTTTTCGCGATAGTGCGTTTGTGGTACTAGCAGCAACGGCGACCATGATTGAAAGTTCAAGTTCTTACATTTCGGGGTTGCCAACCTAAATAACTGTACTGTAATAAAATAACTATACTGTAATATTACATATTACAAACCACATGTGGGAAGTGAAACTACTGTCCTCTATGTATACTACATGCAATGTATGTACAAAAAATCCAAAAGGTAGTGTTAATATACATTATACGAAACAAATCACTGTATTTTAAATGAAATGAACTTTATTCGAAACAATAGGAAACAATAAATACGTACTTGTCGCCATTTTATCACAGATTGGTGTCACGGCTCCTGTTGTTTCAATTAATAAACATTGCCCACACTGTTAACGTTAATAAGTTGTTTATAATGAACGCAAATATTCCTAACAAAAATGTTATAATTTTACTATTATTTATTATTTTGAAAACACCATCGCGCTAAACATAATGTACAACGCACGTTTGTGAAGTGTTTTACATAATCTCGGAAATTAAAAACATTTTTCTCGCTTCTGTAAAAACCACTTCCCAACCTCGCATCGTAATATACTATTAAATAGTGTAAACAGTTTTGTAACTGGATAATGTGACAGGTAAATTTCTATGCGCTCAATTTTTTATTCTCCTTTCACCCCTAAAATTAAGGGTGCGGCTTATACTCAGGTGCAGTTTATATTCGGACCAATACGGTAATTTGAACGTAAACAAAATGAGATCCAATGCGCAGTGAACATGCACTGAAATTAAAATGACACACTGTTGCTCTTTTGTTATTCATTTGTATTGTTAAGATTACAATCACTCAATTTTAGTCTGTTATTAAATTTTCATTAAATATAATGTAAATTTGAATTTTTGCAATGTTTAATTAGTGAACTTGATTTGAACAAGAATGAAATATTATATTTTTGGGTAAGTTACGAGTAATGTAAATAGTAAATACTTATTTTTGTTCAATGTCACTTGGTTGACTTTTATGACATTTCTGGCTCTCTCTCTTGGCATTGGTCAAATTGTAATCCATTTCTTAGGTTGGGGCGCCTAGAAGGTGCCGTTACGTTACCCCGATAATATGATGGCTAATAAATTATAATGAAACGTCAGGAGAGACCTAAACGTAACAAGTTCCAGACCATGGGCAACCACAGGAATAATTCCCTTTAAGGAAAAATTCTTATGGTCTGACCGAGAATCGAACCCGGGAGCTCGTGAACTGTAAAAAGAAATGCTGACTACTAGCCCATGAGGATGATCAATATAATAAATAATATCAACTCTATGAAATGTAAGTTTTATTTTTTTTTCGCGGGTTCAAACCCGGCCGGGGTCGATGGATTTTTTAGGGTGGAAAAATCCAAAGTGCAAGTCCTCCGGGAGGGACTTTAAGCCATGTGTCACGAGTCTGAAGATTTTCAGGATCGTAAAAGATACTTAAGCCTGAATAAAAAAGGGCTCTAAGCAAAATTTACCGAATTTTCCCGTCCTAGTACTACCTTGTTTTCCTAGATGTCAGTATGAGGCGGAACGCTGACCACGGACCACTCCAATGACATCTATACGAAAACAAGTGTAACTAAATTAGACATATAGTAGGCAACTAAGGTTTTGCAACGGTCAGATTCAACCCAGGAAGTTACTGTGTGTTTGGAATAGGGAACTGGGTTGCCATTTTAGCAGTATTTTCTTGAGAGAAATCCTTATATAAAACTGAAGATTGCAACACACCAGGTACATAGTTGTAAGTTGTAGCTGTCCAAGCCATCCCCTCTTAAAGAAAAAATCACTTGTCACTGAGCTCGTGCGGACCTGTATTATCCTGTGTGAAAGTGTAGACTCTCTTACTTACTATAAAACTCGTTTGCATGCCGTAAAAGAAAAACTATGTTTTTTAAATGTAGATTTGGCAAAAGTACTGCTAACCTTGCCCCTCTTCCCCTCCCTAAACAAACAAATGCCGTTATTATGAGTTTGGCAACATTTACCCAATGTATGTAGGGGGTCACTGGCGTAGCCCATAAGGTCTGTAGTAACTTCCTGGGTTGAATTAGAGTGTATTGTACATCTGGCTTAACTTGGCAAAGAGAGAGATGGAGATATACGGGTAGATCTTAGACCGCTTTTGTCCAGTTACAAAAGAAAGAACCCACCCAGTTGTCAATTTTCGAGTTCCCCCTTTCCCGTATTAACATCTGGTGAAGAAATATCGACAACACTGGTGCAAGTGAGAGAGGTGAGCACAGCGCCTCTTTCTACAAATCTCTTGCAAAATTAAACCAGACGAATAATAGGATATTGAAGCCAGTAAATTTTGGTTACAAGGGAACTGATAACCGTTGCATGCCGAAACCTACCTTAAAATTTCTTACAGAGAAGCGTTGTGATGTACCATATCTGTTGCCAAACAATTATCAGCCGCTTTAAACTGCAAGGCACAGAAATCGGAGGCAGAATACAGCAATGGCAAGCCACTATGCCAAGCAGATGGACGTTCCTGCGTGATTAGACTAGAATGGAGTGTAGCGGAATGAGGCGCGGGGCAGGTTACCAGGGTTATCCAATTCACCGAGTCAGGAGTTGTATCACTTCCCTATGGTTTCAATCAGGGATTTGCCGCTTGATTTATTGCATTGCGGTTAAAAGCGGCATATATTTTTTTTTGGACACAGGATTAGTATATCACAACACTTATCTGGGAGAAATTTCAAGGTAGTTTTCGTTATGATATGGTTGACATTTCCCTTGTTATATGCCTCTTTATTCAGACTTAAGGTTTTCTTCTACATCTACAATGGCGTAACAGCTCAGTTTTGAGCCTCAGCCTCTTCCTTTTTAGGAGTTACTAGACAGAGTTTACTTAGTAACGCTTATTTGTCCACATATGTCTTGAATGGTATGCGGTCAAGATACCGACCCAACGAGAGATCTAATAGACAACTAAGGTATTACTAGGGTGATGAGGTCGGTACATTTTGCTTAGAGCTCTCTTTATTCAGGTTTAAGGATCTTTTACGAGCCTGAAAATATTTAGACTCAAGATCCTCTCGGAGGACTTGCTCCTTGGACTTTTACAACCTAAAAATATCCATTGACCCCGGCCAGGTTTTGATTCTGCGACCGTCGGGACCAGAGGCAAGTAACATAACCACTAGCCCACCGCGGCCGATTTAAGATTTTTTACGAGCCTAAACATTTTCAAACACGGGACACACCGCATAACGTCCCTCCCTGAGGACTTTCTCCTTGTAATTTTATGTAATTATATACTAGGACATTCGATAAGTAATGGCAACACTGTTGTAAATTAGTGATCCTAGTGGTGACCATTGTAATCTTGTAGTACATATGTTGTTGTTAAACAAATCTGTCATATTGAAAGTCATGAAATATCAATATTTTGTGAGTAAGTAATACCGTTCTAAAAATATGTTCAACAGAATTTGTTTAGAAGGTGGAATTGGGAAGTACTCGAAGATGCACCAAATTCACCAGACAGGAACCCTTGTGACTATAACTTATTCTCAAAGATCAAAGAACCTTTATGAGGCATTCAATTTCAATCAAAAGTTGATATCCAGAAAGTTCTAGATTGATCAGTGAAATAGATATCGAGAAATGGTACTACAGATGGAATTCCCTTCTTCCAAGTATATGACAACTTATAGGCCTAGTTGACTTGACAGGATACTATGAAATATGTTCATAATGTCAAATGTAGCCTAAATAATTGTTGTGATGTCATAGCAATGTTGCAATTACTTATTGAATATTTAATTTTAGGAAGTTATATTTTGAGGTTATTTTAATTATATTATTTTTAGTCTGAACATCTTACCTCAATATTAATGTTTATTTGTTCTTGAACATGTTTCAAAACAATTCTATTTTATCGTCAGCTTTTCCAGACTGGTTTTATTTATGTTGCATTATGTTGCACAACCTGGATGTTGATGTCAGCTCCATCCTGTGGTTGACCAAAGAACCTCCAAACAAGGTCACGCTCCATCGGTATATCAAAATTCATAACTCTGTTTTTGTTCTTCTGAATATAATTTTTTTCCCAAATAGTCAGCTCTTTTGTATTTTCTAACTTTTAATAATTTAGTGTCTGAATTTATATGATGTTTTTCAGACCAAACACGAGCAGCAAATGCAGATTTTTCTATTTCCATATTGAATGCTCTATTATTTTCATGCACATTTGTTGTAGGGTTGTTGTACATTTGTTGCTGACGACAACGGGAATAAACTGTCCGTCGATTAACCAGAGAATAATTGGTGGAGATAGAGCCACTGAAGGGATGTTTCCATATGTTACTGGGCTATTAATTACTTCTAGAAGCATGAAAAGTAACGAAAGACGTTACTTCAAATGCACAGGGACAATTCTCACCGACCGCTGGATTCTGACGGCTGCACACTGCGCCGACAAGAAAGATAACGATTTTTTATTAGACACAATAACATATTCTGCTGGAGAAGTTACACTTCGAGAAGATAATATGGACTCCATATTGTCATATGCAATACACCCTGATTATGGTGCTAGAAAGAAACGATTGGATAATGGACGTATAGCCAGTTACAATGAGAACGACCTTTGTCTTCTACACACTAAATCAGTTATCAAATTCGACAACTTTGTGCAACCGGCATGTATATCAAGTTCTAAGAATATCACAGGCGATTGTATAATAGTTGGTTTCGGAAAATTGATGGATAGAAGCAACGGGGACAGTTTTGGGAATTTAGATCTATATTTTGCGCAGCTGGACTATGAGATTTTGGAAGGATATGATCATAAAACGAAAATCGTTTGGATGAAGGACAGGTATCCTAGCATAGGAGATTCCGGAGGACCTCTGGTGTGCGAAGGAAGTCAGCTTGGTGTGTTAAGTCAAGGTGGAGAGTCCATAGATGGAATCTTCGTCATCTATACTTTACTGGGGGACTTTAAATCCTGGATTGAAAGTACCACAGAGACCGATGTTTTTGATAAAACTGATTGTGCAATGCTAAGTGATCAGGGAAATTCCTCCATCAGCATTACTTTTAAACCGCCTATTAGACTCATTTATTTCTTACCAGTTTCTATAATACATATATACAAATATTTATTGTTTTTCTAAATTATTTATTTTAGTAAAAAGCTGTAATTGTTTACATAATTAATGTCTTTGTTTTTTATTTGTACGTTTACATATTGATTCGATTGGTCCACTTTCCTCCCGCTCGGGATTTGGGTGCTTACCTAGCGAGGGGTTTCTTAACCAGACTAATTTAATTACGCTTATTTCCACACAGATGTCAGTGGGGGACATGTTGTTAGTACATCTAGTGGGAAACTGACAAGGGAACGTTGAACCATTTCATGCCGAAATCAGAATAAGAATAGAATAAGAATAAATTTTATTCACAAACTAGCTATTACCCGGCGTGCGCTGCTACGCCTAATACATTAAAATTGATGTATTGACTTAGGCTTTCACGGCCGGAGTTACTATGATGATCTTGAAGAAGACTTCCGGGCTGTTGGCCGTGGTTTCGAGGCTTATAGGGGCTTGGAAATCTTCTTCAAGATCATTATAATATTAATGTGTTTTTATGTTTAGTTGAATAAATAAAAGGAAAAATAAGTATAAATTTATATCGTAATTATTTTTGGATACCCCGTGCTGATTACCCGGCGTTGCCCGGGTATCTACTTATCCCGATCGTTTTAGCATAAATTAGCTGAAATACGAAAATTAATGTGTTTTTATGCATAGTTGAGTAAGTAAAAGGAAAAATTTATATATTGATTATTTTTATAGATACCAGGCGTTGCCCGGGAATCTTCTTATCCCGATCTCCTTGGCATAAATAAGTTGAAAGAGAAAATTCGTTATTATGAGTTCGCTGTTACGCTTGCCCGGGAATCTACATATGCCGATCTTCGTAGAATTCTCGCGCCACCGCTCTGCGTTGTAGAGAAATCACATGCACTAAAAAACGAGAGCGATTAGAACGACGGTTTGCGCTGGCGTCCTTGATAAACAAAGCTTAAACTCGTATATACATTGTAAAATGAAAATATAGTGAGGGCAGCGATTTTTATTTTATTATTACGTGGGCTACTGACAATAATCACGGTGATTAAGAAGGCCGTTATACATCCATACAAATCATTACAGCCTACATACTCGTATCGTAGTGAATGGAATTATTGAAAAACGGGCGTCTATAAACAAAAAATCATTAAGAAACCTATATTCAATCTATTTTCAGCGAAAATTACTCAAATGGAAATTTCCAATTATAACTTCTATGTTTATCTGCATTAAATTAATGAAGAATGAAGTTAGGATTTGTTATGTAAGTAAAAATAATATAAATACATTATGATCTAAATTCCCGGCCGGGGTCGTTGGATTTTTAGGGTGGAAAATCCCAAGAGACAAGTCGACCGGGAGGAACTTTAAGCCCCGAGTCTGAAGATTTTCAGTCTCGTAAAATAACCGCAATCTTGTATAAAAATACATCTGTTCAAAATTTAAACGACCTTCATCCATCCATGTTGCCAGCTGGATGCCTTATTAAGGCGTTGTGCTAACCACATGTTACTGGTTGACATTTTAAGGTGAACAAGCGTAATTAAATTAGCTTGATTAAGAAATTCCCGCTAGAGAGGATTCGAGTTCCCACATGGGACGTATGGCGTATATACAATTATATAAATTATGAAGATTTTTTGTGATTTCTTAGTAAAACTAATGCTATTCTAGAGCAAGAAATAGTCTATGGAATTTTGGAACGGACAAGTACTGTAACTAGTTACTGAAACTAAAGCGAAAAATATTTTCCTGGACCGAGATTTGAACGCAAGAACGTTAGATTTACGCGCTGGTGCACTTATTATTTATCTATATAGGTAATGCAGGAGCTGGAACAATGTTTTTCTCGTTATATTATTTTTAGTCTGATCATCATACCTCAATATTAATGTTGATTTGTTCTTGAACATGTTTCAAAAGAATTCTGTTTTATCGTCAGCTTGTCCAGACTGGTTTTATTTATGTTGTATTATGTTGCACAACCTGGATGTCGATGTCAGCTCCATCCTGTGGTTAGCCAAAGAACTTCCAAACAAGTTCACGCTCTATCGGGATATCAAAATTCATAACTCTGTTTTTGTTCTTCTGAATATAATTTTTTTCCCAAATAGTCAGCTCTTTTGTATTTTCTAACTGTTTTAATAATCAAGTGTCTGAATTTATATCATGTTTTTCAGACCAAACATGAGCAGCAACTTCAGATTTTTGTATTTCCCCATTTTTAATATTTCTTATGTGTTCTTTGGTTCTTATTTTTAGGTTTCTTTTTGTTTCTCCTATATATATCTTTTCACAACCCATGCATTCAATTTGATATATTCCTGACTTTTTATTTTTATCAGTTTTACATTTTTGTTGGTTTTTAATAGTTTATTTAAACTGTAGTTATTTTTTGGTGCTAATTTAATATTAAACTTCTCAAATATATTTTGGAATTTATTATGTACCCAAGGTTGATATGCGAAATTCCTATATTTTTTCATAGGTGGTTCTTCTTTTTCAAGAGAACTTCTGTTGTTTTTATTATTTCATTTCATACATCTCAGTGATGGATAAATTATATTTGAAGAGAAAAATATACGCTTAGACTGGGGTTTGAACCCAGGACCTTTCGCTTTCTATGCGAATGCTCTACCAACTGAGCTATCTGAGAAACTCCAATCTAAACGCAAAATTTCTCTTATATACACTGTTAATTCCCGAACGCCAAATGCTACCAAAGCGTTCTTCGATCTTACAATTAACAGTGTATAGGCTATAAGAGAAAAAACTGCGTTCAATTTGAAGTTTCTCAGATAGCTCAATTGGTAGAGCATTCGCATTCAAAAGTGGAAAGTCCTGGGTTGAAACTCTAGTCTGAACGTATATTAGTCTCTTCAAAAATAAATGTTTCTCTGTTACAAATACAGGTATAGCCTTAGTAGTGAACTTCTATTCATGTTACAACAGGGTTGTTTCTACTGACAAGGGAACTGTCACCATTGCATGCCGAAACCTACCTTGATATTTCTCTCAGAGAAGCGTCCTGGTGTACTGTACCAAGGCTGTGTACAAATAAAAAATATCTGCCGTTTTTAACTATAAGGCACAGGAATCGAAGTCAGAATTCAACAATAGCAACCCACTGTACGGGGCAGATATCACTGCAGGAGACAAGAGTGGAGTGAAGTGAGACGGGACGCGGCGCAGACACCGGTTAGTGAGAGTTAACAAATCTGCTAATAGAGTGGTTGTATTATTTCCCTATTGTTTAAATTAGATATTTTGCGCTGGATTTTAGGCCTTGCAGGTAAAAACGGCAGATTTTTTAACACGGACTTTGTACGCCACAACATTTCTCTGGAAGAAATGTCAAGGTTACTTTTGGTATACAATGGTTGACAGATCCCTGTTTAATACATTATTTAGTATATTGGGATATACATAATAAATTAAACCGATATCAAATGATGTGTTGCACCATAAGAAGAAACCTCCGAAAGACTCGAAGAGAAACTCAGCTCAGGTTTTATAAAATTATGGCTGTTCCTGTTCTTTTGTATGGATCTGAATCATGGGTACTTACAAAAAAAATATCTCACACATTTAAGCCACTGAAATGAAATGTTTAAGATCGTAAAAGGATATACACGCATGGATAGATTACACAATGAATCAATAAGAAATGAACTGGAGATGTTTTCAATAGTTGATAAACTAGAAGAGCACAAATACCAGTGGAAAGAACATTTAGACAGAATAGACAATACAAGATTACCCAAAAAGATCAACACCTACAAACCACATGGGAAAAGATCTTTGGGACGACCAAGGAAACGATGGACTTGAGACCGGAGCAGGTCACATTGACCTAATCCTGGAAAGGAAGAAGAAGAAGAAGAAGAAGAAGAAGATTTAGTATATTGATGTTTTTTGATAACATCTGTTACAATTCATGTTACTGACATGTCTGCAAACATATTTATTCATGTTTCCATCATATATTGTACTAATTACACAAAATTGACAAATTATTAGGGATGAAACGGTATCCGGAAACTATACGGTATCCGGCATATCCAACCTAAATTACTAGCCGACGGGATACCAGATAATAAGCTAGTATATGGTCGGATACCAGATTTAGAAAAAATACGAAATGTAAAATTTATGTATGTTATTTAATCCACATAAGAATTATAATCACCATATTTTCATTTTACAACGTAAAAAAATGAGTACTCGTACTGCACTAAGGGCAAATTATGGTAAATTAATACCCAAATCTCTGCAGAGAGAGTCAGAAGTTTATTCCAAAAACTGTTTCATATAACAGCACTTACACCAATAACACTATGAAAATATTGTTAAATCATATTTCCCTACTTACTTAACCATAACATCCAATTAATAAGTAAATCGGTTACATGATGAAGTAATTAAAACCAAAGAAAACATAAAAGTTATTTTGTATTGGTATATATATATATATATATATATATATATATATATAATATATATATAATTGATGTCCCAACTCCTTTCAAAAAACGTTAAACTGAAAATATATAAAACCATTATTCTACCAGTTATATTATCTTTTTCTTCTTCCTTCCAAGTATTAGGCCAAGGCCTGTTACGATCCTATATAAAATTTTCCCTCCAGCGTTTCATAGGACGGCCCAGTGATCTTGTCCTCTTGGTATAAAATTATAAACAGCTTTGGGGATCCGATTTGAACTCATTCTTTCTAGATGGTGTTTCCAATTTAGTTGGTACTGTTTAATATATTCCAAAATTGGCGTAGTCTTCAATTCTTTTAAGATATCGGTGTTCTTTTTCCGATCTCATCTGGTGTAACCCGCTGTTCTGCGCATGAATCTCATTTCAAAAGCCGTTACTCTGCTTTCATGTTGTCTTTTTAGTGTCCATGCTTCACTACCATAGGTCAACACTGGTCTAGCCAAAGTGTTATATAAACGTAATCTGGTGTTTTTTTTTGTACAAGGAATGGTTTCATAACTTGATTAATAATTCCCAAACCAGTTATATTATATGGATGCAAAACATGGACTCTTACTTTAAGGGAGGAAAGGAGATTACAAGTATTTGAGAATAAAGTTCTTAGGAAATGTTTTGGACCAAAGAGAGATGAACAGACAGGTGAATGGAGAAGACTACATAACAGTGAACTACATGGTCGTTATAGGAAACCATATATAGCCCAATAAGAACAGTTAAGTCTCGTAGACTGCGATGGGCAGGACATATGGCACGAATGGGGAATGAAAGACGTGCATGGAAGCTTCTTGTAGGAAAACCAGAGGGAAAACTCCCAGTTGGTAGACCAAGAATCAGATGGGAGAATTACATTAACTATGTTTTGAGGGAAGTAGATTATACGGAGAATGATTGGAAAACATTAGCTCAGGATATGGATGTATGGAGAGCTTATGTCCGCGCGGCCATGAACCTACGGTGCCAGTGAGTTAGTTAGTTAAGTTATATACATAATTTATTTTATTTATTTTATTTGTTCGCCGTCATGAGAAATTTTAATATTGCATAACATACGAACAGCTAACTTTGGATCGTCACTGTGTATATCAAAATATTCCCATAAATGCGATATTTTCTTTACCGATGTCATTTTTGGTCCCTAAATCTGTTTGGAATTACTTAAAAATACTTTTATAATAACCTCAAACTACAATAGCACGTTTTTTAATAAGCTAAAATGATGGTATTTGCAGTCAATTCAGCAAATGAATGAAACACATGGTAACTTCGCTCATGAACGAAAAAACTTAAATTCATGCGAGTCTGCCCGATCGTTCGTGCGCCACCTACGAGAGCTCACTCGTTACAATTCGCCAATTGTTAATATTAGCTGGATATCTGGCATCAAGGTTGCCGGATATCCGATATCTCGTATCCGACTAAACAGCTATCCGTTTCACCTATACAAATCCTATAAGATTAGTCAGATCAAAACTGCTTGGCTTTTTAAGTAACATTATTGTAGCAATGTCTGAATGAATAACTCACTCTAGCCCTTTGAGCCCGTAGGTTCATAGTAGGGCGTACATGTTTTCTCAATACATCCCGATCCGGAGATAATTATTCATGGAACACTGAATTCATCTTCTTCTGAAATTTGTCTCCCTCTTTAAATAATTTGGATAAAGTGAATAATGCGCCCTCCAGCTGTTTTAATTATAACTAACAAGCCACTAACTAATTAACTCAACCCATAGGTTTATGGCCGTGAGAACATAAGCTCTCAATTCATACCTATCCTGAGCTAATATTTTCTAATCACTCCCTGTATGATCTACTTCCCTCAAATCGTGGTTGATGTTAATCTCCCACGTAATTTTAGGTCTATCAACTGGGTCTTTTCCCTCTGTTTTTCCTACAAGAAGCTTCCATGCACCTCTTTAATTCCCCATAATTCAACGCCCATGTTGTGAATATAATTATCATTTATGTTGCCAATAAGCTACCTTTTTATGTTTTTCATTATAAAGGGTGGTTTTTAGGGATGATGGGGTTGAGTATTCCAACTCTCTTACAGCCAATAAGCTTCCCGAGAAACTCCTGACATTTTGAAAAAAGCCTCATCACAGACGGATGAGCGGTATGACAGCGAATAAAATACGAACAAAGAAACATACTATATTTGAAGAGAAACATTTTCGCCTAGACCGGGACTCGAACCCGGGACCCTTGGCTTTCCGGGCCAAGTGCTCTACCAACTGAGCTACCGAGGCGAGTTACGATCTAGACGATAGAAGCTATGGTTTCAAGCATTTGGCGCGAGGGAATTACAACGTACATAAGAGAAAAATTTGCGTCTGGATCGTAACTCGCCTCGGTAGCTCAGTTGGTAGAGCACTTGGCCCGGAAAGCCAAGGGTCCCGGGTTCGAGTCCCGGTCTAGGCGAAAATTTTTCTCTTCAAATATAATTTATCCTTCTATGAGAAGTGTTAAATTAATAATAAAATCGTCAAAGAAACATACATTCATTTTTGTATACTAGTCAATACTAATAAAATGCATTGTTAAAACCGTTGAGGTGGAGAGTCATAAAATAAAATAAGTTAAAATATACCTTCTTAGGTAAGATCCGTCGTCCTCAACTTATAAAATATGTATTCATTATGCCTGTAGGCCTTTCAGAACATCCGTTCCATCTTCAGCAGGACCTTGTTCGCTACAATATCTAGTATGATGGTTGATGCTGCTGGTTCTAATGTGGTGTTGTCGTGACAAGTCACGACCTGCTAAAAATGGAACGGATGTTCTGAAAGACCTACAGGCATAAATAATACATATTTTATAAGTTGAGGACGACGGATCTTACCTAAGAAGGTATATTTTAACTTATTTAATTTTATATATCGGATTACTTAAGATTACTTTTAAGTTGCCTTAAGTAATCCCTCATTATATGAATACGGAAATAAATATAATTAACCAGTAAATAGATTAGTAATTTTTTTAAGTCTGCATCTACAATGGCGTAACAGTACAATGTTGAACCTTAGCTTTTGCTTTGTCACGAGTTATTGGACACAGCTTATTTAGTTACGCTTATTTGTCCACAGATGTCTTGAGTGGTATGATACCGACCCAATGAGAGATCTAGTAGGCAACTAACGTATTACTAGGACGAAGAGTTCGGTAAATTTTTATTACAGCTCTCTTTATACAGGTTTAAGGATCTTCAAAGAGCCTGAAAGTATTTAGACTCAGGATCCGCGGCTTAACATTCCTCGCGGGGGACTTGCTCCTTGGATTTTTACAACCTAATAAAAATCCATACACCCCGGCCGGGTTTTGAATCTGCAACCATCGGTGACCAGAGGCAAGTAACATAACCACTGGTCAACAGCGGCCGATTTAAGGTTTCTTTTACGAGCC
Source organism: Diploptera punctata (assembly GCA_030220185.1). Classification (NCBI taxonomy): domain Eukaryota; kingdom Metazoa; phylum Arthropoda; class Insecta; order Blattodea; family Blaberidae; genus Diploptera; species Diploptera punctata. The sequence continues at coordinate 283,800 of JASPKZ010003064.1, read as the reverse complement.
TAAATTTTTTTAAGCTCGGGACCCACCGCATAAAGTCTCTCCCGGAGAATTTTCTCCTTGTATTTTTATGTAATTATATACTAGGACATTCGATAAGTAATGGCAACACTGTTGTAAATCAGCGATCCTAGTGGCGACCATTGTAATCTTGTAGTATGTTGTTGAGCAATCTTTGTTTTATAAATCTGTAATATTGAAAGTCTTGAAATATCAATATTTAGTGAATGCATTCACTGTTTTTCACATTCAGTAAGTAATACAGCTCTAAAAATATGTTCAATAGAATATTTGTTTAGAAGGTGGAATTGGGAAGTACTCGAAGATGCACCAAATTCACCAGACGGGAACCCTTGTGACTATAACTTATTCTCAAATATCAAAGAATCTTTATGAGGCATTCGATTTCAATCAAAAGTCGATATACAGAAAACTCTAGATCGATCGGTGAAATAGATATCCTGAAATGGTGCTGCAGATAGAGTCCTCCTTCTTCCAAGAATATGGCAACTTATAGTTGACTTGACCGGATAATATAAATAACATTCATAATGTCGAAAGTTACCTAAATATTTTTTTTATGTTATAGCAGTGTTGCAATAATTTAGTGAATTTCTCTATTATTTTCATGCACTTTTGTTGTAGGGTTGTTGTACATTTGGTGCTGACAACAATGGAAATAAACTGTTGGTCTGTTAACCAGAGAATAATTGGTGGAGATAGAGCCACTAAAGGGATGTTTCCATATATTACAGGGCTCAAAATTACCACTATAAACTTGGATGATAACAATAGATCTTCCTACAAATGCACAGGTACAATTCTCGCCGACCGCTGGATTCTAACGGCAGCACACTGCGCCGATGTCCCGCCATACAATATGATATTAGACGCAATAACATATTCTGCTGGAGAAGTAACACTTAGAGAAGATAATATGGATAACATAGTGGGGTATGCAATACACCCTGATTATGGCACTAGAATGAAACGATTTGAGGATGGAAGTGTAATGGATTATGCTGTGAATGATCTTTGTCTTCTATTGACTTCATCAGTTATCAAATTCGATAAGTTTGTGCAACCGGTATGTATATCAAGTTCTAAGGAAATCAAAGGTGATTGTATAACACTTGGTTTCGGAAGATTGGGAAACGAACAAGGCGAAATTGGGAATTTAGATCTATATTTTGCGCATCTGGACTATGAGGTTATGGATGGGTATGATCCTAAAACGAATTTCCTTCGGATGAAGTACAGGTTTCCTAGCAAAGGAGATTCCGGAGGACCTCTGGTGTGCGATGGATGGCAGCTTGGTGTGTTAAGTCAACGTAGAATGACCGCAACCGGAATGGACGGCACCTATACCATAGTGGGGAACTTTAAATCCTGGATTGAAAATATCACAAAGATCGATGTTTTTGATAAAAGTGATTGTACAATATCAGGGGGGGGGGGAGAATCGGCAATCCTCATCAGCTTACTTAACCGCCTATTAGATTCATTTATTTCTTACAAGTTTCTATAATACACACATGCAAATATTTATTGTTTTTATAAATTATATAATTTAGTAAAAAGTTATAAATGTTAATATATTTCATGTCTTTGTTTTTACACGCTTTATATTAGCTTGACCTCTATCTATCTATCTATCTATCTATCTATCTATCTATCTATCTATCTATCTATCTATCTATCTATCTATCTATCTATCTATCTATCTATCTATCTATCTATCTATCTATCTATCTATCTATCTATCTATCTATCTATCTATCTATCTATCTATCTATCTATCTATCTATCTATCTATAAATCTATCTATCTATCTATCTATCTATCTATGTAATTGAATTTTTCAACGTGTTTTTCACCCACTTACAATAATTGGATCGACTTGAAATTTTGTATAGGCCTACTTGTAAAGGACCCGTGACAATACAATAATTTCATATTCATTTATTTGTACGTTTACATATTGATTCGATTAATCCTCGTTCCTCCTGCTCGGAATTTGGGTGCTCCCCTAATGAGATGTTTCTTACTTACTTACTCACTGGCACTATCGAACCCGTAGGTTCATGGCCGCGCCGACATAAGCTCTCCATACATCCCTATCCTGAGCTAATGCCTTCCAATCATTCCCTGTATAATCTACTTCCCTCAAATCATAGTTAATATTATTCTCCCACCTCATTCTTGGTCTACAAACTGGGCGTTTTCCCTCTGGCTTTCCTACAAGAAGCTTCCATGCAAGTCTTTCATTCCCCATACGTGCAACATGTCCTGCCCATCGCAGTCTACGAGACTTAACTGTTTTTGTTATATCTGGCTTCCTATATAGACCATGTAGTTCATTGTTATGAAGTCTTCTCCATTCACCTGTCTGTTCATCTCTCTTTGGTCCAAAAATTTTCCTAAGAACTTTATTCTCAAAAACTCGTAATCTCATTTACTCCCTTAAAGTAAGAGTCCATGTTTCGCACCCATATAATATAACTGGTAGAATAATAGTTTTATATATTTTCAGTTTAACGTTTTTTGAAAGGAGTTGGGACATCAAAAGTCTGTGCAATGCATAATAGCACGCATTTCCAGAATTGAGCCTATGTTTAATTTCTTTGTGCATCTCATGCCTATTTGTGATTATTGTTCCCAGGTATTTCAATTCAGCCACTTTCTCAAAATTTCCCTCATTTGTCATTAACTGTCCATTTCCATTATATAATGTATTTCTACGCGTGACCATATATTTAGTTTTATTGATATTTACTTCCAGTCATAATTACTTAGTGTTACTCAATAGTGTGTGGGTGTTGTCCTTTAGTATCTCCTTGCTATCGGCCAATAGTACTACATCATCAGCATAAGCTAACAGCTTATTAATACCATTGAGTTGTAAGCCTTCCCTATTCTCTAAAGATTTAATGGCGTGCTCTTAACCAGACTAATTTAATTACGCTTATTTCCACACAGATGTCTGTGGGGGACATGTCAGTACATCGCCTCAAGGAGACATCTAGGGGGAAACTGACAAGGGAACGTTGAACCATTTCATGCCGAAACGTAGAATAAGAATCAATTTTATTCACAAACTAGCCAATACCCAGCGTGCGCTGCTACGCCTAACAAATGAAAATTAATGTGTTTTTATGTTTAGTTGAATAAATAAGAGTAAAAATAATTTTAAATTTATATCATAATTATTTTTAAATATATTCCGTGCAGAATACCCGGCGTTAACCGGGTATCTGCTTATCCCAATCTTCATGGCATAAATAAGCTGAAATAAGAAAGTTAATGTGTTTTTAAGTTTAGTTGAGTAAGTGAAAGGAAAAATTTATATCTTAATTATTTTTATAGACATCCAGTGCTGATTTCTCGGCGTTGCCCGGGAATCTACTTATCCCTACCTTCTTGGCATAAATGAGTTGAAGGAGTAAATTCGTTATAGTAAGTTATCAGTAAAATAATACCCGCCGTTCGCTGCTACGCTTGCCCGGGAATCTACTTATACCGATATTCTTGGCATAAATGAGTTGAAAGAGAAAATTCGTTATTGTAAGCTATCCGTAAATTTAATGCATATGCAGATGACATATTTACAACAGTAATGAACATACCAACACTAATAGAAACTTTCCAGTTGCTGAAAGAAAAAATCAGTTGAATATGGGTTAATAATAAATAATTCCAAAACAAAATACTCAAAAAGTACAACAAGAAATGAAAAAAATAAGTAATCTGAACATCAACGATAGAAGTATAAAAGAAGTAAAATCATGTAAATATCTTGGTTCAACTGTAAATGGAAAAAACTATGTAGAGGAGAAATTGGTGAAATAATTTCTTTAGGCAGTAAAGCTTACTATGCAAATAGAATACTATTTAAAAGTAAACTTGTCTCCAGATTAACTAAAGTTAAACTGTATAATACAATAATAAGACCGATTGTAACTTATGGCTGTGAAACATGGGTACTGTAGGAGTCTGATAAACAAAAACTGTTAATCTTTGAAAGGAAGATCTTACGGAGAATTTTTGCACCAGTTAGAGAAAGCGATGACACATGAACTCTGAATTAAATAATCTAATACGAAATAAACATGTAATAAACCACATTAAAGCTCAAAGACTGCACAGGTTTGGACGCATAAATAGAAGGCAGGAAGACAAGCTCGTAAGAAGAATATACAAATGGAAACCAATATGCACCAGAACAGCTGGACGCCCAAAAAAAAAAAAAAAAAAAAAAACAGATGGCAGGATGATGTTATAAAAGATATATTAGAAATGGAAAATGGCCAGTCTGTTTCCAGAATAGATCTAGGTGGAGAAAAATTGTTGAGGAGGCCCAAACTTCAATGAGGTTGTAGTCACCTACTAAAGAAGAAGTTACGGTATCCGTAAAATAAAACCCGCCGTTAGCTGCTACGCCTGCCCGGGAATCTACTTATCCCGATCTTCTTGGCATAAATGAGTTGAAAGAAAAAATTCGTTATTGTAAGTTATCCGTAAAATAATACCCGCCATTCGCTGCTACGCTTGTCCGGGAATCTACTTATCCCGATCTTCTTGGCATAAATGAGTTGAAAGAGAAAATTCGTTATTGTAAGTTGTCATAAGTAATGCCACGAGTGATTTCCAAATTATCGATAAATTCACGACTCACGAAGTGAGGAGTGAATTTATCTAGATAATTTGGAAATCAAGAGTGGCATTTGTTACGACTATTTAACGAATAAAATTAAGCTGTTTACTCACAAATCATTGTTTAACTATAGTTATTTTAAAATATTTATATATTTAATGTAAACGGCGATGTTTGAAAACAAATCAGAAATGTGAGGTTATGTTCATTCACTTCTGCTTGATCATATTATTTATTCCCAAATAAGATCGCAATATTGTAAGAGTGCACCAAAGTGGAGAAATAATGAAATACATAAAACTATATATCATAATCAACATTACGGGTTATTCATTTATTTTTTTAGTAAACAACTCAGTAAAATCAAGGAATCTTTTCATTATTTGCTATATTCAATTAATTTGTTGGAGAAAAATAATGCTTTGACCTGTTCAGAACATTAAAAAGGAGGAGCTTTCTTTATCACAAAAGCAGGAGCTGATAAAGAGAAATCGATAAAGAGCGATTAAATTTTACTCATGGGCACTAAGGTTATTTTATGAGCCAGAAAATCTTCAAACTCGGGATCCACGCCTTGAAATCCTTCTTAGAGAACTTGACCATTGGATTTTGCCATCTTAAAAAGTCCATGCGGGTTCGAACCCGCGACTAGACAAGGAATGTAACCACTAGACCACCGCACCCGACACGTTTACATAAAAGTAGTTCCTTAAGAATAACAGTAACATTTGGTTAATCTCCAAAATATATGAGGAAGTACTTTTAAAATATTCCACCGCAGTGTTCTCTAGGTAACGTACTGCATTTTCATGTAGTTGGCCCGAGTTCGAGTTTTGGTCGGGACAAGTTTCCTGTATAAGTTTTGTCGGGGTTTTTCCTCACCTTAAAAACAAATATCGAGAAACATTAAGGTCCAAACGGTATACGAACACAATCTGGACATCATTATCATTACCATAGTCGCTTCATTACATTAGGTTTAATTTAAGGACTCTCCTGGTGCATCATGCCAACATCATTATCTTTCATATCATCGGGACAGCGTAACTCCGCCTTCCAGACCCCCCAACCTCATAAGTGGGTTACAATATTGCCAATGCCAGGAGAGAATACTACAAATATCGAAATGACAACCTAGGGGATTGAATATAAAATGTACTTTTCAAACCTATTATGATCACATTTTACAAAATGGAGTTTTATGTTGTTTCGCTGGATTGTGAACATGTTATATCCAATGGTGAAGTTAATCTTCTTCTTCTTCTTCCTGTAAGCCCATGTTTCCCTTTACAGAGATTTAGGCGCTCTCCCCCTACAGGGAAGAATTTGAACCATACTAATTTAGTTACACTTGTTTTCGTATAGATGTCAATTGAGTGATCCGTGGTCAGCGTTCCGCCTCATACTGACATCTAGGAAACCAAGGTAGTACTAGGAGGGGAAAATTCGGTAAATTTTGCTTAGAGGCCTTTTCATTCAGGCTTAAGAATCTTTTACGAGCCTGAAAATCTTCAGCCTCGTGACCCATGACTTAAAGTCCTTCACGGAGGACTTGTTCCTTGGATTTTTCCATCCTAAAAAAAATCCATCGACCCCGGTCGGGTTTGAACACGCGGGCCTCGGGACCAGAGGCAAGGAGCATAACCATTAGTCCACCGCGGCCGATGGTGAAGTTAATAAGTATCTAAATGTATTAGATCTCATGTGAAGATAATCTAATATCGCCGTATTTACAATGGAATGGATCAGCTGATTTTGAAAATAAAAAAAAACGACGAGCGAAGGACGATCTTCTTACCGTGATAAACCGATGTCGTACGAACAACGCAGAGCGATGATAGCTGACGATATCCGTTGGTCGATCTTCTTCTTCTTCTTTAGCACCATAGTCCTTTCGGTTTGACCTTGCTTTCCTTCAAGACAAATGCCCATTCTTGTCTATCCAATATATTACTTCTCACCTCTTAACTCCCATGAATCTCAATTCCTGTACCACAATTACATATTATTTAGTAAAGTATAAACTAATCTGAGGTACAGTAATTTGACCCATCGGGACCTAACAAAATGAAGTGTATTATCATTTATTTCTTAAAATATGTTTTGGAATTAATTGCGATTGTTGATAATTCAAACATATGTCCCGCCATCTGGTGGATTTAATTATATAAGCGTTCGCACTTCGCACGTGCGCACTTCAATTCTGTAGAACTAGGAAAAATTATTGAGAGGAAAAGTCATAATTTTCGTACATAAATAAATATGTAATAATTATTTTTAAAAAAGTTTTAATTACCGTTGTAAAACGTTTAAAATAGTACGAAATATTGATAAAGACGGAAAAAGTACCTACTGCAACAACATTATAAGAATGATGTATGAAAAACAATAGAACGAATTATTCTTAAGTTCTTAAATACATATATTGCCGGTAATACAAAATTTTAAAATACTTCAGATTTTTCGCCTAGGCATATTTATCGCGTTTTGAATTTAATAGACGTTGAACTGTATGTATATTCGTTAATATCCATAAGATAAAATACACAGTTTACAACATTTATTTAGTTCATGCCACGATCAATCATTTTTCTGTATATATCTGTACCCCTTCATGCCCATATCGTACAGAACTCGGTGACTTGGAACAAAACTAATCAGAATATCGTCGTTAAATTTGCTGAAGTTACAAAATAAGCGCTGTTTTACCGACATTTTGTCTTAAAATCACCGTTTGTTTGTAGCAAATACACCAATGAGTATAGATAGCTTCTGTATTATTTGGAAACACCGGATAAATGCGTCCGAAATTCAAGAATTTGAAATACACGACGCATCACCTCAGGCTAGATTTCCAGCGCCACCGCACCGTTCTACGTTATAGAGAAACAACATGCATTCAAAAACAAGGAGAGCGATTACAACGACGATTTGCGCTTCCGTTTGCGTCGTTGGGCTTAACTAGTATATACATTGAAAAATTAAGACTATTAATATAATGGCGGCAGCTATTTTGATTTATCATTACATGGCCTGCTGACAACAATCACGGTGATTAAGAAGGCCGTTATATATCCAAAAAACTAATTATATATATCGGAGTGACAGATATTATTGAAAAATGGGCATTTATAAACAAATAATCATTACGAGTTCTGTATTTGATCTATTTTCAGCGAAAATTACTTAAATGGAAATTTCCAATTATACCTTACATGTTCATCTTGCATTAAATTAGTGAAGAATGAAGTTAGGATTTGTTATGTAAGTAAAAATAATATAAATACATGATCAAAATTCGCGGCCGGGGTTCATGGATTATTAGGGTGGAAAATTCCAAGGGACAAGTCCTCCGTGAGGAACTTTAAGCCCCGAGTGTGATTTTCAGATTCGTAAAAGAAACGCAAGCCTGAATGAAAATGCCTCTGTTCAAAATTTAACCGACCTTCATCCATCTATGTTGCCAACTGGATGCCTTATTAAGGCGTTGTGCTAACCACATGTCAATGTTTGATATTTGTAGGTGAATATGTGCAGCTAATTAAATTAGCTTGGTTAATAAATTCCCGCTAGAGAGCATTCGTGTTCCCACATGGGACTATGGCGTATATACAATCGATACTTACTTACTCACTGGCACTATCGAATCCGTAGGTTCATGGCCGCGCGGACATAAGCTCTCCATACATCCCTATCCTGAGCTAATGCTTTCCAATCATTCCCTTATAATCTACTTCCCTCATATCATACTTAATATTGTTCTCTCACCTCATTCTTGGTCTACCAACTGGGCGTTTTCCTTCTGACTTTCCTACAAGAAGTTTCCATGCACGTCTTTCATTCCCCATACGTGCAACATGTCGTATATACAATCGATACTAGTAAAATTCATGGTAAGTTTCCGTTGAGGTGTTAATTCACAGTAATATAATGTACGATTAAAACTATAAAATAGTTACATTGTAGGTCCGTCTCCTCAACTAAAGTTCTTTAAAAACGCTGTAGGCATTTAGGGACTAGTCCCATCATAAGCAGAATGCATTAGGTCCGTACTTGTTGACCCTTGTTGAAGCTCTGACTTGGTGGTGAGTATTTTCTATAGTGGATTGTGTGGACTGGGTGTGTTCTCATTAACAATCATGTTGTTGTCAATTTCTCTTAGGATTGCGATTTCCTCCTATATATTTATTCTCGTTGGAATGTTTTCTCTATGTAAAATTGTGACGGTGTTATCGATGTTATGCATATGGTGTCCAGCCTGAATTACGTGTATTTAATTTAATTCAGATACCACGTGAGTCGGTAACTGATGCTGCTTCTACACTAAACAACCTACGCCTGGAGGAAATAATCTGTTCGTATGCTCTCTTCATTATTATCAAAAACTACTTTCTGTTTGGATTCTGGAGTTTAAAGAAAATGTGTTATTTTTGTGCCAATTTTATGAATTCGAATTTACAGTGCCCTCTTTAGTAATTAATATTATTTGGTAATGGATTCTGAAGATGGTCTAATGTCAACCACTCACAATAAAAGTAAAAGAAAGAGAGGAATACGAAATATATGTGTTTATAAAAGAAACATAATTTTAAAAAGGTTTCAATAGGGAAATAGAAAATAATTAAACAATATTTTCCAATTGAACTTTTATAAGAAAAAATCACTATGACGTTTTATTTAAGATTTAAATTAAAATGTTTTATACCTCACCTCATATCCAGTATTCTAATTATAAAAGTTTCGAAGCTTGGGCAGCTTCATCTTCAGTAACTTAATTTCTTGTCGACTGATGTTATGATGTCGATCAGTCCTCAGTCGACAAGAAATTACTGAAGATGAAATTTCTCAAGCTACGAAACCGGTATAAATAGAAGACTGGGTATGAGATGAGATATAAAACATTTTAATTTAAATCTTAATATTTTCCAAATTCGAGACCACTCTATCCTTCCGTGCAACAGAGATTTCGCTTTTCTGAAAATAAAATGCAAAAGGGGTGATCGAATTTACATATTGAGGGACTATTTAAATTAATTGTCACCTCAAGCCAGAAGATGATAATTCAAGTAGTGATCTCAGATTGTTCTGACATAATGGACTATAAAAGTTGTTGGCCAAAATTTACAAAAAAAAGTGACTTCTCAAAAGACATCAGGAAGAGGAAGTTCCAAGGCAGCAGAAAATAAAATTTAAAATCAGCCAGTACATGTAATTTAGCCAATTCTACCACTAAAAATGGCGCAGTTACCGTACGGAATTTTATTGATGGCCTACAGTATCATATATGCCGTGTCATTAGTAATGATCGAGTAATTTGTCCTACTGTATCAGCGTATCCTGAAGGACGTCTTCCAATAAAGAAGAAAACAGTTGATGACATTCTCAAGCTAAGAGAATTTGTTTAGAAGGTGGAATTGAGAAGTACTCGAACATACACCAAATTCACCAGATGGGAACCCTTGTGACTATAACTTATTCTCAAAGATCAAAGAACCTCTATGAGGCATTCGATTTCAGTCAAGAGTTGATATCCAGAGAACTCTGGATTGATCAGTGAAATACACATCCAGAAATGGTGCTGCAGATGGAGTTCCTCTTCTTCCAAGTATATGGCAACTTATAATTGACTTGATTAGAGACTGTAAATGATGTTGATAATGACAAAAGTAGCCTAAATAATTTGTTTATGTTATAGCAGTGTTGCAATTACTTAGTGAATTTCTCTATTATTTTCATGCACTTTTGTTATAGGGTTGTTGTACATTTGGTGCTGATGACAATGGAAATAAACTGTTCGTCTATTAACCAGAGGATAATTAGTGGAGATAGAGCCACTAAAGGGATGTTTCCATATATTACAGGGCTCATAATTATCACTAGAAACTTGGAAAATAACAAAAAATCTTACTTCAAATGCACAGGTACAATTCTCACCGACCGCTGGATTCTGACGGCTGCACACTGCGCCGATGTCCCGCAACACAATTATATATTAGACGCAATAACATATTCTGCTGGAGAAGTTACACTTGGAGAAGACATGGACTACATAGTGATATATGCAATACACCCTGATTATGGTACTAGAATGAAACTATTGGAGGATGGAAGTCTAATTGATTACAATCCGAACGATCTCTGTCTTCTAAAGACAAAATCAGTTATCAAATTCAATAAGTTTGTGCAACCTGTATGTATATCAAGTTCTAAAAATATCACAGGCGATTGTATAATAATTGGTTTCGGAAGATTGGGAAACAAACAAAACGAAATTGGGAATTTAGATCTATATTTTGCACATCTGGACTATGAGGTTTTGGAAGGATATGATCCTAAAACGAATATCCTTCGGATGAAGTACAGGTATCCTAGCAAAGGAGATTCCGGAGGACCTCTGGTGTGCGAAGGAAGTCAGCTTGGTGTGTGCAGTCAAGGCACAAGGTCCACAGACGGAATGTACGTCATGTTTAGCATAGTGGGGAACTTTAAATCCTGGATTGAAAATGTCACAGAGACCGATGTTTTTGATAAAGCGGACTGTGGAACATCAGAGGATGTACTTACAGGTGGGCGTAAGTCGATTCAAGTCAATTCCTCCATTAGCTTTACTTTTAAACCGCCAATTAGATTCATTTATTTCTTACAAGTTTCTATAATACACACATACAAATGTTTATTGTTTTTGTAAATTATATATTTTAGTAAAAAAACTATAATTGTTTATATACTTAATGTCTTTGTTTTTTATTTGTACGTTTACATATTGATTCGATTGATCCCCGTTTGTCCCGCTCGGAATTTGGGTGCTCCCCTAGCGAGGGGTTTCTTAACCAGACTAATTTACTTACGCTTATTTCCACATAGATGTCAGTGGGGGACATTTTGTTAGTACATCGCCTCAAAGAGACATCTAGTGAGAAACTAACGAGGGAACTTTGAAAAAATCCATGCCGATGCCTTGAATAAGAATAGAATAAGATTATATTTTATTCACAAATAACACTGAGCAACAAAAAATGAACTTTTTTTTTGTCTCAGAAAGAAAAATATGCGATTCTGATAGCATTGTTTCTCCTGAATTCAAATATGATATCGGCACCATCAGGCAAGGTTTCCGAGAGACAGACATTTATTATAATTTCAAACACAAATATGTTCTACATTCCTAACTACACAATATTCGAACATTCGGACTCACCTAGAAAGTAAGAAATTACGATTTTCTGCTATATTTAGCCTGTGGAGCATCCCTCTTGATGGTCCAACAATAATCGGCCAGCATATTAGGATTCCATTTTCCTTGATATCTCTTTTCCATAGCTGAAATCTCCTGATGAAAGTGTTCCCCGTGCTCATCGCCCACTGCGCCAAGATTTCCCGGGAAGAAATCTAGGTTTATTAAAAAAAAATATTATTCAAATCCATTAATTGAAATTGAAATAAAAAATTGTGTGTGATGGAGAAATTCCGAATACATATTTGAAAACACGATAAAAAACTGCATTAAGTACAACTATTGGTACTCATGAGACAAATGTGTTTACCAGTGAAAGTGTTGTAGACAGTATTGACACCTGAATGAACAAGTTCTCGTGCTCGGGTGCAGTTCAATTACATAAATAATACATATAGAATAGGCCTATAATTACACATTATAAAGCATTAGTTAAAGGGAGAAGGAAAACAAGATGTAGGGCTATTCAAAAAGAAAGAACATCAAACATTTATTTTTTCCAAACTACAAATAATGTAAACACGCTTTTGACGTTCCTGGAAAGAGAAAAGTTCAAATTTCACTATTTTGTGCATTCAATCTTAGCACCATGTGTTACACGACAAATGCCAAAACGGTGACTCATTTCTTGCCACACACGAATCAGCTGGTCTCTAGTTATCGAATTCCCATCTTCAACAATTCTATGTCGCAGATTTTCAAGAGCGTAAGGCATATGGAGAAAAAAATACAGTCTTTTACGTAACCCCACAGATAAAAATCACACGGGGTTAGTTCTGGTGACCTGGGAGGCCACCGGCGATTAAATTGATCTTCTGCTCCTCATCTTCCAATCTAACAGCGCCAATGCAACTATGATCGCAACTTCAAGCAATAGCTCCAATGTGGCCATGATCGGAACTTCAAACTTTTCTCTTTCTAGGAACGTTGAAATTGTGTTTCCATTTTTTGTAGTTTGGAAGAAATAAATGTTTGAAGTGTATTCCTTTTTTCTGAATAGTCCTGCATATAAATTTAGGAGCCAGATTCAAGACATAAAATAAATTCTGATACATAAAAAAATAATACAAGAGGAAATAAAATAAACAAAACAATATATTATAGATTTACACCAGACTGAAGAAGGATATTGATAGGGCTGAAATAAGTATTGGTTATAGGCTAGGCTGCATTGCTATGTTTACAATCTGCACGTTGACACGCGCTACTCGTGACAGACTTCTCGTGTAGTCCGCTTTGTGTAGGAATGGACTCCTCTTTGCACAATTTTTTATTCGGCATTCTGATACAACCATACGTCACGTAAACAGGTCTATTACTGAGGAAAGTCGAACATACACACTCTCCGCTCCGAGCAGGCAGTGGAGACTCTCGACAAAGACACGGATTTTGTAAAGAATGTGTGTAGAAATTAGTTACTATCCTGATATCGATACTTTTTTTTCAGCCCTAGTAATTAAATACGCTAGGAAATAATGTAGGCCCTAAAACAAAACATACAGATTGTAGCATAAATCAGTTAACCGAGAATGCAAATATGTTATTTTCTGTAGCTTACAACATCTGTAACAGAAAACAGCTACCGGAATTGTTCAATGTGACCTTCATTGTTGTTTGAGAATATATCCTTAAGGTCCCGTATTCAAACCCCAGTTTCAACCAATCTGATTTTTTTTCTTGCAACCATGTGCAGTGTTTAACTAACTTACGTCGCATTCTGTGTATGTTTAAAAATATAAAACTCACTCTGACAAACAAAGAGTTAATACAAAGGAGAATGATACCAAACTGAAGAAAGTAATTAAATACGTTAAGCAATAATGTACCCAAAGCAAACTAAATTTAGGAGAACATTTAAAAATATTAAACTCAACATGCACAAAGAATTAATGCAGTGGAGAATGATATAAACAAAATAATACCTTGAAATTACTCCCAGAGAAGCGTTGTGATAAAGGCACACCTAGGTCGTGTCAAAAAAGTATATGCCGCTTTTAACTGCAAGGCACAGATATCGATGCCGGAATTTCAACAATGGCAACCCACTGTGCGAAGCAGATGGAAAGTTCCTGCTTGGAGCGAAATCGATTGAGACGGGACGCAGATTGTGAGGGCTAACCAATCCACCAAGTCAAGAGTTGTGTTACTTGCCTGTAATTAAATGAGAGAATTTTAGCTGAAATTTAGTGTCTTGCAGTTAAAAAGGGAGATTTTTTGACATGGTCTTGGTACACCAAAGCGCTTCACTGGGAGAAATTTAAAGGTAGGTTACGGCATGCAGTGGTTGACAGTTCCCTTTTAAGGTATTAGTTAGATGTTGAAGATCGAATAAATTTTACTCATGAGTGCTACTTAGGCTTAAGGTTTCTTATATGAACCAGAAAACCTTCAGACTCGTGACTCACGGCTTCAAATCCCTCCCGGAGAACTTGTTCTTTGGATTTCTTCATCCTAGGAAGTTCATGCGGATTCGAACCCGCGACTAGAGAGACTAAAGGCAAGGAATGTAACCACTAGACCACCGCACCCGACACGTTTACATATACTTACATAAAAATAGTTCCTTAACCCATTCACTTCAGATTTAAATGCTCAATGAATTTCCACAGAAACCGGATTTAAGGTACCGTAAATGATCTATTTTCAGATATTCAAAACAGGCAAAATATAACGGTACTTGTGATCACAATAAGGATGAAGCCAAAACACATTCCTCTACTATTCATAAATATTAACAAAAGGTTATCCTGCCAATGTATGTACAAAATATTGCAAAATATATAACATGTTCATATTATTCGCTCTTAAACATTTGCAAAAAAAATCGTAGCAACGACTCGTAGCATTTGGGGTTGGGGAATTAACTATGTAGAAGAGAAAAATACGCGTTTAGATTGGAGGCCTAGGTAGCTCACTTGGATAGAGCATTGACATAGACAGTCAAAGGTCCTGGGTTCAAACCCCAGTCTAGGCGTATATTTTTCTTTTCAAATATAAATATATAACAGCAGAGTTAGGCGAGTGTACCTCGTGTTCTCAGTTGAAGGTCATTTAACTGCCGGCGAGTCAACCTCGTCTTTTGAGGCGAATGGGTTAAGAATAGCAGTAAAATTTGGTTAATATCCATAATATATGAGGAAATACTTTTCAAATAGTCCACCGCAGTGTTCTCTAGGTAACGTACTGCCTTTTCACACAGCTGGCCCGAGTTCGAGTCTCGGTCGGGACAAGTTTCCTGGATGAGTTTTTTTTTTTTTTTTTTTTTTTTTGGTTTTCGCTCACTTTTAAGGCAAATATGAGAAACGTTAAGGCCCAAACGTTTCCCGAACACAACCTGGCCATCATTATTTATACCATAGTCGCTGCATTAGATAAAGTTCGGTGCATCATACTAACATCATAACCTTTCATATCATCGGGACAGCGTAACCCCGCCTTCCAGACGCCCTAACATCATAAATGGGTTACAATTATGCCAGTGCCAGGAGAGAATACCATAAATATCGAAATAACAATCTAGGGAATTGAATAAAAAAGTACTTTTCAGACCAATTAAGTTCACATTTTACGAAATGGAGTTTTATGTTGTTTTGTTGCATTGTGAACAAGCTATATCCAATGGTGAAATTAATGTTTCTAAATGTATTAGATCCCGTGCGAAGATAATCTAATATCGCCATATTTACAATGGAATGGATCAGCTGATTAAAAAAAATGACGATCGAAGGACGATCTTCGTACCGTGTGAAACCGGTATCGAACGAACAACGTAGAGCGATATGATAGCTGACGATATCCGTTGGTCGATCTTCTTTTTTAGCACTACAGTCCTTTGAGTTTGACCTTGGCTTCCTTCTAGACAAATGTCCATTCTTGTGTATCCAATGCGTTACATTCTTACATTCATATTTATACACAACATGCATTGTATTTCATATTTAACACAAGGTTGCATTGCGTTTTTTGTTCGCTTCTTAAGTTTAAGACCAACAATATAAGTTTATGATGAGTTATTTTTTGTTAGTAGGGCATTCGATAAGTAATGGCAACATTGCCATAACATCACAAAAAATATTTAGATTATTTTTTGTCATTACGAACTTAATTTATAGTATCTCCCTAAGTCAACTATACATTTCCAATTCCTTGGAAGATGGCCAGCTCCATTTGCAGCACCATTCCTTGATATTTCTCTTATCTGATTGATTTAGAGCTTTCTGGATTAACTCTAGATTAAAATTGAATCCCTCGTAGAAGTTCTTTGATCATCGAGAATAAGTTATAGTCACAAGGGTGAATTTAGTAAAGTTCGAGAACTTACAATTCCAAGTTCTAAAGAAAATCTACTGAACATTTTTAGGGCGGTATTACTTACAAAAAGTGAGAAACGATGAATGTATTCACAGAATGTTGGTATTTCGAGACATTCAATATTACAGATTTATACAACAAAGACTGTTGAACAACATACTTTCAAGATTGTAATACTCACCACTAGCATCGCTGATTTGCAACAGTGTTGCCATAGTTATGAAATGCCCCTAGTACATGTTGCAGTTGACTTGTGTGAATTTAAAAGTTTAATTTAGTTACGCCATTTCCTGGTGGAACAGAACTCGCACTGCGACGTGTCCTGTTAGTGTTGGAATCACAATGGTATTCCTACGCGCCAAATTACTGTCGCTCAATGTGGAGAAATTAACAACTTTCTGGAACATTTTATATCTTTTTCCATAACTGGCCATACTTATTAGTATATTTGACAGTGCCAACGATGCAATTGACCAATGACATTACATTTTAAATAAAGAGCAAACCAATAGCAAATATTACTTCTGAAATGAATACAATGCATGCTACTTTGCAGAATATGAAAATGTGCGTTATATTTATGTAAATGTGGCCACGTCACAGACCAATTTAAACGTCACCGTACAAGCTTAAACTTGTCTTGAAATAATGAGTTTAATGAAACAGTTAATTATATAACCCAACTTACAAAATGTAATATAATATAAATTAAACAAGACAAGTTATGAGTAAATATAAAAACAAAAGATAATAAGAATCGTCCACGACTTGCTGACGAATTCACTTAATTTACGAGTTCCTGCGTGACAGACTTTTACAATCTTACGAGAGATTACTTAAGAGTACTGATTAGCTACCTTAAGTAATCCCTCATTATGTAACTGACAGATATATATATATATATATATAATCTCCATTCATAGTAATTCTGCCCGAGGGCAGGTCCTTCACTGCAATAATAGCATATTCATGCTATGCTATGCAGCTTTACTAGGGAATTGTAGGTGTGGTAGCTTCCCGTTGCTTTCCACACCGGTGAAGGATGATGATGGCCATATGATTTCGGGGACCGTTTGGGCCCAGGTTCGATCCCCGGTCGGGGCAGTTTTTCGGGGTGAGGTTTTTATCGGGGTTTTTCCTCACCTGTAAGACAAATGTCAGGAAAACTTTAAGGCCCAAACGGTCCCCGAAATCATATGGCCATCATCATCATCATCACCATCATCATTATCATCATCCTTATCCTTATCATTATCATTATCGTCATCATCATCCTTCACCGGTGTGGAAAGTAACGGGAAGCTACCACACCTACAATTCCCTAGTAAAGCTGCATAGCATATCATAGCATGAAAATGCTATGATTGCAGTGAAAGACCTGCTCTCGGGCAGAATTACTATGGATGGATGGATAAATACAGGACTCGACCTGGCATTCCGCCAGACACAATAAGAGGGTTTATATTTACAAAACAAGAGAGAGTGATAAATAGCCTAATTTATGTAATGTTGAAATAATGATGATAACATTAATAATAATTTATTTATAAAGGAACTCCAGCATTTTTTAAACTTTTATTCAGAGGTTGTTAATGGATGTAAACAGGGTATTTTGATATAAGTAGCCCATGTCTCTAGAACCTTTCTAACAATCAATAAGATTCAGAAAGAAGGGAACAGACTTCAAAAACATTTATTTCTTCAAAGCTACAAAAACAAAAATAGAAACAATTCAAACGTTCCTAGAAAGAAAAAGTTTGAAGTTCCGATCACGGTCGCATTGATGCTGTTGGATTGGAAGAGGAGGAGCAGAAGATAGACTTCATCGCCGGTGGCCTCTGGTCACCAGACCTAACCCCGTGTGATTTTTATCTGTGGAGTTACGTAAAATACCGTGTTTTATCCCCCTATGCCTGAAAATCTACGACAACGAATTGTTGAAGCTGTGAATTCGATAACTAGAAACCAGCTGATTCGCGTGTAGCAAAAAATGAACCACCGTTTTGATATTTATCGTGTAACACAAGCTGCTCATATTGAATGCATAAAATAGTGAAATTTGAAGTTTTCTCTTTCCAGGAAGGATGGAATTATGTTTTTATTTTTTGTAGATTGGAAGAAATAGATGTTTGAAGTCTGTTCATTCTATCTGAATAGTCTTATATATAAATTACGAATTAACGAGTTACTCACTTTTAAGTGAAGATTATAAATTCCGCCCTCAAGACTGTCATTTTCCCTAGAATAGCTTAAATTGTATGTTTTAGGATTGTGGTGATGATTGGCTCCTCCGCAAGCCAGAAGGAAAGAATTGTCGGTGGTAAAAAAGCTAAGAAAGGTATGTTTCCATACGTAGCTGGCATTGTTGTGACGTCACAGGATATTAATACTGTTGAAGTACAAAAAATAAAATGTACGGGAGTTGTTATCACTGCCTACTGGATCATCACTGCAGCTCACTGCTTTAAGCTGCGTGAAAACTATACCACTACAGAAGTAAAATACACAGTTGGTGAAATAGACATATCGAAGAACTTGAAACCAGCTCTTCGATACATCATGCATCCGGATTACTCCAGTAAAATAATTGAGACAGAATCTAAAATCAAGGACATAGTGTACAACGATGTCGGCCTGATCGAAACTAGAAATAAAATAAAATTCGATAAGTTTATTACAACAGTGTGTATTTCGAGTTCTGTTGATTTATCAAATAGACCTATGTGTTTTGTGGTTGGTTTTGGAAAATTGGTTAGACCAATAGAAACGCCGAAAGAAAAAAATACTTTGATGCATTATGCTGTATTGGAGGAATATGAAGAATTGAAACCAGAGATTCCTAATACCACAGTGCTGCGTGTTAAAGATACGTACCCGAGTTCCGGGGACTCAGGATCGCCTCTCATGTGCGATGGTAAGCAGATAGCTATTGCCAGTGTGGTTGGTACTAGTAAAAATAATAATCAAGTTAAGTTAACCTACACGCAATGTGGAAAATATAAAAATTGGATAGAGTCTGTCATAGGCCGTGCTGTGGTAGACAAATGTAAAAATATACATTATACTTTACCTCCTGCTTTCGGAACTGCTTCTCGCGCCAAATTGGCTCATTTTCTACAAACCTACATGATCGTATTTTCATTTGTATTTTGTTGAAGGACATCAGCATTGCATATTTTTAAGAATTCAAAGTTTTTTTACATTCATATTTATACATAAAATTCATTATATTTTATATTTGATACAAAGTTCCGGCGAATTTTTGTTAGCTTCCGAGTTTAAAACAGACAAATATGAGGTTAGGTTGAGTTATTTGTTATTTCACGACCGGTGTCTTGATTATTGTTTAGCTGGTCTTCCAGTTTAAAAGGTCGTGGTCCAGTTTTTGTTTTAAACTCGATGTTTCGTCTACTACTGGTAGAGTATCCTGGGGATGTTGCCGCAGTAGTAAACAAAACATCGAGTTTCGTCAAAACTGCACCACGATCATTTCACCCTGAAGACCAGCTAAACAAGAATTGAGTTTTTTTGTTAATGTAAAACATGGATTCTTACTTTAAGGGAGGAAAGGAGATTACGAGTATTTGAGAATAAAGTTCTTATTTTATCCTGTGTATACGAAAACAAGTGTAACTAAATTAGTATGGTTCAAATTCTTCCCTGTAGGGGGAGAGCGCCTAAATCTCTGTAAAGGGAAAACATAGGCTTACAATACAAAAAGGAAAATGTTTTGACCAAAGAGAAACAGACAGGTGAATGGAGAAGATTACCTTACAGTGAACTACATGGTCTTTATAGGAAGCCAGATATAATAAGAACTGTTAAGTCTCGTAGACTGCGATGGGCAAAACATGTGGCACGAATAGGGAATGAAAGAAGTGCATGGAAACTTCTTGTAGGAAAACCAAAGAGAAAACGCCCAGTTGGTAGACCAAGAATGAGGTGAGAGAATAACATTAATTATGATTTGAGGGAAGTAGATTATACAGGGAATGATTGGAAAACATTAGCTCAGGATATGGATGTATGGAGAGTTTATGTCCGCGCAGCCATGAACCTACGGGTTCTATAGTGCCAGTGAGTTAGTTTGTTAGCTTCTTAATTTTAAAGCATACATTTTTTCTCCATGGCGCGACAGGCCTACCAGCCGACTGCTGGAATCTCAACCAGATGTGTAAATCACAGAGGTCGACAATTATCCAGCCAGTGTACGAATAATATGTGGGGACAGGATATCGGGCCTCCCAGCCGTTATAGCTGATCTTCTCAATCTGGAGCCGCTACTTATTGCAATTATCCAAATGCCTTGTGATGCTGGATGGGCACCGGTCCCACACTAGCCGAAATTCCATGAGACAAATTCTTTCCCATTGTAACTTGAACCAGCACAAGTCTCGTAGCTCTGCGTCAAGGCATGTTACCTCAATCATTCGGCTACGGCGCGGGACTTATAGCCGACAAATATAAATCGTTAAATACCTTTCTCCTTTTGACTTTCCCATGATATGCACGACGATAGCTAATAGCAAAATAAGCAACCATGATGATGAACGTGTGTTCTTTCAAGTCATCACTACGTGACACGTGCACAGTGACGAAGGATGACGTCACATTTAAGTAAGCACAAGTATAGTTAAGGACAAGTCCTAAGATATTTTCTTCCAAGCTGTCATAAGTATATCTGCCCAAGCCTCTCTTAATAGAGAGATCATTGAACAAAGGCGACATGCCGGCAAAACCCTCATTAGTGGCAGCCACTGGAAGAATTTGCGAGGCTGTCAGCTTTTCTCTTTTAAGTACATTTTCTCAGTTTCTGTCAGTATTTGTTTGTATGGGCACGTACGTACGTGATTTGCTGTTACAAGCCAATCTATAAAACTATGTTTTATCTTTATTGTGGTTTTATTTTTCACGTTTGTTTAGTTACTAAACTTTAGTATTACAATAAAATGAAATAAATAAATAATACTGCAATAATTGCTCAAAAATCTTTAACTAAATTATGAATTAAAAAGTGTTGCTCCGTGGCGCAAGCGGTTAGACGCACATCTCTCCCCGCTGGGGTCCCATGATCGAGTCTTGGTCACTTCATGTGGGTTTCGTAATGGCCGAAACGGAGATTGGCCAGGTTTTTCTCGGGATTTTCTCCCGTTTTCACCTGCCACAATTTCTTCCCGCCATTTCTTCATACTCATCTCATCCATTTCGTTTCATTTCATTCATCTGCCCCTGTGATGGTGCTTCTGGCGTGGTCGGCCGGCACCCTTATCATTCACAGACCTCTGTACATGGGGATTCATCTCATCTCCATCCCTCTACCCAACCCCGAGTTTTGACACCAGTTGAGAATATTTAATTTAATACATTAATAAAAATGTAACATTTTTCTAGTATTTAATAAAATTAAAAACATAAATAATGCAATAATAATAATAATAATAATAATAATAATAATAATCCATGGAAAATACAAAATCAATTCGGATACTGGGAAAGACGGCAACCCTGTCAACAATTTCATCGCGACGTGCTTAGGAGGGTGTGAGTTGGGAAAGGGAGCGGTTGGAAGAAAATATTTTAAGACTTGTCCCAAACTAGGATATCTAGTACTGGCCGTACATGGACCGTATAATAAAATATCCCGGGCCTCCCTTGGAAATGTTTGTCTAGTCACTTTTCGTCTCGACGGCACCTGGAAGATCCTCATTAAGACGTGTGGACATGAGGCCAGAGCCCGCTGATAGACCAAAAGTGTTCTATGCCTATCGCGCTATGGAACTTATGTAACATGTCATTCCATCGATCTTTATTTAATATCTGGTATAATAATTTTTTATTTATAAACGCAATAATCAAGATAATGTACTGCACTTCCAGTGAAAGATAGTTCCCGAGCTGGGATGCCGGTCTATTGCGGAACGGGGGTGTTGAGTTTACATGCAGGTGGATTCTTCGAATACCATTGGCTGGTCATGGCGCGTGATTGTTGTACCCTTAAACTACACATAACAATTTAGATTAGTTGATACAGATTACTGCTATCGAGCGAGGTTTATTGTGTTAATTTGACTGTTACACACATATGACGTCACAGTAGTTTTAAATAATAATAGTAATAATAATAATAATAATAATAATAATAATAATAATAATAATAACTTTATTTCACCTGACAGAGTTAAGGACTTAAGGCCTTGTCTGCCACTCAACCAGGTTTTAAAAAGTACAAAAAATAGTGTTAAATCTAAATTACAATAAACATAAACGATTACATGTTAAAAATACAATACAATTATTATTTATAATGTATTTTGATTTACTATAGATTTAACAAATTAAATATAAATATGTACAAGATATATAAAAAACAAGAAAAAATTATGAATGACATAGTATACATTTAATAAATAAATCTCAACCATATGTGTGCTTCTTCGAAAATACTTCACACAACATCGCCTAATTATTTACACCCGGCACCACGTTGCTGCTTCAGCAGACATCCCCGCCACTCGATTCCCCACAGCCCACATTGTCCTTTAATTATCCCGCCTCATCACACTGTAGATTATTTCATTATCTTTTACTATCTTTTACGGTCTAACTTAACCATAAACGTGGAATTCCCTTCCGCCATATGTCAGCGACTGTCAAACTATAACCTCCTTCAAAAAACAACTAAATAATTATTTACATAACAAACTAATCTTATACAACGCACTGATAGGATTATTTTAACAATTTTTTTTTTTAAAATTAAATTTAATTATTTATGGAAACGGCAAAAATACCAAATCAAAATTGCTAATCGATTTGCAGTACCTGACTCTTCAGACTGACAATGTGGCAAATGAAGAAGAAACTGAATATAAATACAGAATGGGAGGCTATAAGAGATACTATTAAATGGTCAGCATCAGAAAGCATTGGAAATTTTTAAAAAAGGCAAAACAAGAAATGGTTTTATGGATGAATGTTCCGACATTGTAAAGAAACAGAAAGCTAAGCAAAAATGAAATGGTTACACGAGCCAGATGAGGTTAATTTAGAGCAATTGGGTAGTGTTTTAGATGGGAAACCACCAAGTTAACTAAAGAGTAAGAAGAGGGAATATTTGAGACGAGAAGATTTAATGATCGTGAAATTCATGCAAAAAATAGGAACCTTATAGAATTATATCCTGGGATTAGTAAAAATAGAAGAAGGGTTTTCAGGCTAGAAACAACACATAGTTCGGAATGAAAATGGGGATATGATTGCAGATTCCAAGAGTATATTAAATAGATGGAAAAGTTATTTTAATCAGCTATTAAATGTACATACAGAACAGGACATTGAGGAGGATAAGTTACAGACAGCAGAAATGCTAGTCGCAGAGCCAAGTGCATTAGACGTTGAAATGGCAATTGAAAAATTGAAGATGTATAAAGCATCAGGTTCAGATGAGATCCCAGCAGAACTGATAAAATCAGGGGGAGAAAATTGATGGACAAGATACGCTGGTTGCTTAGTATGATTTGGGAAAAAAGAAGCTCTTCCAGATGAATGGAAGGAATCAATTATCGTACCAATTTATAAGAAAGGAGATAAAACTGATTGCAACAACTATAGGGGCATCTCATTACTTCCAACTTCGTACAAAATTCTAACAAATATATTAGTAAGCAGACTTACTCCCTATATTGATGACATTCTAGGAGATCATCAATGTGCATTTAGAAGAAACAGGTCTACAACAGATCAGATTTTTAGTATAAGACAGATTTTAGAAAAGAAATGGGAATATAATGGTACTGTACATCAACTATATGTAGACTTCAAAAAAGCATATGATTCAATTAAGAGGGAGAAGTTATATAGTATCCTGCTGGAGTTCGGAATTCCTAAAAAGTTAGTTAGACTTATACGAATGTGTCTAAATGGCTCAACGAGTAGGGTGCGTGTAGGCAAACAGTTTTCAGACACTTTTGAAATCCAGAATGGGTTGAAGCAAGGAGATGCACTATCTCCTCTACTATTTAATTTTGTACTAGAGCATGCCATTAAATCTTTAGAGAATGAGGAAGGCTTACAACTCAATGGTATTAATAAGCTGTTAGTTTATCCTGATGATGTAGTACTACTGGCCGATAGCGAGGAGATACTAAAGGCCAACACGCACACACTATTGAGTAACACTAAGAAATTAGGACTGGAAGTAAATATCAGTAAAACTAAATATATGGTCACACGTAGAAATACATTATATAATGGAAATGGACAGCTAATGACAAATGAGGGAAATTTTGAGGAATTGGCTGAATTCAAATACCTAGGAACAATAATCACAAATAGGAATGAGATGCACAAAGAAATTAAACATAGGCTCAATTCTGTAAATGCATGCTATTATGCATTGCAGAGACTTTTGATGTCTCAACTCCTTTCGAAAAACGTTAAGCTGAAAATATATAAAACTATTATTCTACCAGTTATATTATATGGGTGCGAAACATGGACTCTTACTTTAAGGGAGGAAAGGAGATTACGAGTATTTGAGAATAAAGTTCTTAGGAAAATTTTTGGACCAAAGAGAGATGAACAGACAGGTGAATGGAGGAGACTACATAACAATGAACTACATGGTCTTTATAGGAAGCCAGATATAATAAGAACAGTTAAGTCCCGTAGACTGCGATGGGCAGGACATGTTGCACGTATGGGGAATGAAAGACGTGCATGGAAACTTCTTGTAGGAAAGCCAGAAGGAAAACGCCCAGTTGGTAGACCAAGAATGAGGTGGGAGAACAACATTAACTATGATTTGAGGGAAGTAGATTATACAGGGAATGATTGGAAAGCATTGGCTCAGGATAGGGATGTATGGAGAGCTTATGTCCGCGCGGCCATGAACCTACGGGTTCGATAGTGCCAGTGAGTAAGTGAGTAAGTAATTATTTATGGAAATAATATTAAGATTATTTTCATTTGTTTTGTTTTAAATATTGTATAGGCCTAATCATAAAATTAGTTTTCTGTATCTCATTATTTTTCTTTGTTTTCTATATACATTAGTAAAGTAAAGTAAAGTGATCCCACAACAGGCCCGGAGGCCCATGGGGTAGTGGGAGGTTAAGGCTCCCACTTTTTCTAGACAATCGGCACTTTACGTCAGCCGGGTTGTCAGCCCTGCGTGACGGCCGCCTTTACCCCCAGAACAAGCGTCTGGTACTCATTTCCGTTAGAGGCTGAGTCGACCCCAGGGCCATAGTGCCGCCAGAGGGATGGGTCAGTTTAAAAATACTGACCCCAACGGGACTTGAACCCTCGACCCTCCGGCTTCTAACTCAGTGCCTTAACCACTACGCTACGGCTTGCCCCCTCTATATACATTAGACAGGGACAATTTAATATCTCTTGCTTGTACACATTTTATTATTAGTTTTAATCTTAATTTTAACTAACATTAACTGGTTGCATTAAAGATCGTAATATAATAGATATTATCTTTTTGATCAAATTTTTATTTAGTATTTAATATTAGAGTTAATTAAGATTGTTATATTCTGATGTAATATATGTTTGTCCTGGTGAGTGGAAGAGAAGGTCACATGGCCTTAACTCCACCAGGCTAAATAAATCTAATCTAATCTAAATCACAGAGTGGCAATAAGGTTTGTTTTACTTTGATGTTAATTTGTCCATTTGGTTTGAATCAACTATTTGTAAAAGCCGTCTTGGCACGTGCCTACAGTAAAAATGTTGTCGATGCGTTAATAAAGGATACTAATCCTTCTAATGTACCGACTGGATCCGCGAATAAATACATTTTCAGCCACGAATACAGAAACTGTGTCGCAAATTTTTAACCCACGAATAATGAAAACGCGAATACGGGAACCGCGAATAAGGAGCTTTTACTGTATTGTTCCCACTACGGACCTCTGGAGACCCTTCGGGTATTAGGAGGTAAAGGCTCCCTTATTGCTTACTATCGGAACGAGATGTTAAGCCGGGTTATCAGCCGTGCATGAAGGTCGTCTTTACACCCAGATCATACGTCTGGTAGCATTTCAGTTAGAGGCTGTATCGACTGCAGATTATATAACTCATGTCGCAAATGGTAGTCAATAACCAATCACGTTTCAATGAATTCTGATTTACATTCAATGACAGTCGTGTTTCACCTCGCTCTTTATCGATTTCTGTTTATCAGCTCCTGCTTTTGTGATAAAGAAAGCTCCTTTTTTTAATATTCTGAACAGGTTAGACCATTATTTTTCTCCAACAAATACATTGAATATAACAAATAATGAATGGATTCCGTGATTTTACTGAGTTGTTTATTCAAAATATAAATGATTACCCTATAATGTTGATTATAATAGTTTGATGTGTTTCATTATTTCTCCACTAGAGTGCATTCTTACAATATTGCGATCCTATTTGGCAATAAATAATATGATCGAGTTGCAATGAATATACATAACCTCACATTTCTAATTTGTTTTCAAACATCGCCATTTACATTAACTATATAAATATTTTAAAACACCGGTAACTATATTCAAATAATTATTTTTTAGTAAAGAGCTTAATTCTATTCGTTAAATAGTCCTAACAAATGCCACTCTTGATTTCCAAATTTTCTAGATAAATTGGAAATTACTCATGGCATTACTTATGATAAATTCCTGATCCTATCGGTAATCGAATCCGTTACCTTCCAGCTTGTAGCGTATTTTATTGGTATTTACAAATTCTCAGCATACGTTAGCACATTATATTGTAATTTTCGCTGTTTCTGAGTAAGACACTATTACGTGTCCACAGAACAATCGTAGCCCTATGAACGTCGCCTTTGCCTCTGATCATACGCATTTCAGTTACAGCTAAATTGGTCGCAGGCCATCGTTGCGACAGAAGATTTAGGCTGGTTTAAATTCCTGATTCATATCGGTAAACGAACCCGTTACCTTCCAGCTTCTAACGTATTGTCTCAGTATATGGAGACTCTCGGCACATATTAGCACATTATATATTAATTTGTCGCTGTTTCTGAGTAAGACACATTATTAAGTGTCCACAGAACGATTGTAGTTCGTGCCGTGGCGATCTCGATAGAGTCCTTACCATCCACTCCAGAGAATTGGATTAGATTCTCGGCGAAATAATGAATTTTAAATCTCCATCTTTGGTCTGAATGTGTGCCCTGTCCTTGTATTTATTTGTGAGTATGAGGAAAAAATGTTGAAAAAGTAGAAAATCTATGGAACAATTAATCGAGCTTTTAAAAATAAAACTCGAAGAGACACGAAATTATTAACGTTATGGGTGTGCCGGTCATATCCCATGTAAGTGAAATATTAGCAAAAATATCATAAGAAACAGGCTTTAGAAATGAAATTCGAGATAGGAGTTGAAGGATGTACATTACTAGATCACATAAAAGTGAGAAGTACGAGAGGAAATAAGATTTTTAATTTGAATGATAGATTAAAATATAAGCCAGGAGTAACTTTGTGGAAATTCATTTTGAATAAAATAATAATCATCATCATCAACAATCACGGATTAAGCCCATGTGGCTTGTTCCGGTCTCATAGATTCTCATTCAAAAGTTGGATCCATCTCTTCTTCGGTCTACCAACATTCCTGCGTCCTTTTGGTTTGTATTTAAGTATAATTTTGGGAATGCGATCATCTTCCATTCTTTGAGCAGGTTCTTTCCATTTTTTCTAGATTATTTTATTCTATCTAAGAATTTAAAGATATTTAGCTCATTTCTAATATCTTCACTTCTTCTCTTATCTAGAAGTTTGCAACCAGCCACACTTCTCAGAAATCTCATTTTAGCTGCTTTTATGATCTTCACTTCTCTTTTAGTTAAAACCCAAAATTCACTACCATACAATAGTAAGGGGGCTGCAACTACTTTATAAAATTTTAGTTCTGTTTCTTTTCTTGTGTTTTTAAATATCCTTTTGATTGTTCCACATATATAATTACATTTATTAAGTTTGTTAAATAGATCTTAATTTTTAAATTAGGAGATTTCATAACCCAGGTATTTAAAATGGTTCACTTGTTCAATGGGTTTCCCCTCCAGAATTAATTTAGCTCTTAAGGTGTCTGATCCCTTAAAAGCTAGGATTTTCGTTTTACTTATTGATATTTTGAAATTATATTTCTGTATAATGTTATTTAACTGAAAGAGCGATTTCTGTAGACCATCTTCTGAACTAGATATTAGAACTTGGTCGTCTGCAAAAAGTATAAAATAATTTACTTTATTAGTAATTCCGCTAATAGAATCTGCAATTAATCTGGGATGAAAATGTGTCCAATTAAAACCAGAGATATCAGTAAGAGTGATAAAACAAGACAAGAAACATAACCAAATTGTTCAATTTATCTAATAGTCATATTGCAATTAACAATGGTACACGAAAATAAACAAATCAATCTAAAACTAAAAAAATTAAATTCTTCAGAATTCTTCTTAACTTATTCCTCTAGACAAACACTGATTTGTGAAATATTCCTAACAAAAAATCCTCCATCCGTTTAATATTCGCATCGTTCAATTTATGTCCTAGATATTTAGTTTACAAATGGCACGGTCTGATTCAAAGGGAGTTGCAAGACTTTATGTTTGATTCATAATCAACTAGGCTTATGGAATGAAAGAAACCGTAAATAACTATACTAACGCTTTTTCTTATACTAGTAATGCGAGAGGTATACAATATAACAGTTAACGTAGTTTAATATGCTATAACAGGGATGTTAATAAATGCTCACTAGGTATGAAGAGGCGATCACCTCTTCCTACCCGCATACAGGTGCAATCCCAATGAAGCAACACATTTTGACAAGTGAGTAGCAGTGTCTTACCTTGTCAGCCTCTCTGACGTAGTGTTGAATTGGGCGGGAAGTCTTTTCACGCCTAGTGAGCACTTATTAACAGCTCTGTTCTATAAAGATAAACACCTTCCCTCTTAGCTGCAGCGAATAATTGTAAACTTTGTAAAATCTATGTTTACAATTAGCTGCATTTCCAGGACCACGGCGGGGACGTGAGGGATAGGATATTCCCGTTGTCCCTTCATATATATTTTAATGTATTAATTCTAGTGAGAGGATTGTCATGAACTAAAATTAAGGTTGCACAAATATTAGTATAATGTATATATAATTGGAACTTAATTTGATTGGGTGCAATATCCTTCTTTCCTAATCCGGCTTTTGTAGACGAATAATATCTAGGTTAATAATGTAGACTCTACAGAAAATATTGAAGATTTTTTAAGTTGTACATATAAAATCTAAACAATTTATTTTCATCAATTTAATAAATAAATCTTAATATGGCTTCTCATTACAAGTATGTTGCAATCTTAACTTTTAGTTAACACAATTCCACTCCCTACATTACATTATGTTTGAACATATTGAAGGAACGACAGATATTTGGTCCCGTTAACGTTTTTATGTAACATCTATCATTATTATTAGGTTATTACATAAAAACGTTTCACCAAGAGCAAGTAACACACAGGTTTTATAATTTCCATCGATCTTTAGGTAAAACATTATTCGCGCAACCAAAAGAAAATGGGAGGGAAGCACATTCAAATCCTGTTACTTTCTACTTGGTCCTATAACATCACAAAATCGCAATATTACAAAAAATATAAAAACTCATATAAATATTCTCACTTACAATTTGGTCTAATATAAAACAGTTACTAATTATTAAAACACATTATTACATCACTGTGGTCTCGAGGTAGCGCGCTACCATGTCACGCAGCGGGCTTGGGTTCAATTCCCGGTCGGTACAGTCTCTTGCATGAGGTTTAATTCGGGATTTTCCCTCACCTGTAAGACAAATGTCAGGAAGCTTAGGGCCCAACGATCACCGAAAAATCATCCGGCCATCATCATCATCCTTATCATTACCATCATCATCCGTCACCGGTATGCAAAGCAACGGGAAGATATTCCCTAGAAAAGCTGCAAAATATAGCATGAAAATGCTATGATTGTAGTGAAAGACCTGCCGCCGGGCAGAATAACTATGGTTGGATTACAATATTGTTATACCTATTGCCCAATGTGCATGTTTCGTGTTCACTGTCCTTCCCTATTTTTCAAAATATAAATTCCATTAACATTTCATACTATTCACGAAAACGGACAAAAAATCAGATTGTCTGCGCTCTGGGGATTTTGGTAACCAAACTAAAACTATTTTAATATTGATACAAAATTATTCATGTACATTTACAATCGCATCTCTACATAAAGCTATGCTGGATATTATGTTTCAACCAAAATTCTGAATATATTTTGGTATTAGGTTATTTTACAGTGAATTTTTCCATTCTCTACCTGACATATATAGGCTACAACAAAACATGTGATTTTAACTATTTTCCTATTTATATACTTCATTAAGTAAATAATTGCATTAGAATAATGATAGACTTATGAATAAATATTGATAGAAAAGAAGGGGAAAATACTTCAAATATAAACTATACCTATATTATTAATTTAGTCCCGCGCCCAAGCCGAGTGGTTGATGCACGATGCCTTGGCGCAGAGCTGCGGGACATTGGCTGGTTCGAGTCTCTGAGAGAGAAGAAATGTTGTCATGGAATTTCGGCCAGTATGGGACCGGCACTCAGTATCGTGAGGAAATTGGATAGTACCAATAAGCAGAGGTTTTAGGTTGAGAAAACCAGCTGTAACGGCAAAGGATCCGACATGATGACAACATGTCACCCCTATAGTGGCAGGATGATCATCCATCTCTTAGACTATCACATGTAGATGGGAGCACAGCAGCCGGCTCGTAGGCCTAGGGCTTCGTAGACCTGTCGCGCCATGGAGTTATTTCCTATGTTATTAATTTTGTATACCTACTTGTTGCTTTCATCAATCCAAACGAATACTTCCGTCATCAGTGTTTGCTGAACGTGTTGCCATCTGTTAACCCCGTATCTGCGGATTCACTGCCGCTGCATAATGCTGCTACAACTGACGGTGTCGTAACACCCCGACTGCCGCCTTACTGAAAAATATTGGAAACATCATACCATGGGATCAATTTTAAATGTTACATTTATTTTAATCACTGAAGAAATATATTGTTTATTTGTAGTGGCTTCTAGTGTAATTACTGAGACTCATATAAGTAATAAATGTTGATTTATATATACCAACTGCTCTGGTGACATATAATAAAATGTATTATCCAGGAATGTCAGTTAGTCACAAAGCCATGTCAGAGAGTAACAAAGTAATATTTTCTTCTTATTGTCATTAACTCATAATATTGAGTGATTACCGGCCTGCGAGCCTGAATTCAATCATTAAACTCATGTTTTGGTGATTTTTTAAAATCATAAAGTTTAAGCTTCAAATCTCCTCTTCAAACTGATATTTTATCATTTATTTTTGGAATAATATATGAGTTGTAATAAGAGTTTATAAAAATATCAGATAGTTTCAACCGTTTTAAAAACAAATATCTAATGTAAATTTTCTTTCTGACTGTTTGTTTTTCGTGATAATTTTAATCTCCTGCATTTTTCATGAGACCAAAATCCACACGTTAAAGAAAATATCGATTAAACCGAAGTGGGTTTGCTGCAAAAATTTAATGTAAATTACCATACGTGTATATGCTCACAGTCCCGCGCCGTAGCCGAGCGGTTAAGGTAGGAAACCTTGGCGCAGAGCTACGGGACTTGCGCCGGTTCGAGTCTCCATGGGGGAATAAATTTTCTCATGGTATTTCGGCCAGTATGGGACCGGTTCCTACCCAGCATCGTGAGGCAATTGGGTAGCTACAATAAGTTGCGGCTCCAGGATGAGGAACCAGGTATAACGGCTGGGGGACTCGACATGCTAACCACATGTCACCCTTACACTGGCTGTTGATCATCTACCTCTGTGATTGACACATGTGGATGTGAAGGGTCAGCAGCCGGCTGGTAAAAGGGCAACCGCTGAAAAGTGGAAAGACACTCAATCGGAATCGTATATGCTCACCAGGCGACATCGTGGTCTCAGAGGACACCGTACTGGCTGCGCCCGCAGCAAATGTACCAGCATCTGCAACCGTTATTGCCGCTGCCAGTCTCCTAGTGCATCATCTTCTTCCCTTTCCTCGTCATTGCTGGAATAAAATATCAGTTTCCAATAGTTTAGTATACTTAGGTTGTTAAAGAACAGGTAACTACGTAATGGCATGCGTGTTTATCTTTCTATTTCGTGTGTGTCACAACGAAAACGTACAATTTTTTAAACTATAAAATGTATCATGTTTGAATTACTTATATAACAACCAGCAAATGTACATAGAGTCTTACATGTCATGATTTATAAGAACTACTTTTATAGATTATAAAATATCGATAGAATAACAAATAACAGATACTTAAAAGATAATCTGTACCTATGTCATTAGTAGTTGCAATGTCAGTAATGTAGTTGTAGTCTAGTCGCAGTCATCAATCCAAATGTCCACTTCCGACGATAGTATATGCTGAATACCTCGACGTCACTTTACTCCATACCTGCTGCTTCACTGCCGCTGCATATGCTGCTACAACTGACGATGTTTTACAGACCCGACTGCCGCTTAACTGAAAAATATTGGAAACTTCATACCAAGGGATCAATTTTAAATGTTACAATTATTGCTAGTCACTGAACAAATATATGTTATTTACAGTTTCCAATATATACAGTTCTATAGATATTTTACATGGAAGGAAACTTTTTTTTTTTGCCTAAAATTTTAAATTTGTTTTCGAGTATAATTACAGAAATGAAGATAATTAATAAATATTGATTTACATTATATTCACTGCTCTGATGGCATATACAGTAATTCCTATATTCCAGGAATATCCGTTAGTCACAAAGCCATGTCAGAGGGTCACGGATTACGCTTTTGGTCCTAACATTATTAATATTCATGTTTTGGTGTTTTTTTTTTCAAATCATCATATTTAAGCTTCAAATATCTTCTTCAAACTTATATTTTATAATTTATTTTGTAAGTTGTATCAGAGATTATAAGAAGTCAGAAAGTTACAACGATTTTAAAAAGAAATATCTAATGTAAATTTTCTTTCTGCCTGTTTGTTTTTCTTGACCATTTTAATTTCCATTTTTTATGAGACAATAAGAAAAAAATTCACAGGTGAAGCTAATTATCGATTAAACAAAAAGGGGTTTGCTGCAAAAAAAGAATGTAAATATGTCACACGTTTATATGCTCACCAAGCGACATCGTGGTCTCTAAGAAACACCGTACTGGCTGCGTCCGCAGCAAATGTACCAGCATCTGCAACCGTTATTGCCGCTTCCAGATTCCAAGTGCATGATCATCTTCCTTTTCCTAGTCATTGCTGGAATAAAATATCAGTTCATATTAGTTTTTGTTTATATATGTATATAAAGAGTAGATCATCGCATAATTTCATGAATGATTATATTTGTATTTCGTATGTGTCACAAGAAAATACAATATTTTCAACTAAGAAATTCATCATGTTTTTAATTCGTACATAATATCCAGCATACTGTATGTAGATATATATTGCTCGTATGTCATATTTTATAAAGACTGACTTTTAAAATTGTATAATAGTTACAACAGAATGTTGTCATGGAGGAAATAACGTATATTTATTATTTCAATAATCTTGTTTTTTGGACTTTTTTCAAATTCTTAGAATAGTCCTATTACAGATCGTATCATTAACTTCGAATCTAATTGTTTTTAAATAACCGCGCTCTTATAGTTCAGAAAGTAAATCCTTATATGCCACAATACTTTATTAATTATAACGAAACATAGTTTAAAATTTAAAGTAAAGTACCCAAAATATATATTTTTTTTATTTTGACAAATTTAATGTTTAAATATTAGTCATCCAGTATTTAATTTATTTACTTGTTACAGTATTTTCATATGGTATTGGTAGAATAAAAAAATTTGAAACCATTAGAAACGCATTTGTAGATTAGCGTCTTTGTAGTGTGTTGTAGGTCTCCGAGAGAAACAAAATACGTCGCATTAATCAGAATGTTGTTATTTTGATCCGCGACTCTATCATTAATGAGTGCTATATGTCTGTGAAATAAATTATTTGCTTTAATTCACAATGTTGCAAAATTGTGTAACCAATAATATTCCAATCAGAAAAGAAATTGAGAGGGAGATTTGCCTTACTATAATACGATAAACTATTAAGGTTCCCATTAATCAAATAAATTATCAACAGAGTCCTCGCCAACTCAAGACATAGAAAAGGGTCCAAGTCATTATATTGATGAAATCAAACCACTATACTATACACCATCAATACCAGAAAATCAAATGCCACCTACGTCGCCGCTTGAATCGCATAACATATCTTATAGATCTAAAATGAATAGAAGATGTTGAGAAACATGAAACTAAAACAACAGTCTGTTAACTATCAACACACTGTGTATATTTATTCTCTTCTATAGTGTTCTACCCTAGGGCATGTTTTCAACTGTAATCATAGCATTTTGGTGATATGATTTGCAGCTTTATTGGGGAAATACAGGTGTTCTTGCTTCCAGTTGCTTTCTATACCAGGAATGATGATAATGATAGTGGCGAGATGATTTTCAGGGACCGTTTGGGCCTCAACGCTTCATGATATTTGTCTTACGGGTGAGGAAAACCCTGAAATGAACCTCACGCAGGAAGCTTGCCCCAAACAGGAATCGAAACCGGGCCCACTGAGTGGAAATGCAGCACGCTACCTCGAGACCACAGGGATGGACTACATATATATAATTAGAATATTTAGCAATATACGGTATCTTCAACCATACATCTAACCACTTGGTGGAAGCTATCAATGTGTGCATGTGTCTTACAATTAAATTTTGACATTAAACAATGAAGGACTAATATATCATGAAAAGAAAAATCAATGCCTGAACCGGGATTTGAACCCAGGGCCTATGAATCCATGCGATAGTACGTACATTACCATCCACGCTATCAAGACATCCCAATGCTTAGTAAATCTAGTTTCAAGCTCTGATTTTTCTTTTCATGTCATTATTAGCTTTCATTGCTTAATTACAACATGTAATTGTAACATAGAAATAAGAAAGCTTCACTGATATAAAGTGAAATCATTATTATTAAATCCTTTTCTTGTCTTTGAAGGCCGTGTGGTCGCTTACCGCTGCCTCTTATGATTTAATAATTATATATAAAGAAGAAAAATTAATATTTGCACTAAGATGCCTGGATTGCATGGTCGGTAACGCTCTAATGTATAGAGTTAGAGGTCTCAGGTTCAAATTCCAGTTCAGGTATTGATTCTCTTTTCAATTAAATTAATATATATAACGTTTTATTTTAACATTGTATGTAGATTACTGTTAATGATAGAATTTGTAATATTAAGAATGGCGTATTTTACTATCTTCTAAATATTGTAGGGCTATAATGAATAGATGATTTTACCTCGAGTGTGAAAATGTACAAAAACTACAGTTAAGAGTCATTATTAGGGATTCTGCTGTAAATCTCTATAGGGTTTAGAAATTTAAAGTTTTGCTAGAATTGGCGGCGATCTTTTAACAGTTGAGGACGAAGCATTGCACCAAGTTTTTATCGTGCACTTCGATTGGGAATGATCTCCAAATATACGAAGAAAACTGATAATTCTTTCTCGAGTGTCCTGCCAGTGTTTACTTCCAGAATATTGGGAGGTCTTGTACGTTTCATTCCCCTTGCTGCTATCTTTAATAATGATCCAATAAACCCTAAAACAGAATAATACACAGTTATACACCAATACTAAAAATGAATATCATGACCAAATTATCTGCATTAAAATTCCTGAATACCGTCATTGCTGCTTGGTTCTACATGAAATTGAATAAAATAATTAATTATATATTAATAGTATACCGACATTTTAAAAACGCTTTCGAATACAGTTACTGCTACTTGGCTCTATTATAAAATAATTATAAAATCACGGTATCGCGATATTATAATAATGGGTTCAAATCCGGTTTTTGTGCTTCGTTCTGTATTAAGTTATTTAAATAATTAAGAAATAACAATATGACGATATAAAACGCGTTCAAATCCGGTTATTACTGCTTGGTTGCTTGGTTCTATTTAAATTATTATTGAATTGTAATATGTCATTATTACAATAATGTAAAAAAATCGTTATACCCCGTTACTGCTGCTTTGTTCTGTATTATAATATTTAACTTACTAAATTATAAAATAATAATAACAAGATATCAGAAAATCGTCTTCAAATATTGCCATTGTTTCTTGATTCTATGTTAAAATGACTCCAAATTATATCATCACAATATTACAATATTATAAAAACGCGTTCAAATCGTGTTATTCCAACTTTGTTCTATAATAAAATAATAATTATATAGTCACAACACCACGAAATAATAAAAACCCGTTCAAATCAGGTTATTGCTGCTTCGATATGCACTAAAGTAATTACAAAATTATATAACATAATTATATATTACGTGTTATTATAAAATCGCGTTCAAATCCTCACTTATGCCAATAATTAAAATACACATTAAATCATAAAATCACACTATAAACATATTACAAAAGCACGTTCGCATTTCTGTAATAGGCATATCTGTTTCGTTTTGTATTAAAATCATTAATACTTATAAAATAACAATATAAAGATTGTAAAATCGCGTTCAAATCATGTTATTGCTGCTTGATTTGAAATTAACATATTTATAAAATTATAAAATCACATTAATAGAATATTAAAAAATCAAGAGTTCGTACCTGCAAATATTAATTCACTGTTTCACAGGGTTTTGCAAGAGATTTACGCGTCATTTTAAAATAGTATATTTTATGCGAGGTAGGGAAGTGGTTTTTACAGAATTGAGGAAAATTAAAAAAAAAAACGTGCGGTAGCAAGGTTCTTAATTTCCGAGACTCTTCACAAAAGTGCGTTGTACATAATTTTTTGCGCGATCGTCTTTTCAAAATAATAAATAATAGTAAAATAATAACATCTTTGTTGGAAATATTTGCGTTCATTATAAACAATTGACTAACGTTAACAGTGTGGACAGTGTTTAATAGTTGAAACAACAGGAGACCGTGAGACCAATATTAGTGATAAAATGGAGGCAAGTACGAATTAATTGTTTTATAGTTTTTCAAATAAAGTTCAGTTAATTTAAAATGCAGTGATTTGTTTCATATAATGTATATTAACACTATCTTTAGTATATTTTTTGTATATGCATTGTATGTAGTATACATAGAGGACAGTTTTTTTACTTTCCATACGTGTGTTTGTAATATTTAATATTACAGTATAATTATTTTATTACAATATAGTAATTTAGGTTGGCAACCCCGAAATGTAGGAAGTTGAACTTTCAATCATAGTCGCCACTGCTGTAAATACAACCAAACGCACTATCGCTCAAAAATCAATAATTCTGAAGTAACTTATATAATTTGATAAAAGTCTGACTCCGTTCAGGTTACAAAGTTTTCCTTTTAATTTTCTTACCGTTAGATTTCCTATTTCCCCCCCCCCCTCTCAAAATTGTCATTCGACTTCCGAGTTAGTCAATTTTTTTACTCACCATCGATGGGTTTCATCTCAACTTTTTACTTATTTCTTAAATTTAAAATATATATATTATCTGTTGAAAAATATAACTTTGATATTCAATGCACTGTTCATTGTTTGCACTAATTTTATAATTTAATTTAGATAATCGTATGATCCATGAGCCACAAAAGTAAATTCTGAAGGAAAACCATGGAAACATTCTTATATTGTTTCCACGAAGACAACTAAAGGAAATATGAAAATTCAACTGTACGGTTAAAAAGACCATTGTTTTAGAAACATAGTTGTAGGCAGTGTCCTACTATATTGTAACATTGGATATATTATTTTATTTTTTTATTGAATCTCCAATAATATGAACCCTATTTCACCATCCGTTATGTTAGGGTTTTAGTTGCAATACAATTAATTATCGTATTTACAGCACTTTAGAGTATGGTTAATTTCTAGCGTTACATAACGTAATATGAATAAATAAATAAATAAATTAACAAACCCAAGAAAAAGCTAACTCAAAGCCTCTTAAAAATATGATGGATAAAGTCACACAGCTTTCTATACCAACACTTCTTACATAAAATATTTGACAAAGGCAGTTGAAACATGTTATGAACATTGGATATATTGAAGGCTAACATTTTGTCTTGTCATAATGTAGTCTGGTTTCCTATTGAACAAGTATTAAGTTTTGAGGTGTAATTTTATCATTT
Source organism: Diploptera punctata (assembly GCA_030220185.1). Taxonomy (NCBI): domain Eukaryota; kingdom Metazoa; phylum Arthropoda; class Insecta; order Blattodea; family Blaberidae; genus Diploptera; species Diploptera punctata. The sequence goes on along the minus strand of JASPKZ010003064.1, from coordinate 245,229 downwards.
ATGTAGCTTTGGGAGTCTATGCCAGAAGTGTGTCTAAATAAATAGAAATAAAACCATAAGCTCACAAATTTTATTCTAGCAATATGTGAATAATTATTTTAGGAATATGTATATATATATATATATATATATATATATATATATATATATATATATATATGTATCCATCCATCCACTCGAGGGCATTTTAATGCTATGCTTTGCAGCTTTACTAGGGAATTATAGGTGTGGTAGCTTCCCGTTGCTTTCCACACTGGTGAAGGATGATGATGATGATAATAATAATAATGATGATAAGGATGATGATGATGATGATGATGATGATGATGGCCGGATGATTTTCGGGGACCGTTGGGCTCTAAGCTTCCTGACATCTGTCTTACTAGTGAGGAAAATCCCCGAGAAAACCTCACCCAGGAGCCTGTGCCGATCGGGAATCGAACCGGGTCCGCTGCATGACAAGGTAGCACGCTACCTCTAGACCACAGCGGTGGTCTATATAGATAGATAGATAGATCATCGGATGATTAATGTCTTTGACATCGTCCGATTCCTAATAGCAAATTGTATCGGTCCATCCCATCTTCTGGTTCTCGATGTTTCTCCTTCATGTATAAATAAATTCCCTGACTCCAGGAGGTTTTAGGTCTTCCTCTGCTTCGTGTCTTCTCTCAGTTTTCCATTCCAAAACAGATTTTGGTAGCCGATCCTCTTCCATTCGCTGACATGTCCGTACCATCTTAATTGCTGAGTTTTAATCTAAAATAGTGTCTTCAATCTTCATTTTCTCCCTTATAACTGAGTTCCTAATTTTGTCTATATATATATATATATATATATATATATATATAGGGCCCGGAAGATGAAGAAAATACCTTTTATGTATGAATACGAGGCTCGACGTAATATATTTATTTACATTTGGTGTCATTGTAGGCCAGAAAAGGATGGGTTTTATTTGTCCAATATGTCCTTTTTTGACGTTTTTTGTCATATTGGTCTTTCCTTAGCCTCTTTTTTAGGTCTTAACGGCTTTTTGTTTTGCAATTTTACCTTTTTTGACAACATTTATACCACTTGCATAATTCAAGAATCCGCAGAGTTTAGTCTCAGTCCCTTTTCTTTAGGAAATACTATCTAGTTTTAGCTTCTAAAGATTTTTCCTTTCCAAACACTTTTGTTCCGCGAGAAACTATTGAACCCTCAAAAAATCATTATATTTATAACCACCAGCCTACTGACCGCCTGGACTATTGTATTTGGACTTCAAATTTCTAAGAAATTGCCACTTTGTGAAAATTACCTCGAGCAGATAGTGAAGGCAGCGAGGTTGTCTTTATTGACTCATTAGCAATATCAACACTTTTTACATTTATTTTCAGTTTTTAGGTCTTTTAAAGGTATTTTATATTTTTATGTATACTTTATAGGTCCTCAAATACCGAGCCATGCCGGTATTTGAACTCGATACCTCTAACTGACTCAGGAATTTATTTTTAATTTCATGTTATATTTGCCTTCATTGCTAAATGACAAAAATATAGTTATAACATCTGAATATATAAGCGTTACTGCTATAAAGTAAATATTCTCGTTAAATATGCTTATTTGTTATAGTGACCACTAGATGGTAGTTGGGAACGATATACCGCTACCTCTCGTGTAAATTGAAAATAATATATATATATATATATATATAATATATATATATATATATATGAAAAAATATTTGTGTTAGGATTCCTGTATAGCTCAGATGATTACAGCGCTAAACATACAGAGTTTAGAAACTCGGGTTCAAATCCCGACTCAGACATTTATTTTTCTTTTCATGTCATATATATATATAACGCCATGCCAGGAGAGAATACCAGAATGTCAAAATGACAACGTGGTGTATTGAAATAAAATTTTTAGTTGAATAAGTGGATATAATTTTCATAAAGGACTGTTTAGCTGTTTAATTAAACTAATATATATGGATAAACTGCCAGTTTAATGGTTAATTAAACTGTGTGACTGGTGGTTGCTATAATAAATCTTTAATTTCGGATTTCAGGTAAACTCCCCTTTCTAATGGTCGGATTTCGCAGATATTTGGATAATAACTACCGAGGTTTATGTTAAAAGAAATTGCTGAGTTTCGTTGTTAAATATCGAAAATTGCGACGGCTAGAACGATTTTTAAATTTTCGTTTCAGGTGAACTCCTACACCTAATGGTTTTGGAGAATAATATAATAATAGAACATTGAAAACTACTTTCGAGTTTTGCGAGCGCAAACAAACGCATGATGAATTGATATATATATATATATATATATATATATATACTTATATATATATATATTTTTTTTTTTTCCAGCAAGAACTTAGAACAAAAACTTATGTCGATGGAAATGGATTTCTTGAGGAGAGCACCAAGATGTTCAAAATTAGACAAAATAAGAAATACTGTCATAAGAGAAAAAATGAATATTGGTTATTCAATAGTAGATTATATACGCTATAAGCAATTAAATTGGTATGAGAACGTACGACGAATGCAAGAAGGAAGATTACCCAGGAAAACATTGGAATTGTATCCGCCTAGAAGAAGGAGGAGAGGAAGACCTCGAAACTCGTGGATGCAGGAAATAAGAACTGGAATGAGAGCAAGAGGAATGTAGAACATGGATTGGATGGAGAGAGGCAAGTGGAGAAGAAAAATAAAACTTTAGGCACAGAAAGATGTGTAAACATTACAATTCTGTATATATATATATATATATATATATATATACATAAAGATTTCTTAATATTCAAAAAACTATAAATATAACTATATCTATAAATATAACATCAGCTATAACAAGGACTCACTCTGAACTTCAAGTAATCTTTTTTGGTGTTTTTGCATAATTTGTAGAAATGTGCTTAACAATATTTCACTTAAACTTTATTTCAATCTTAAAATTTTATAAAATTTAAACGTAGCATTTAGCCATCAGAAAATGTTCATATTTACTCGTTGCTACGTTACTGTCGATATAACGCAATAATACGTTAAATGTATTGTTTAAATTTTCCATCCATTCATAGTAATTCTGCCCGAGGGCAGGTCTTTCATTGCAATTATAGCATTTTCATGCTATGCTTTTCAGGTTTACTAGGGAATTATAGGTGTGGTAGCTTCCCGTTGCTTTCCACACCGGTGAAGGATGGTGACGATAATGATAAGGATGATTATGATCGGATGATTTTCGGGGACCGTTGGGCCCTGAGCTTCTTGACAGTTGTCTTACAGGTGAGGAAAAACCCCGAAAAAAACCTCACCCAGGAGCCTGCCCCGACCGAGAATAGAAACCGCTGCGTGACAAGGCATTACGCTACCTCGAGACCACAGCGTTGGATATATATATATATAAAGACTTCTTAATATTAAAATAACTATAAACAATTGGCGCAGATGAATAATTTTACATATCTAGGATGCAATATCTCATATGAAGAAGAAAAGGATGTAAATGCAAAAATATCAAATTTTAAAATAATTTTAGGGTTAATAAATTCTATCTTCAAGCCACAGTTAGTCCAAAAACATTCAAGATTAAAAGTGTATAAAACACTGGCTCTTCCATCGCTTTTGTATGGTTGTGAAGCAAGGACATTGAAACAGAAGGATATACAGAGACTTAGATCTGCTGAAATGGGATACCTTAGGAGGACTTGAATAAATTCGCTACATATAAGGTAAAGGTTCCTGTGACAGGTCAAAGAGAAAGCTAAAACCAATTTTAAAAAAGTAGCTGTCAGAGAAAGAAAACTGTGGCTGATGGAAACATTCTGACTACATTTCTGAATTCAGTATGAAAAATGCACTAGATTCTCACTAATCAGATTTCTTGTGAAGAAAACCTTGTCGACCAGTGTTATTATTAATTATTTTATGGTCCATTTGTTTTATCCCATCAGTCCTACAAAACAGTTGAAAATAACGTTAAACTGAAAATATATGAAACTATAATTCTACCAGTTATATTATATGGGTGAGTAACATGGGCTCTTACTTTAAGGGAGGAAATGAGATTACGAGTTTTTGATAATAAAGTTCTTAGGAAAATTTTTGGACCAAAGAGAGATGAACAGACAGGTGAATGGAGAATACTTTACATAACAATGAAATACATGGCCTTTATAGGAAGTCAGATATAATAAGAACAGTCAAGTCTCGTAGACTGCGATGGGCAGGACATGTTGCGCGTATGGGGAATGAAAGACTTGCATGGAAGATTCTTGTAGGAAAGCCAGAGGAAAAACGTCCGGTTGGTAGACCTAGAATCAGGTGGGAGAACAACATTAACTATGATTTGAGGGAAGTAGATTATACAGGTAATGATTGGAAAGGATTAGCTCAGGATAGGGATATATGGAGGGTTTATGTCCGCGCGGCCATGAACCTACGGGTTTGATAGTGCCAATGAGTAAGTAAGTAAGTGCTGGAAATTTTTTTTCTTTTGCCTACTTTATCTTTCAGGATAACTAATTAGAGTTTAGGTACCCTGTTTTGTGCAACTTTCCCCTACCTGATATATCAGTCGTCTTCAACTAAATTAAGCATCTGTTTAAGAAACTTGGTCAAGCTGTTAAAACAATGAAGGCACTATGGTACTCTAATTGGAATGAAGAAGATGGAACATGTTTCTGGAAGGCCTTCATTGTTTTAACAACTTGGCCAAGTTTCTTAAACAGAAGTTTGATTTATGAATTAAAATAAGTTAAAATATACCTTCTTAGGTAAGATCCGTCGTCCTCAACTTATAAAATATGTCATCTTTATGCCTTTCAGAACATCCGTTCCATCTTCAGCAGGTCCCTCTTCTCTACAACATCCAGTATGATGGTTGATGTTGCTGGTCCTAATGTGGTGTTGTCGTGGCGCCACATTACGACCAGCAGCATCAACCATCATGGTGGATGTTGTAGCGAAGAGGGACCTGCTGAAGATGGAACGGATGTTCTGAAAGGCCTAAAGGCATAAAGATTACATATTTTATAAGTTGAGGACGACGGATCTTACCTAAGAAGGTATATTTTAACTTATTTTATTTTATGGCTCTCCACCTCAACGGTTTTAACAATGAATTTTATTAGTATTGAAGTTAAATTTAGTTAAGGGTGACTGATATATCAGGCACTAATTTTAATATTATGTTACATAACCTCAACGGTGTTTTGCAATGCATTTTAGAAGTTTTTTTTTTGTCTAATGCCAACAGGTTGTCTTTTATGACATTTCTGGTTTTCTCCCCTGGCATTGGCGGAATTGTAATCCATTTCATAGGTTGGAGCGCCTAAAAGGCGAAGTTACGTTACCCCGATGATATGATAGATGATAAATGATAATGAAGCGCCAGGAGAATTCTTAACCTTACACATAACCTAAATTCCAGACCTTGGGCACCTACAGGAATCATTTCCCTGTAATCATATGGTCTGACCGCCGGGAATCGAACCCGGGACCCTTTTGAAGCATTAGTCAGTATGTCTGATGCACTACTTCATGAGGGCTAGCCCAATTTTTACTAGTATTTTTTTTTTTTTTTGCAAATGCGCCAGTTTGTCTTTCGACATTCCTGGTGTTCTCTCCTGGCATGGCGTACTTGTAACCCACTTCTGAGGTTGGGGCGTCTGGAAGGCGGGGTTACGTTGCCCCGATGATATGATAGGCGATGATGATGATAGTGGTGCGCCAGGAGAGTCCTTAATCCTAAGCTTAATATAAGATGAATATGAATGATGATGATTGCGATGGCCATATGATTTCGGGGACCGTTTGGGCCTTAAAGTTTTCCTGACATTTGTCTTACAGGTGAGGAAAAACCCCGATAAAAACCTCACCCTGAAAAACTGTCCCGACCGGGGATCGAACCCGGGTCCGCTGCGTGACAAGGCAGCACGCTACCTCGAGACCACAGCGGTGGACTATTTTTTTTTACAAGTATTGATATCGAAGTTTTTCGTTGGATCTTCGTGTTTTATCAGAAAATTGTGTAAGTCATGACAATTGTTGCAATGATTAGAAAAGCCAATGAAAGTTGCGATATCACGTGGGATTTGTTTACATCTGCTCAATTCATTTGTTGAAAAAGTTTTGTAATGTTTTAAAATGTTGTAACCAGAATGAAACTTTTGAAGTGTATGAAACATGCTGTTTATTTATGTTATTTGTATTCTTCTAATATTGGGGATTGCGCGAGATCTGAAGACGGCTACCTCAAAACAGTTCCCTTATGTAACATTAGTGAAGACATTTGAAAATAATACCAATGGCTCATTAATTGAAAATTATTGTGTGGGATCTATTATATCGCCCGAATGGATCCTCACGGCTGGAAAATGCGTGTACAATGTTACGAATACAACTTTTTCTGCTGGTGCGATTATTGTCGACATTTCCTCGAAACTTAACGAAACAAAAAGAGTTATAATCCATCAGGGATATGCCATCAAGTTCCCTTTCTGGGGAAATCAAACAATTAATGATATAGCTCTCATTAGGACTAAATATAGACTTGAATTCAATGAAAATTTGACAGCTGTAAATCTTTCTAGTTCTCAAGAACCGAAAGGAAATTGTGTGCTTGTAGGATTTGAAATAAAAGCTAAACCGCATATGGCTATGATGTATATTAATTTGTCGTGTTTTCAATACCAGAATAAAGATACACTTGAATATGAGTTATTGCTTGTGTGTTGGGATTATTTGCCCATATCTGTAGCTCTGGGCAGTCCTCTGGTCTGCAACAAGCAGCAGATCGGGGTGCTCAGTAACAAGACAAACCATCATGGGGCCAGTTTATTGACATATATGGCCGTGCATTATTTCGAACAATGGATTGTAAATACAACAGGACTAAAATTATTTGAAGAAGAGAATGATAATAAAAATCGTACCAAGAACTCTGCAAGTCCTATTACGTTCAGTGATTCTGTTATATATTTGTTAATAGTTGGTAATATTTTGTATGTACCGGTATTGCATTGTTGTAGAGCAGGCGTGTTAATAAGTGCTCAATGTGTATGAAAAGACGCCCCGCTTCTCCTATTAAACTCTACGATAGATAGACTGAAAAGATAAGACACTGCTACTCACTTGTCAGTTGTGTTATTTCATTAGGAGTGCACCTGTATGCGGGTACGAAGCGAGGAACCGCATTTTCACACTTAGTGAGCACTCATTATCAGCTTTGTTATAGAGATTATATTTTCGACAGAGGTTTCAAGGACATATGAATAGTCTGATATTCTCCGCTGGCAACCTCCTACTCCTTATAGCATAACTCCTTTCTTGACAGTCACAGGACTAGCCGATCCTCTTACAGAGTTGCTCTGATATCGTCCTGCATCCTTAAATATCATATGAGACCTTTAGAAGCCAAGGGGTAGAGTGACAAATTGCTAATTTTGGAGTTAAGTTTAGATTTTAGTAATTAAAATACAGTGCACAGACGAAGTGTATGAAAGCAGTAGGTATTTCATACTCAGCACATTATATCATGAATGATTGTTCTATAACTTACCTTCAGGTAGACGCTGAGCGGGCGTGTTAGTTCCGAGTCTGGCGGACACACTTAAACATTTATCATTACCCTTACCGCACAGTGAAATACGAAACATTAAAATATAAAGTAACTAAACTGAATAAGAAGAGCACATTTAATTACCGTAAAACACAAAATATAAAACATAAAATTTAATACGTCTGAAATAAACTACAGATGTGAGTGACATCATGGACTGTTCCTGTATTCTCAGGTAGTAAGCCATTGTATCGCTTGCAATTCCCCGTGCCTCCCTTCGTCCCTTGCTTTCATTCTTCTCTTCTGTGGACTATATATACTAATTTGAGTAGCCAATGGATACAAGTAAAAAATCTGTCCTAATGGCTGAAAAAAAAAACTGCTAAGACAATCTCATATGGAGTGTCTCAACTTTGAACATAATTTACTCAAAGTTGACCTTTTGCTGCTTATACCCCTTGGCTTGTAAGGGTCATATATGTGTTACCTTTGGCTTTTATTTTATTTTATTATACTTGTTTTTTTTTTCTGGGATAAGTGCTACTCGCTGTGTGGTGGTAAAAGGCGAAAACTTGGTTGTGACCAAAGGTATCGTATATAATACCTGGCATAAAATCCCCTTAAATGCCTCCCATTAAAAAATAATTTTTCGTGAAAATTTGTTATTTTGGTACCTACGAACCCATTAAACGTGAAAATAAAAATTTAATTGACCTAAACTCAATTCAGTACTCTTTTGTCTCTATTTAGAAACCCATTAAGAATAAAATGAGTATGTAGCTTGTTAAACTTTTCTTTGGGGCACAGGTCGATATACGAGTGCCTGCATCGCTTGACGGAGTTGAGGGTGGGACGTGGGTGTTTGTGTAGTGGAAGATATAGTGACCTTGAAAGTTCTGGCGAAAATGACATCACTGTAGAGAACATGCTTTATTTGGAAGAGTGGATTTAAATAAAACAGGACTCAAATTATTTGAACAAGAGAATGGTACTAAAAAGTCTATCAATCATTCTGTAAATCCTTCTATCGCATTCAATAGTTGTATTATTGTGTTTTTTAATGTTTGGTAGGTGATGATATTTTGTATGTATTGCTTTGTTATAGTGATTTTATTTTTGTCAAAGGTTTTAACGATGTATGAGTTATCCGATATTCTCCGCTGGCAACCTCTCACTCGTTGTAACATAACTCCTCATGTGTTATTTATATGACTATTTAACTCATGCCACAAATGCTAGTCAATGACCAATCACGTTTCAATGAATTTTGTTTTACAACCAATGACAGTCGTGTTTCACCTCGCTCTTTATCGATTTCTCTTTATCAGCTCCTGCTTTTGTGATAAAGAAAGCCCCTCCTTTTTAATGTTCTGAACAGGTCAAAGTATTATTTTCCTCCAACAAATACATTGAATATAGCAAATAATGAAAAGATTCCTTGATTTTACTGAGTTTTTACTAAAAAAATAACCCGTAATGTTGATTATGATATACAGTTTGATGTGTTTCATTATTTCTCCACTTGGGTGCATTCTTACAATATTGCGATCTTATTTGGCCATAAATAATATGATCAAGCTGCAGTGAATGAACATAACCTCACATTTCTGATTTGTTTTCAAACATCGCCGTTTACATTAAATATATAAATATTTTAAAATAAATATAGTTAAACAATGATTTGTGAGTAAACAGCTTAATTTTATTCGTTAAATAGTCTTAACAAATGCCACACTTGATTTCCAAATTCTCTAGATAAATTCACTCCTCACTTCGTTAGTCGTGAATTTATCGATAATTTGGAAATCACTCGTGGCATTACTTATGATAATCTCTTACAGAGTTGCTTTAATATTATCCTGCATCCTTAGGTAACGTATGATACATTTGGCGTTTAATTTTATTCTCGCTTCTGGAATAACTCCAACTCACTGTGTGTGATCGATGGTATCATATTCGATAGTTTCAAGTTTTTTTTTTTTTTCGTTTCTGGTTGCAGTCTTCAGATGGCAGCATTAATTAAAGGACAAAAACTTGGTTGTGATCAATGATATCATAATATAATGATACCTTGCATAAAACTACCTTAAATACCCCTTTAAAATATCCTCTATGAATCCATTAAACGTGAAAATAAAATTATAATTAACCAAATTTTTATTCAGGACTCCCATGAAAGCCGCCCCCAAAATGTTTTGAGCCAACCCGTTAAGAACAAAATGAATGAATGAATATATATAATGTAATATTTAGTTTAACATGTTCCAGTCCAGGACAATTTTATCTATTTTTCTGTAGCTCTAGCTTTCGAACTTCGGACGTAAGAGAATCGTATAAGTGGAGAGAAGTGTTAGTATATGTACCATGACTTCAAAGTGTAATGGGCTGCACACCGATGTACAGAGTCGGAGGTCCGCGTTTTGATTTCCGATTCAAATGATATTTATTTTTTCTTTTCAAAGAAAAGCATGTATATTGTTAAACTATTATTTGGGACACATGAGGAAATACGAGTATGTCTGCGCAGCTTCACGGAGTTGAGGGTGGGTGTTTGTGTGAGTAGTGGGAATACGGTGACTTGACCTTGAAAATTCCGCTGACAATTAAATCACAAAGACAACTTAAATGTAATGTACATGGGTACATTAAACATCTCAGAAATACATACCACATGATCGAGTTTTCTTTGGGGATGCTGAAAGAGGAGGTGTGATAATCTGTTTAATTTTAAGGGGACGACAGTTGTGAAGATGAATAAAAAGTAACTTGAAATAAAAATATGAGTCTCTCTGTTACTACATACCTGACATTGTGTAAATTTCACTTATTTTCAAGCTCCTGTACTTTTACGCTCCTAGTTGCCTGGCGTGCAGATTTGAAAAATTATTTTCTCGCGCCGTAGCCGAGCGGTTAAGGTAGGAAGCTTTGGCGCAGAGCTACGGGACTTGCGCTGGTTCAAGTCTCCATGGGGGAAGGCATTTTCTCATGGTATTTCGACCAGTATGGGACCGGTGCCCACCCAGCATCGTGAGGCAATTGTGTAACTACAATAAGTAGCGGCTCCAGGTTGAGGAACCAGCTATAACGGCTGGGGGACTCGACATGCTAACCACATGTCACCCCTACACTGGCTGTTGATCATCTACCTCTGTGATTGACACATGTGGATGTGAAGGGCCAGCAGCCGGCTGGTAAAAGGGCAACCGCTGAAAAGTGGAAAGACCCTCAATCGGATTTTCTCGCCTCAATATTCACACTAGGCCACAACATAAGTCTCCTAAAAGCCCATCTCCACAGCAAATCTTCTTATTTAACTATATAAATTACTGTTACAATAACTAACTCACTATTGAACGATAGTAGTTCAAGCTGGGAGCTGGAAATACCCACTCCTTTTCGATAATTTTATAAACGTCTTCTGATTCTAGCCTCCCCATAACGGTACTTTGGAACAAGTCTTAAGATACTTTCTTCCAGCACTGTCATAAATCTATCTCCCAAGCTCCCTCTAATGGAGAGATCATTGAACAATGCCGACATGCTGGCAAAATCCTCATTAGTGTCAGTCACTGAAATTTTGCGAGGTTGTCAGCGCTTCTCTTTACAGCATATTTTCTCTGTTGTTGTCAATAAAATATTTGTTTGAATATTGGGAAAGAAGCAAACCAGTCTCTAAATCTTTGCGCCACGTACTTACTAGGGTGTGAGTTGGCTTTAGCTAGTGGAAAGGAAGCGCTTGATAGACAATATTTTAAGATTGTCTTTCATTATATATTTTTTCTTCCAATAATTTGTTTTTTATTCATCAACTTGTTTCCAATGGTTGGTAAGTCCAAAACTTCAATCAATTGCAAATAGATCTACCAGTATGTAAACTATCGCTATGTTTAAATTTGTAAAAATGTTAAAATGTTCTTGAAAAGAAGATGTCGAAATATTATGAAATATGATTTTTTTTTCGTGTCCTTTAGATTCGCCATTGTCTATAACGAAGTTCCGCGCAGTAGCGGAGTGGTTAAGGCAAGAAGCCTTTGCGCGGAGCTATGGGACGCGCTGGTTCGAGTCCCCATGGGAGAAGAAATTTTCTCATGGAATTTCGGCCAGTATTGGCTGGTGCCCACCCAGCATCGTGAGGCATTTAGGTAGCTACAATAAGCAGCGACTCCAGGTTGAAAAAATCAGCTATAATGGCTGGGGGACCTGACATGCTGACCACATGTCACCCCTACACTGGCTTATGATCGTCTACCTCCGTGATTAACAAATGTGGACGTGAGGCCAGCAGCCGGATTGTAGGTCAAGGACCTTCTAGGCCTGTGGCGCTTGAAGGTTTTTCTATAACAAAAATATGTCTATATAGTTCCTGTTTCATTATTCATCTTAGTTAAAAATATGAAATATCTTATGGAAATAGTCCACCTGAAATATTTATAGAACTACAGTACGCATGCGCTAGAGTTTATAGAGCCAGCGATAACCCACCATCGAATCACATATCGATTATTATTGTTGTTTTTATTATTATCTTTTTTTTCTCTTATGTATCTAAACACATTCAGAACGTAACGAACCTAAAAGCTAACTAACTAACTCACACTTAACCTAATTCAATTACTCTAACCTAGGGTGGATCCCATTAAACTCCCTTTTTTTTCACTCGTTAATAATCGCAACCACCGATAACCCACTGATTCTTCCAACTATATAATATACTCTCTAGAGAAAATAGCAAGTCATCATCACAGTATGTGTGTTTGAATAAATACTTAAAAATTCTAAAATTAAGTTTTAAAAATTGTTTTTAATATTTTATAAATTTAAAAAAGTTACTAAATATAGAAGAAGAGTTATAATTCACAACAATAAACTGAAAAATATAGGGTAAGTGTTTCTATACTTGAGCCATATTCACTTTAATAATAATAATAATAAATAATAATAATAATAATAATAATAATAATAATAATAATAATAATAATAATAATAATAATGTTTTATTTATTCTGGCAGAGTTCAGACCATAAGGCCTTCTCTTCCACTCAACCAGCACAAATACAAATAAATATTTGACAAATATAGATATACACTATACTAATTATAAACAGTTAAAGATACATTTAATGTAGCAATGTAAATTTCATGTACAAACAACATTTTATACGATAATAACAATAATAATAATACGATAATAATAATAATAATAATAATAATATAATGACGATGATAATAACATCTTACCAAAATCCTGAGTCCTTTGGAAGAGAAGTAAAACCATGGGTCCCATGTCATATGCTTACGACACGTAAAAGAACCTCAGTCTTGAATATACACGCCTTTGAGCTAAATTGTTTTGCTCTTTAACGTCTAGGGTCCTGTTTCAAAAAACTATGAGTCTGCTTATAAGCAGCCTAGACTGATAATTTACTACTAATACCTCAATCACTCAGCTTATAAGCATCCTAGACTGATAATTTAGACTACTAAAACCTGAATCACTCAGCTTATAAGCAGTGTAGACTGATAATTTACACTACTAAAGCTTGAATCAGTCTGCTTATAAGCAGTGTGGACTGATAATTTACACTACTAAAACTTGAATGAGTCTGCTTATAAGCAGTGTGGACTGATAATTTACACTACTAAAACTTGAATCAGTCTGCTTATAAGCAGTGTGGACTGATAATTTACACTACTAAAACTTGAATCAGTCTGCTTATAAGCAGTGTAGACTGATAATTTACACTACTACAAAACTTGAATCAGTCTGCTTATAAGCAGTGTAAGACTGATAATTTACACTACTAAAACTTGAATCAGTCTGCTTATAAGCAGTGTGTGGACTGATAATTTACACTACTAAAACTTGAATCAGTCTGCTTATAAGCATGTGGTGGACTGATAATTTACACTACTAAAACTTGAATCAGTCTTGCTTATAAGCAGTGTGGACTGATAATTTACACTACTAAAAACTTGAATCAGTCTGCTTATAAGCAGTGTGGAATGATAATTTACACTACTAAAACTTGAATCAGTCTGCTTTTAAGCAGTGTGGACTGATAATTTACACTACTAAAACTTGAATCAGTCTGCTTATAAGCAGTGTGGACTGATAATTTCACTACTACTAAAAAACTTGAATCAGTTTGCTTATAAGCAGTGTGGACTGATATTTACACTACTAAAACGTGAAATCACGTCTGCTTATAAGCATGTGTTGACGGATAATTTACACTACAAAAAAACTAAAACTTGAATCAGTCTGCTTATAAGCAGTGTGGCCTGATACTTTACACTACTCTAAAACTTGACTCAGTCTGGCTTAAAAGCAGTAGTGGAATGATTAATTTACACTACTAAAAACTTGAATCAGTCTGCTTATAAGCAGTGTGGACTGATAATTACACTACTAAAAACTTGAAATCAGTCTGCTTATAGAGCAGTGTGGACTGATAATTTACCCTACTAAAACTTGAATCAGTCTGCTTATCAGCAGTGTGGAATGATAAATTTCACACTACTTAAAACTTGAATCAGTCTGCTTATAAGCCGTTGTGGACTGATAATTTACACTACTAAAACTTGAATCAGTCTGCTTATAAGCAGTGTGGGACTGATAATTTACACTACTGACTACTACAAACCTTGAATCAGTCTGCTTATAAGCAGTGTGGACTGATAATTTACACTACTAAAACTTGAATCAGTCTGCTTATAAGCAGGTTGACTGATAATTTACACTACTAAAACTTGAAACAGTCTGCTTATAAGCAGTTGTAGACTGATAATTTACACTACTAAAAGCTTGAATCACTCTGCTTATAAGCAGTGTAGACTGATAATTTACACTACTAAAACTTGAATCAGTCTGCTTATAAGCAGAGTAGACTGATAATTTACACTACTAAACTTGAATCGTCTGCTTATAAGCAGTGTGGGACTGATAATTTACACTACTAAAACTTGAATCAGTCTGCTTATAAGCAGTGTGGACTGATAATTTACACTACTAAAACTTGAATCAGTCTGCTTATAAGCAGTGTGGACTGATAATTTACACTACTAAAACTTGAATCAGTCTGCTTATAAGCAGTGTGGACTGATATTAATTTACACTACTTAAAACTTGAATCAGTCTGCTTATAAGCAGTGTGGACTGATAATTTACACTACTAAAACTTGAATCAGTTTGCTTATAAGCAGTGTGGACTGATAATTTACACTACTAAAACTTGAATCAGTTTGCTTATAAGCAGTGTGGACTGATAATTTACACTACTAAAACTTGAATCAGTCTGCTTATAAGCAGTGTGGACTGATAATTTACACTACTAAAACTTGAATCAGTTTGCTTATAAGCAGTGTGGACTGATAATTTACACTACTAAAACTTGAATCAGTCTGCTTATAAGCAGTGTGGACTGATAATTTACACTACTAAAATTGAATCAGTCTGCTTATAAGCAGTGTGGACTGATAATTTACACTACTAAAACTTGAATCAGTTTGCTTATAAGCAGAGTGGACTGATAATTTACACTACTAAAACTTGAATCAGTCTGCTTATAAGCAGTGTGGACTGATAATTTACACTACTAAAAACTTGAATCAGTCTGCTTATAAGCAGTGTGGACTGATAATTTACACTACTAAAACTTGAATCAGTCTGCTTATAAGCAGTGTGGGACTGATAATTTACACTACTAAAACTTGAATCAGTCTGCTTATAAGCAGTGTGGACTGATAATTTACACTACTAAAACTTGAATCAGTCTGCTTATAAGCAGTGTGGACTGATAATTTACACTACTAAAACTTGAATCAGTCTGCTTATAAGCAGTGTGGACTGATAATTTACACTACTAAAACTTGAATCAGTCTGCTTATAAGCAGTGTGGAATGATAATTTACACTACTAAAACTTGAATCAGTCTGCTTATAAGCAGTGTGGACTGATAATTTACACTACTAAAACTTGAATCAGTCTGCTTAATAAGCAGAGTAGACTGATAATTTACACTACTAAAACTTGAAACAGTCTGCTTATAAGCAGTGTAGACTGATAATTTACACTACTAAAGCTTGAATCACTCTGCTTATAAGCAGTGTAGACTGATAATTTACACTACTAAAACTTGAATAAGTCTGCTTATAAGGAGAGTAGACTGATAATTTACACACTACTAAACTTGAAAGAGTCTGCTATAAGCAGTGTAGACTGATAATTTACACTACTAAAGCTTGAATCACTCTGCTTATAAGCAGTGTAGACTGATAATTTACACTACTAAAACTTGAATAAGTCTGCTTATAAGCAGAGTAGACTGATAATTTACACTACTAAAACCTGAATCACTCTGCTTATAAGCAGTGTAGACTGATAATTTACACTACTAAAACTTGAATCAGTCTGCTTATAAGCAGTGTAGACTAATAATTTACACTACTAAAGCTTGAATCACTCTGCTTATAAGCAGTGTAGACTGATAATTTACACTACTAAAACCTGAATCACTCTGCTTATAAGCAGTGTAGACTGATAATTTACACTACTAAAGCTTGAATCACTCTGCTTATAAGCAGTGTAGACTGATAATTTACACTACTAAAACTTGAATAAGTCTGCTTATAAGCAGAGTAGACTGATAATTTACACTACTAAAACTTGAAACAGTCTGCTTATAAGCAGTGTAGACTGATAATTTACACTACTAAAGCTTGAATCACTCTGCTTATAAGCAGTGTAGACTGATAATTTACACTACTAAAACTTGAATAAGTCTGCTTATAAGCAGAGTAGACTGATAATTTACACTACTAAAACTTGAAACAGTCTGCTTATAAGCAGTTAGACTGATAATTTACACTACTAAAGCTTGAATCACTCTGCTTATAAGCAGTGTAGACTGATAATTTACACTACTAAAACTTGAATAAGTCTGCTTATAAGCAGAGTAGACTGATAATTTACACTACTAAAACTTGAAACAGTCTGCTTATAAGCAGTGTAGACTGATAATTTACACTACTAAAGCTTGAATCACTCTGCTTATAAGCAGTGTAGACTGATAATTTACACTACTAAAACTTGAACCAGTCTGCTTATAAGCAGTGTAAACTGATAATTTACACTACTAAAACTTGAATCACTCTGCTTATAAGCAGTGTAGACTGATAATTTACACTACTAAAACTTGAATAAGTCTGCTTATAAGCAGAGTAGACTGATAATTTACACTACTAAAACTTGAATCAGTCTGCTTATAAGCAGTGTAAACTGATAATTTACACTACTAAAACTTGAATCAGTCTGCTTATAAGCAGAGTAGACTGATAATGTACACTACTAAAACTTGAATCAGTCTGCTTATAAGCAGTGTAAACTGATAATTTACACTACTAAAACTTGAATCAGTCTGCTTATAAGCAGAGTAGACTGATAATTTACACTACTAAACTTGAAACATGTTTAAAAAATAGGAGTGTAAAATAGTAGTAAGCAGTGTAGGAGTCATATTTAGGAGTATTATTTAGCACTGCAACTACATTGCTGTATCATATAACAGGAGTAGTACTAATTAACATTCCTAATAAGCAGTCTGTTTTGTGAGCTAAGGGATACTGATAAAAGTGGTTAGCAGTGCATGCAATTTAAAAGTAATAACAACAAACTTATCTTGAAGATAATTATTTAAAATTTTCCTTAAGAAATTTTCTTGCTTCTTGGATTTAGTTCTATTTAAACGTTTTGATATTTTGATAACTTTGCTGGAGAACAATATTACAGATCAACAATGCAACAAAGCTACATATGCAAATGTAATCCATAGAGAAATTCTTGAAATCCAGCAAAGAGAATAATTGTTGTCCATCTCATAATTATATTCTTTACATCATGTCACAATGCCAACTGCTAAAGTAGTGCAGCAAATTTAGAAGTACAGTTTTCCTTTTATGAAACAGGTTTTACATGACTGCTAACTAGTAAATCATTCTACTGAGTAACACTAAGCAATTGGGACTGGAAGTAAACATCAATAAAACTAAATAGATGTTCACACACAGAAATGCATTATATAATGGAAATGGAAGAGTAATGTCAAATGATCGAAATTTTTAAGAAGTGGCTGAATTCGTATATCTAGGAACAATAATTACAAAAGTACGTAGGAACGAGATGCACAAAGACATTAAACTCAATTCTGGAAAAGCACGTTACTATGCATTACAGGGATTCTGTCGTCGAAATCCTTTCAAAGAAATGGAATGGAAACATGGACGCTTACTTTAAGGGATGAAAGGAGATTATGAGTATTTGAGAATAAAGTTCTTAAGAATTTTTTTGTGCCAAACAGAGGTGAATAAACAGGTGAATGGAGAAATCTTCATAATTATGAGCTACATGGTATGTATAGGAAGCCAAATATCATAAGAACAGTTAAGTCTCGTAGACTGCGATGGCAGGACACGTGGCACGGATGGGGAATGAAAAAGGTGCTTGGAAGCTTCTTGTAGGAACACCAGAGGGAAAACGGTCTATTGGTTGAGCAAGAATGTGGTGGGAAAATAAGATTAATCATGATTTGAGGTAAAGTAGATTTTACAGGGGATGATTGGAAAACATTAGCTCAGGATATGGATGTGTGGAAAGCTTATGTCCGCATCACCTGAAGCTACGGGTTCGGTAGAGCCAGTGAGTGAGTTAGGTTTAGTTTTATGAAACAGGTTTTACCAGACTGCTAAGTAGTAAATTTCACACTGCTAATAAGTAACAGCTAAAAGTAGAACTTTTATGAAACAGGACTCAGATTTGAATTAATGAGTTGAGATGTTAAACAGAGTCGTTCAAAACAGCAGTAATACAAGTACTGATTTCCTGGCCTACAAAATGTGCGTGAATGGATATTAAAAATATATTTCAAAATCTATCTATAGTGTTCTGCCCGAGGGAAGTTTCTTTCACAGGATCATAGCATTTTCATGCTATGCTTTGCTGCTTCACTAGGGAAATATAGGTGTGGTAGCTTCCCGTTGTTTTCCACACTGGTGAAATTATGATAAAATTGATAAGGATGATGATGATGATGATGATGATGGCTGGATAATTTTTGGGGACCGTTCGGCCCTAGGCTTCCTGATATTTGTCTGACAGGTGAGGAAAACCCCCGAAAATAACTTACCCAGTAGGCTGTCCCGACTGGGTATCGAACCCGGACCCGCTGCGTTACAAGGAAGCACGCTACCTGGCGACTACAGCAGTGGTCTTATTTTAAATATCCATCCATAGTAATTCTGCCCGAGGGCAGGTCTTTCATTTCAATCATAGCATTTTCATGCTATGCTTTGTAGCTTTACTAGGGAATTATAGGTGTGGTAGCTTCCCTTTGCTTTCCACACTGGTGAAGGATAATGATGATAATGATAAGGATGACGATGATGGCCGGATGCTTTTCGGGGGCCGTTGGGCCCTGAGCTTCCTGACATTTGTCTTACAGGTGAGGAAAAACCCCGAAAAAACTCACCTAAGGGCCTGTCCCGACCGGGAATCCAACCCGGGCCCGCTGCGTGACAAGGCAGAACGCTACCTTGAGACCACAGCGGTGGACGTTTTAAAAAATATATCTCAATATTTTTTTTTCAAGATAATAGCGTATATCGTTTTATTTTTGCAGGAATGGGTCTTGTCCGGTGAGAGTGGCTTCATGCAACTCTGTAAGTTAGTGAGTCTAAAATTATATTGTTTTCATAACATATTTTCGTTATTTCAATACGTGCAATTTGTCAATTTTTTTAAAAAGTTATTACTGGAAAGACGATTAGCACAAAATAAATTTTACAGACAATAAAAGGAGAGATCAAATAATGGAAGAAACAGAATAATCTACTGTACTGTAAGTAAAGAAAGTCCCCGGTCTATTGCTGTTGAGAGATGTTGAGTTTATATGCAGGTGGATTCCTGGAACACCATTGTTTAATGATGATGTGGCGATTGTTATATCATAGTTCTAGTCTTTAAGTAATCTGATTAAAGATAAGTTATTTAAATATTCAGTTTAGAGTTTGAAATCTTTACAGTTTACTAAATCTTCTATTTCACAAAATTTTCTCAATAATGTACAACAGCAATTATCATAAGTAATGCTATGAGTGATTTCCAATTTATCTAGAGAATTTGGAAATCAAGAGTTAGGATTATTTAACGAATAAAATTAAGCTGTTTACTCACAAATCATTGTTTAACTATAGTTATTTTAAAATACTACTACTCTAACAGAAATTCAAATAACATTTATTTTACAACCAATTCTTATTAATAAATTATATACGTTATGTTCATTCTCTGCTGCTTGATCATATTATTTATTGCCAAATAAGATCGCAATATTGTAAGAGAGCACCCAAGTGGAGAAATAATGAAACACATCAAACAATATATCATAATCAACATTACGGGTTATTCATTGGTTTTTTGGTAAACAACTCAGTAAAATCAAGGAATATTTTCATTATTTGCTATATTCAATGTATTTATTGGAGAAAAATAATGCTTTGACCTGTTCAGAACATTAAAAAGGAGGAGCTTTCTTTATCACAAACGCAGGAGCTGATAAAAAGAAATCGATACAGAGCGAGGTGAAACACAACTGCCATTGGTTGTAAAACAACATTCATTGAAACGTGATTGGTCATTGACTAGCATTTGTGGCATGAGTTATTAGTCAATAGTAATCCAACAGGAGACTGTTTTTCTGGAAAAAATCACAAGCGACGAAGTCGCGTTGGATTTGGAGTGACTATTTAGCGAATGATAAATCAGAAGTTGAAAATAATTATAATGTTTAATATTTACCAAATGTGAGATTATGTATTCTGATCTTTCTTCCGCTCGATTTCTAAGCCGGCTGTATAGTTATAAATAGCGTATATTTACTGTTAAATCTCTTTGGATTTTAATAATAGATGATTGTATGAGAAATAACCATTAACAATAATGCAGATTCATTATACTACATTTAATAATTTTTGTCAGAGCAACAGAACTAACTTTTTTTTTAAATTTATGAAATTGTTTCCTTTTGGTATTTCTTGCTGTACCATATCGATCGTACGTTGTTCAATCGATATCCTTGTCAAAGAAGTTAATTTGCGAAGATATCACTCATTACGAACAGGAAGAGTACGATTATCAACAGGAAGTGGCACGATTATCGGTCTATGAGTTAAATAGTCAATGTTATTTCTTTTAAATTTTATGACTATTTAATTCGTGCACCGAATAGGAGTCAATGACCAATCACGTTTCAATGAATTTTGTTTTACAACCAATGACAGTCGTGTTTCACCACGCCTTTTTTTCGAATTAATTTTCCGGCTCCTGCTTCTGTGCTAAAGAAAGCTCCTCCTCCTCCTCCTTTTTAATGTTATGAACAGGTCAGAGCATTATTTTTCAGTGACTGATTCTCCAAAAAATACATTGAATATAGCAAGTAATGAACAGATTTCTTCGATCTACACATTTTACGTATAATTATGTGTTCAATAATTGCGTTTTTAAATAATGATTTACTGAGTTGTTTACTAAAATAAATGAATAACCTCTATAATGTTGGTTATAATATACAGTTTGATGTGTTTCATTTTTTTCCTACTAGGGTGCATTCTTACAATATTGCGATCCTATTTAAAAATAAATATGATCAAATTGCAGTGGAAAAAACAAATCAAACATAACCACACATTTCTGATTTTTCAAACATTGCCGCTTACATTAAATATATATATATATATATATTTTAAACAACTATATTTAAATAATGATTTTTGAATAAACAGTTTAATTTTATTGGTTAAATAGTCCTAATATATACCACTCTTGATTTCCAAATCCTCTAGATACATTCACTTCGTAACTCGTGAATTTAACGATGATTTGGAAATCACTTGTCACATTACTTATGACAATTTTTATATATAAGAAATCTCTAATATTCATAAATAAACTTAAGAAGGGTTAGGTTAAGTGATCCCACTACAGGCCATAGGACTCCCATGAGGTAGTAGGAGGTTAAGGCTCCCACTTTTTTGTAGACAATCGGCACTTTGTCAGCCACGTTGTCAGTCCTGCGTGACGACCGCCTTACCCCCAAAACAAGCGTCTGGTACTCAATTCCATAAGATGCTGAGTTGACCCCAGGGTCATGGTGCCACCAGAAAGTTTGGGTCAGTTTATCTCCACCTGGACTCGAACCCTCGATCTTCCGGTTTGTAGCATACTGTCTTAACCACTACGCTATGACGTGCCCCCAAATAAACTTAAACTTAAACTTATATTAAATGATGTATTAATAAAACTACTTCGTTTTAATATGGCGGCTCCGTGGCACAAGCGATTAGACGCTCGCCTTTCACCTCTGGGTCCCGAGATCGAGTCTTGGTCCCTCCATGTGGATTTCGTAGTGGAAGAAACCGAGCTGGGGCATGTTTTTCTCGGGGTTTTTTCCTCTGTCACAATTTCATTCCACCATTTTCTCCATACTCATCTCATCCATTTCGTTTCATTTCATTGATCTGCTCCTGTGATGGTGCGTCAGGCGTGGGGGCCGGCACCCATCTCATTCACAGACCACAATACAGGGGGCTCATCTCATCTCATTCGTCGACCCGACCCTTAGTTTGACACGAGTTAAGAATATTTATTTATTTCCTTTTAATACTTTTTTACATTATCCTAAATATTTAGCTTTAACTTAGAGACATGCACAATTGAGCGGTCCCCGGAATAACATCACAAGAACGAAAAATAGATTGATATGAAAAACTTCAACAACATTCAAAATTGATTTCTTAATTAAATAAGTACTGTGATATAATCTTCAAAACAGTTGTAAGCATAAAAAATGAAGCACCTCTTTAAATTGGAAACAGTAAAAACACGTGTTTATAATAACTACGCTAGTCAACATGATTTTCGTCTCATGAGTACCAATAGTTGTACTTTATGCAGTTTTTTTATCTGTTTTGATATATGTATTCGGAACTTCTCCATCACTCATAGTTTTTTATTTCAATTTCAATTAATGGATTTAAATAATCATATTTTAATAAACTTTTTCGTCCATTTGTCCATTGTAAAATAAAACCAAATGAGCACGTGGAACACTTCATCAGGGGATTTCAGCTATGGAAAAGAGATATCAAGGCGAATGGAATCCTAATATGCAGGCCGATTATTGTTGGACCATCAAGATGGATGCTCCACAGCGAAATATAGCATATAATCGTCATTTCTTACTTTCTGTGAAAGTCCGAATATTCGAATATTGTGTAGTTACGAATGTAGAAATTATCAAAGTGTTTGAAATTATAAATGCCTGTCTCTCGGAAACCTTGCATGATGGAGAGAAACCGATATCATATAAAAATTCAGGAGAAAAAATATTATGAGAATCACATATTTTTCTTTCTGAGATAAATAAAAAGTTTCTTTTTTGTTTCTCAGCGTAATCTTTTCATGAGAGAATGTTGAATAGCATAGCCAAATTTAGGTTCTCCCATTAAACACAACATGAACATTGAGAGTGGAATAACATTGCATGGATCAAAATTACACTTTGCAAGCACATAGTCTCATTAGCTAAATGGTGTTAATAACACAGTTACATAGGTCTGCACACACCATACTTCGTAGCAGGTAACCGGTTTGATGCCGAGTAAGTCAAATGCTGGGGCTGCAACCTCAAAGCATTTTAACATGCTTCCATCCGTATGAACCCCAGGCTGTCTCTTCCGCTTGTCTCACTTTTATTGAAGCTTGTTCTTTTTGCCTATTCGATCGTTGACGTCTTCACACGTATCCCTGGACAGGGGCAATCTTTATACCCCGAGAGATTGGGTCCTTGACAAGACTTTGTCACTAAAGATTTTCAGTGTTCACCCACGCGACAAGAACGAGCCTGTCAAGAATTACCCAACTATATAGTTATGGCTTATGCCCCCTGTAAACGTAGAGTCTGGTTGTTTGTCTAAAACCAAGGCTAAAGGCTGACTCTTATTTTCATTCACCTGTATTAATATATATTTTCCTTCCTTCATTTAAATGTTTTTAAAATAAGGAGAAACTTTCACACTTTCGGCGCGATCCATTGCATTTGCTATATCTTTCAGGAATGCTAAAGTTCAAAAAAAATTTGCCCTTAAAACAATTAACTATCGGTATAACCCTTCTATTAATGCACACCATCTCTAGGATTTTCAATGCAATATTATTCATTAAACATTTCAATTTCAGCAACGTTGTTCCCTACAACGTTATTCCGCTGACTCCTGAATTAATTAAAATTTTGAGACATCATTTTTCGTTATTTTTTTTATTTCCATTAATGAAAACTTACAATTTTAATTATGATATTTTGCGTACATCATAAATCATGTTAATTGTGTAGTTTTAAGAGCATTATGAATCGAGCAGGATTTAACAGTCTGTCATTTCAGAAACACAATGTAGAGGATTGGAATCAAATGCAGGAACATGAAAAACTGCTAACAACTATAAAGTGACACATCTGTACAACATCAACACATGTCGGTTGCTCCAATACCTTAGAATATGAAGCGATACGAAGAAATTTTAAACTTTAATTATTTTAACAGTTTATATTAATTGAAATATATGTAAACATAATATGTAGAGATAGAATGTGTTATATTTATTCACGAGATCACCTCCTGATATGCCTATAGTAGATTTTGTATATTTTGTTTCGGTTGTGGCAGTAGTTGTGTATTTGGGCACCTCTTTCTCGCATTTATCAAATATATCTTCCTCAATAGTTTCCTCAATCCATTGTTTGTAACGTCCTACAATCACGTAAACCAAATTCGCTGTTCCATTTGCAATACCACCTGCTGAACACATACCAACTTGCTTACCATTACACATGAGAGGGCCACCAGAATCACCTAAACTCGGATAGCTTCCTTTAGCGGTTAATTCAAGCGTGTCAGCAACTTGTGGATACGCAAAGGGCCTTCTTGTTTCGAATTCCAAAGTTGCATAATGCATCATAACATTGTTGCCATTGTAACCAGGATCCGTAGTTCTTCCAAAGCCTACTGTAACACACCTACCTGTCATTTCACCACTACTAGAAATACAAACGTTTTTCACATATTTATTTAATCTTATTTTTTCTTTAGCCTTCAGAAGACATAGGTCATCATACATCAATTCACTGTCACCATCGTGTGTTTCAAAGTAATCAGGATGGAGTACAATTCGACAAATATTTTTAAATTGTCCAGGATTTACATCGATTTCTCCTGCTTGTACTCAATCAACTGAAGTTGATCTACTGGGGCACAGCAGTGTCCAGCTGTGAGAATCCAGTATTCAGTCAGTATACTCCCAGTGCACTTTGAAGTCTCCGACCAATCGAAGCATTCGTGTTTATGATCCATCTGCAGAGCAACACACATATGGGAAATCTCCTCTTCCTGTTAATGCCCTTTAACAACCCTAACATCTTGTTTTACACTTCTCCGCGCAGAAAAACCCAATGTCATTTCCATCATTATGGCAAAAATAACAGTAATCCTAGAATAAAAGAATATTGTAATATTTAACTGAAGTACAAACATTTATACAGAGTGTCTGGGATCAACACTACCAATAACAAACTGTTATAGAACAGAACGTAACAAATTTATTGCAATACAGTTTGTTCAAAACTGCAAAACGTAGACAATCTCAACAAGTTTTATGGAAACTTCTAAATTTCCGCATGTGTCTTCCACTTTCGAGATCCATGGGGTCAAAGCGGTTACAGTAATTTAATTACTTTTTACGGCTTAAAAATCCTGTGCATAGTTTCCTTTCATAATGTGGGGGAGCTCCATCGTGTTGGAACACGTCAAAATAACAACAAATCTAATAAACGTGAGAATTTGCGTAATTCCATTGTTGTCACCATAAAACTTGAATTAAAAATAAACCTGAGAAATTACATAATCTCTTTGTTGTCTGCAATAAACTTAAATCAAACTAAACATGATAATTTACGTAATTTAATTGTTGTCACCATGAAACTTGTTGAGTTTAACTTTGTTTTGCAACAAACAACATTACAGTTACCTTATTATTTTATTTATAACAATTTTGCATTTGTAGCGTTGTTCCCGGAATATAAAGTGGTCTCTAGGTAGCGTGCTGCCTTGTCACGTAGCGGGCCCGGGTTTGTTTCCCGTCGTGACAGGCTCCTCTGTGAGTTTTTTTTTCGGAGTACTTCCTCACCTGTAAGACAAATGTCAGGAAGCTTAGGGCCCAACGGTCCACTAAAATCATCCGGCCATCATCATCATCATCACCCGTATCATTTTCATCATCCTTCACCTGCGTGGATAGCAAGGAGAAGTTACCACACCTATAATTTCCTAGTAAAGCTGCAACGTATAGCACGAAAATGCTATTATTGCAGTGAGAGGCTTGCCCTGGGGCGGAATTACTATGGAATATCGATGCGAAACATGTACTTCACTTTCTTCAAGAGAGAATAAAAATATTACGAGTATTTGAGAATAGGAAACGTTTTTTTTTTTGGACCAAAGAGGGATGAACAGACAGGCAAATGGAGAAGACTTAAAAACAGTGAGCTACCTAATCTTTATGATAAACCAGATATAATAAGAATAATTAAATCCTATAGATTGCGGTGGTTAGGACATGTGACACGCATGGGGAATGAAAGAGAGGCATGGAACCGGGTTCGATCTACGACCGGGACTAGTTTACTGGGTGATTGTTTCGTGGTTTTTTCCTAACTTGTAAGACAAAATAATAGGAAAATTAAGGTCCAAATGGTCCCCGAACATCATCTGACCATAATTATCATATGCTCCAAGTTAATTAAATGGAATTATCATTATTTTGTATTTAATGATAGAGCAATTCCATATGTGACTGACTGACTTTTGCTGCAAAATGTTTTCATAAATATTACAATTGGTTGAAATTAGACGTGTTATATACGTGATATGATAGAGGAAAAGTGTTTGATCAAGATTGTACATAAACATACAACTTCTGAAGAAAAGCAATGCTATTATTATCTATCAAATTATGTGTGACTAACTGACATAAATATCAACTCATCATGCAGCTTAGCATGTTCATCAACATCATTCTCTGAAATGTGATTATTAATTCAATTTTCCATTATACTGTTTGGAGGGCACATTTCAAGTTACATTTTAAATAAAAAAAATAAAACTAATTCACAATTAATACCGAAGCTATGACCTAATATGTGATGTGCGACTGACTGACATTATTTTGTGACTGACTGACATATCTGAATTTTATTTAGAATTTCAAAATGCAAATATTACACAATTGTAACAAATACTATGAAAGTAGAAAAACAACTTCAGTAACAGAGTTTATTAAAGAACTGCAATTACTTATCAATTCTACGAAAATTGTTAAATTTAATTTTGCTGTAAAAAAATATTAATTTAAATCAATTGTGTAATTAAATTAACTCGCTTGCCGTACCATTTTAAATTATAAAAATAACGAAACTATTAAACACTTAATAACAAAGTGCCTTCTCTATTGTTAAATATACCTATTAAAATTGTATATATATATATATATATATATATATATATATATATAAAGTAACTGATTACAATTTAGTCCGGCGCCATAGCCGAGTGGTTAAGGCAAGAAGCCTTGGCGCAGAGCTATGGGACTTGCGCTAGTTCGAGTCCCCATGGGTGAAGACATTTTCTCATGGAATTTCAGCCAGTATGGGACAGGTGCCCATCCAGCATCGTGAGGCATTTGGGTAGCTACAATAAGTAACGACTCCAGGTTGATAAGACCAATTATAACGGCTGGGCGCGTGACCCGACATGCTGACCACATATCACCCCTACACAGGCTTATGATCGTGTACCTCTATGATTAACACATGTGGACGTGAGGCCAGCAGCCGGTTGGTAGACCAAGGGACTTCTAGGCCTGTCGCGCTTGGAGTGGAGTTTATTACAGTTTACCTGATGTAAGATTTAATATTTTTGATTTCTAGATTACACCACTGAAATAAAAATGTAATCCCCCTAGAATGTATACACATTCTTAATAATTTAGTTATTAACAGAATGCATGTACTTTCAAAACAAATTATCGTAAATCGCATTAGTAAGCTGTGGTTAGTAAACAATTGCTGACGTATTGAATTCTACTTTTAAACAACCATAAAAACATAACTCCAATTAGCCCGAGTTCTGATGACTCACATCATAATATCGATATATATGAGATCGCTTATACAAACATTTCTCTCTCTAGTCTTCGCCGTAACTTGACCTGACTTGACACATTAATAAAAATGTTTCCTGTCACGCATGAAGTCCCACGCTGTAACCGAATGGTTTGAATCAAGATGTCTCAATAGAGAGCACTGATTCGAGCCCCATGAGAGAAGAAATTTTATCATGGAATTTCGGCCTTAATGGGATTGGTGCTCGCCCAGAATCATGACGAATTTGGGCAGCTACAATATTTAGCGGTTGCGGTAGAGAAAACCAGCTATAACGGCTTGTGTATCCGACATGCTGACCACATGTCACGCTATATGTTGGTTAAGATTCCTGCGTCAATTTCAAAATTTTCACCTCGGTATGACATTTTCATGGAATCGCTCTATATTAAAAACTCTCGTAGTGAAAATAAGACCTGAAGAAATTAAGTCGGAGAACGTGAATAAAACAAGAATAAAAAAAAATCACGGTCCACTCGATAACAAATCCAAACGGATTCATTATCGATGTGAGGGATTAATTGTAAAATATCAAAAACTAATAAAAATAAAATTCTAGTAATACTAATTCCGGGCTAAATTCCAGTTTTACTATAAACACACTGGTATAAGGTATTACTTCGCCGACTCCGTCTGTTGGGGGGTACCGTGGTTCTACTTCTACCCGCCATATGACAGAATTGGGTACTGATTGGCATGTCGTAGCATAGTTGGTTAAAGCAATACACTACAAACCGGAAAATGGAGGATTCGATTCCCGGTGGGGTCAGGTTTTTTTAACTGATCCAAATCTTCTGATGGTTCCATGACACTGAGGTCGACTCAGCGTCTAACGGAAACGAGTAACAGTTGCTTGTTCTGGGGGTAAAAGAGGTCGTGAAAGAGGGCTAACAGCCAGTCTGACATCAAGTGCCAATAGTCTAGAAAAAGTGGGATACATATCCTCTTACTACCGCAAAGGTATTCTATAGACTGTAGCGGCATTACTTTACCTTTTACTGTCATCGGTAGACATGTTGTTCATAGGCAACATCGTATTTTAAGGGAAATAATACAAAATACAAGGTAAAATGGTACAGATATTTAGAAAATATTACTGATTCTTATTTAAACATGACGAAAACTATATATGGGCCTACCTAAGTAGACAGTTATACTTTTCCATGATGTCGATAGATATCCTTTATTTACTGGTACAATTTCACTACGACCAGAATATATGCTGCTTGCTGACTCGCCTGTAAATTCTGCTGTTATTTTCACCACATCCTCAATGACTAATTTAGGATATTTTTAATTAAACTGTTTGAAAACATTCACAATAATTTGTTTCTCTCCTCTTATCAAATGGTTCCTATTCAACGTTTCAAAAATTCTGCAGAAAGCGGTCATTTAGTAACAGTTCAAGTACCAACGTATTGTGCATTGCGCATGCGTAAGAATAAAACTATGTTTAGTTAGTCTATTAAAATTCTAATTGTATACTTTAAGTTGTCGCGTATAACTTATGGAAATGTGACAGCTATTATATATTTTATTATGTTTATTTCCTTTATTTCGAGTGTTAAAGAGCGAACTACATTTTCTTACACGCTTAAAGGCAAAACCATTATTCGACCAATGGAAATGCAGCCATACATCTGATTTTTTACATTACGTCTGGAACTTAGCTCAGAAGAAGTATAGAGCGTAGTTACAGAAGACCTGATGTAGATCAATAATTACGAAGGTCATGCATAACAAAATAATATCTATCGAAACAATGAACATAAATTATCGTAAAACCAAATACATATTTTAGTAAATTTTCTATGATCAAGGACTCTCCATTGCTAGTTTAGAATAAATTATCTCTGTCCATTGGCGTGTGCCCCCTGTACACGTCTAAAATCAAGGTTAAAGGCTGATCTTTATTTTCATTCACCTATATTAATATATATTTTTCTTCCCCCATTTAAATGTTTTTAATGAGGAGAAACTTTCACACTTTTGGTGCGATCCATTGTTGTTGGTATATCTTCCAGGAATGTCATTGTCCAAACTAAAATTTCCTCTTAAAAGTTAACTATAACATTTCTGTTAACGCATCCATCTGTAGGATGTTCTATGCAATAGTATTCAACAAAAATCTCAATTTCAGCAACGTTGTTCCGTACAACGTTATTCCGAGGGCTCCTCAATTGATTAAATTTTTGAGACATAATTATTTGTTATTTTTTTATTTCCATTAATGAAAACTTACAATTTTAATTATGATACTTTGCGTACATCATAAATCATATTAATTGTATAGTTTTAAGAGCATTATGAATCGAGCAGATTTAACAGTCTGTCTTTTCAAAAACACATTGTAGAGGATTGGAATCAAATGCAGGAAAATGAAAAACTGCAAGTAACTATAAAGTGACACCTCTATACAACACCAACACAAGTAGGTTGCTTCAATACATTAGAATACGAATTGATACGAAAAAAAATTAAAAATCAGGTATTTTAACAGTTTATATTAATTGAAATATATGTAAACATAATATGTAGAGATAGAATGTGTTATATTTATTCACGAGATCACCTCCTGATATAGGCCTACCTATAGTAGATGTTGTTGCTTTTGTTTCGATTGTGGCAGTAGTCGTGTATTTGGGCACCTTATTCTCGCATTTATCAAATATATCTTCCTTAATAGTTTCCTCAATCCATTGTTTGTAATGTCCTACAATCACGTAAGCCAAATGCGCAGTTCCATCTGCAACACCACCTGCTGAACAGATACCAATTTGCTTACCATTGCACATGAGAGGGCCACCAGAATCACCTAAACTCGGATAGCTTCCTTTAGCGGTAAATTCAAGCGTGTCAGCAACTTGTGGGTAAAAAATACCTGTTTCGTATTTCAAAGTTGCAAAATGCATCATAACATTGTTGTCATTGTAACCAGGATCCCTAGTTCTTCCAAAGCCTACTGTAACACACCTACCTGTCATTTCACCACTACTAGATATACAAACGTCTTTCACATACTTATTGAATATTATTTTTTCTTTAGCCTTCAGAAGACATAGATCTTCATACATCAATTCACGGTCACCATCGTTTGTTTCAAAGTAATTAGGATGGAGTACAATTTGACAAATATTTTTATATTGTCCAGAACTTACATCGATTTCTCCTGCTTTGTACTCAATCAACTGAAGTTGATCTACTGGGGCACAGCAGTGTCCAGCTGTGAGAATCCAGTATTCAGTCAGTATACTCCCAGTGCACTTTGATGTCTCCGACCAATCTAACAATTCGTGTTTATGATTCATCTGCAGAGCAACAACATATGGGAATTCTCCTCTTTCTGGTATATGCCCTTTAACAACTCTAACTTCTTGTTTTACACTTCTCCGCGTAGAAAAACTCAATGCCATTTTCATCATTATGACAAAAATAACAATTATCCTAGAGTAAAAAGAACATTTTAATATTCAACAGTTGTACAAAATATTTATATGCAGAAAGTATGGGATCAGCACTACCAATAACAAACTGTTATAGAACAGAACGTAATAAATTTATTGCAATGCAGTTTGTTGCAAAACGGACAAACTCAACAAGTTGTATGGCAACCTGTAAATTTCCGCATGTACCCTCTAGTTTCTGGTTCGTGGGTTCAAACACAATTAGAGTCATTTAATTTTTTTTCCGGATTAAAAATCCTGTACATAGTTTCCTTTCATATTGTGGGGGAGCACCATCTTGTTGGAACACGTCAAAAACAAACAACAACTCTAATAAACATGGGTATTTACGTAATTTCATTGTTATCGCCATACAATTTAAATTAAAAATACATAATCTCTTTTCTGTCACTAATAATCTTAAAATCAAAATACACGTGAAAATTATGTAGCGTACAGGTAATTTCAATGTTGTCACCATAAAAGTTGTTGAGTTTAGCTATGTTTTGCAACAAACAACATAACAATAACTATATTATTTTTTTCTATAACAATTTCTTATTGGTAGTGTTGTTCCCGGATATAGTGTATTATATGGATGCGAAACGTGTACTTTACATTTTTATGAGAGGATAAAAATATTACGAGTGTTTGAGAGTAGAGTTCGTAGGAAAATGTTTTTTTGGACCGAAGAGAGATGAACAATCAGGCGAATGGAGAAGACTTGATAACAGTGAGCTACATGATGTTTATGGGAAACCAGATAGAATAAGAACAGTTAAATCTCGTAGATTGTGATGGCCAGGACATGTGGCACGAATGGGAATGAAAGAGGGGCTTGAAACCGGGTTCGATCTTCGTCCGAGAGCAGTTTCCTCCTGATTTTTTCTTGTTTTTCGTAACCTGTAAGACAAATATCAGGTAAATGTAAGGCCCAAACGATCCCCGAACATTGTAATCACGTAGACTTTCACGGCCGGAGTTGCTAACGCTGACCAATCAGAAGGCAGATACAACTTACGAACACATCGCGGTGAACGTATAAATAGGACAGACAGCGTACAGACTTCCCATGCCTTACTTTATCCATTTTTCAAGTCACCTACACTATCCTCTCGGATCAAGCAGATTCTTTACACAGCTGTGATCCGAAGCATGTTGCTGTATGGTTGTGAAGCCTGGAGCATCCTCGCTGGATGTCACAAAAAGAAAGTTCAAATAAGTCAGAATAAATGTTTCAAAATTATTTTTTCGGCACCAATGTACACGAGGATCGCAGAGCTTCACAACCAAGCACAGATGCCGTATATTGCGACTACGATTGAAGAAAAACGTGTGGACAAAATGTTCCAACTAATCCAAATCATACAAATCCAATTGTTCGCAATATAGGGCATCTAATACAGCGACGTGCAATTCACCGGAACATATTGCTAGACTTTGATGGTCCAGCTAATGAAATGAGTGCTGTATGACAGCTAAAGTAGTGTGGATCATTCCGCTCGGTCGGCTTTCGGACTCTCTGCTTGTCCGGCGAGTGGTTTACGATGCCCTTCTTTAGTAGGATTACATCTCATTTCACCCCTTCCCTTTACAAAATTTTTTATAAACTGAACACAAACGCCGCTAGATATAGTGGGTTAAGTGGTTAAACTCCATCTAGATAATCACTATGGTATTTGCTGCCAGGGAGCCGCAACTGGTTCTAGTGCAGCGCACTGGGCGATGCTAGACATTGCCAAACAACAATAGACTTGCCAGTCTCAAGACAACCCTTGAGGATGCCAGACGCAGTCTCTGGCGAAACGTCGGGGAACTACAAGCCTCACGACCACGGTCTACAGCCCGAAAATCTTCACCAAGATCATCATAGATCCCCGAACATCTTCTGACCTTCATAATAATTATTATCTTATTCGCATGTTTAATATGAATGTGTGTGTGAATGGTGTGTTTGGTTTTGAAGTTGTGTTGTCTCGGAGGAGGCATTGACATTGAGCTGATCACTGATTCGGGGAGGTTCTCCATTTTATATGTGGTCAAAAAAGTATGTGTGTGATCCCTGATTTAAAATCACTCGCCCGACAAGTCGTGCCACTGTAAAGCTCAGGTGGTGTTGTGTCATTTAAAAAGTACCTATAAGGTGAGAGGTTAACCAAGTTAATTGAATGATATTATCATTATGCTGTATTTATTTAGAATAAAAATTCTCGTAGTGAAAATAAGACCTGAGGAAATGAAGTTGGAGAGCGTTGGAAAATGAAACAAAAATAAAAATGCATCACGGTCCACTCGATAACAAATCCACAGAGATTCATTATCGATGTTAAGGATTGATTGTAAAATACCACAAGCAAATGAAAATAAAATTTTAGTAATACTATTTCCGAACTAAG
Organism: Diploptera punctata; assembly: GCA_030220185.1. Taxonomy (NCBI): domain Eukaryota; kingdom Metazoa; phylum Arthropoda; class Insecta; order Blattodea; family Blaberidae; genus Diploptera; species Diploptera punctata. The sequence goes on along the minus strand of JASPKZ010003064.1, from coordinate 211,508 downwards.
TTCCAGTTGTACTATAAACACACTGGTATAAGGTATACTTCGCCGACTCCGTCTATTGGGGGAACCGTGGGTTTATTTTTACCCGCCATATGGCAGAATTGCGTGCTGATGGGTACGTCGGAGCATAGTTGGTTAAGGCAATAAACTACAAATCGGAAGGTCGAGGATTCGATTCTCGATGGGGTCTGACTTTTAAACTGATTCAAACCTTCTGATGGTACCATGACCCTGAGGTCGACTCAGTCTCTAACGGAAACGAGTACCAGACGCTTGTTGTGGGGTAAAGGCGGCTGTAAAACAGGGCTGATAACCCGTCTGACATCAAGTGTAGATTGTCTAGGAAACGTAGAATCCTTAACCCCCAACTACTCCAAGGGTCTCCTATAGCCTGTAGTGGGATTAATTTTTTCCTTTTACTCTCATCGATATTCTTAGGCAACATCGTATTTTCTGGGAAATAAGACTGAATACAAGGTAAATTGTACCGATAATTAGGAACTATTTCCCATTCTTATTTAATATGACAAAAAATATATATATGCCTATCTAATTAGACATTTACGCTTTTTCCATAATGTTAATAGATATCCTTTATTTACCGGTACAATCGCATTACGAGCAGAATATATGCTTCATGCTGACTCACCTGTAAATTCTGCTGATATTTTCACCACATCCTCAATGACTATTTTAGGATATGTTTCATTTAACTGATTGAAAACATCCAAAATAATATGTTTCTCTCCTCTTTTCAAATGGTTTGCTTTTCAACGTATTAAAAAATCTATAGAAATCGGACATTTTGTAACAGTTGAAGTACCAGTGTATTCTGCATTGTGCATGCGTAAGAATAAAACAATGCTTATTTAACTAACTAACTCACTGGCACTATCGAACCCGCATGTCCATAGCCGCGCGGACATAAGTTCTCCATACATCCCTATCCTGAGCTAATGTTTTCAAATAATTTCCTGTATAATCCATTTCCCTCAAATCATCGTTAATGTTATTCTCCCTCCTCATTCTCGGTCTACCAACTGGGCGTTTTCCCTCTGGTTTTCCTATAAGAAGCTTCCATGCACGTCTTTCATTCCCCATTCGTGCCACATGTCTTGCCCTTCGCAATCCGGAAGATTGTACACCAGTAGAAGCCATGTTCGCATTTCTTGACGGTTGTATTTTTTACGATGAAAGATCGTCACTCTTTCGACCAAGGTACTTTTTTCGTCTGGCTTATCACCTTCGACCAGTTCGGCATGGGTAATTCTATCGGTAGCAATGCTACCGCCGGCATAGCTCTCAGGATAATTTAAGCACGCAATCCACTCCACCATGACATGGTAAAGATACCATGGAGGGTCAGTGCTTATTTAGTCTAGTAAAATTGTAATTGTATATTTTAAGATTGGACCAGCCTCATGGGCTAGTGGTCAGAGTTCCTGGCTACTGTTCATGAGGACCGGGTCCGATTCGCGGTCAAACCATAGGATTTTTTCCTTAAATGTTGTCCATAGTCTGGAATTTAGGTTAAGTTTAGATTAAGAACTCTCCTGGCTCTTCATTATCATTTATCACCCATCATACCAGGGTAACGTAACTCAGCCTTCCAGGTGCCCCAACCTAAGAAATGGATTACAAATCCGCCAATGCCAGGCGAGAAAGCCAGAAATGTCATAAAAGAGAACCAGGTGGCGTTAGACAAAAAAGTATTTTAAGATTGTCGCGTATAACTTACAGATATATGATAGATGTCCACCGCTGTGATCTCGAAGTAGGTGCTGCCTTGTCACGCAGCGGGCCCGGGTTCCATTCCCGGTTGGGTCAGACTCCCGGGTAAGGTTTTTTTCGAGGTTTTTCCTCGCCTATAAGACAAATGTCAGGAAACTTAGGGTACAACGGACCCCGAAAACCATCCGGCCATGATCATCATCCTTATCATTATCATCACCATCCTTCACTGGTGTGGAAAGCAACGGGAAGCTACCACACCTATAATTTCCTAGTAAAGCTGTAAAGCTTAGCATGAAAATGCTATGATTGCTGTGAAATACCTGCCCTCGGGCAGAATTACTATGGATGGATGGATGTGATAGATAATACTTTTTTATTCTGTTTTTTTTTATTTCGAGTGTTGGAGAGCGAACTACATTTTCTCACACGCTTAAAGGTAAAACCGTTATTCGACCAATGAAAATGCAGCCATGCATCTGTTTTGTTTACATTACAACTGGAACTTAGCTCACAAGAAATATAGGCCGTAGTTACACAAGACCTGACGTAGATCGATAATTACGAATGCCATGCATTAACAAATGTCTATCGAAACAATGCACATAAATTATCGTAAATCCAAATACATATTTTTTTTGTAAATTTTCAATGATGAAGGGCTCTCAATTGTTAGTTTAGAATAAATTATCTCTGAGCATAGAAAAATATTTGTTATATTTTGGAAAATATCGTATCGATTCACGCACAATCCTACAGCGCAGCCATGTAAACATGAAGTGAAACAGATGAATTACTCGTATTAATACCGTGATTTCCATTGTACTGATATGTGTTTACTTTTTTAACCGATGTAACTACATCGTGACTGTGGAATATCGTATTGATTGTGTCAGCTAACAAACTATCAAACTGTTGATATTATCAGTATTTTTCAGCTACTCTTTGTTTTTTTTTTCAAAATTTCTCCAGAAAATAGTATTTGAAATTTGGCAAATATTTTTTATCAAGAGGAAAAATCATGATTGAACTGTAGACCTGGGGACACGTTTGCATCACTAACCTGTTTATGAAAACCAGTGTCTGCACCAGCGGTTGTGTTCGATTGGGGATGGCTTTGGACTCTAGCTATCGCTCTGCAGTGTAGTTTCCACTGCAGAAGTGCTTTACGAAGAAGAGTGATGTCGATTTTGGACCACTCTTCCTTGCAGGCTTTCCATAGACCTTCAATAGAGCATGGTCTCGTACTACCAAGCGCTCTTTTTTGGAGACCAAACGCACAAAAATCCATGGGCGCAGCATCGGGGGACTTGACAGGTATTTCACTGAAGGGCACTGCATGTACTCCAGTTGTCTGCTCCATTGTCTCCATGAACCAGCGTGTTAGCAGCAGAGGTGTGGCTGAAGCTTTGTCCTGATGGATCCAGACGTTCTTCACTTCTCTACCATAGAGGGAAGGTATCTCAGAGGTATAAATTGTGGACAAGACATTCCTTTGGTAGTAGGCAGAGTTAAACTTTAGTTTTTTTTCTACTCTGTGGATGATTAACTTGCCATTGTAGCAAAATCCCTCAATTATCATGAAGCCGCATGAAAAACTTTCCCTGCACTCTATTTTTTTTTTTCGCCTCTTGGACGGTACAAAATTGCTCATGGCTTATTTGTATCATTAAGGTATACATATACCTCATCTAAAGTCACTATAAACATCCATTTATCACCCGCAAGATGGCGTTCATAGAGCTTTCTACGATTGGTGCGCTTTCTGCAATGTGTCTCGGTAGGAACTTATGAACCCAGCTTTTATGTCGCTTTTCTAAGTTTAAATTTTTGTTTATTATGTTGTTTACGGTTGCTAGAGAGATTCCAACTTCACTGCTAATGCTCGTTGGTTGGCTGGATTTTTTCCTGTCACAAGGACTTTAACATTCCTGACCACCTCAGGGGTGCGGCATGTAGCAGGCTTAGGATGTGCTTTTTTTCCCCCTTAGGAATCAATCCCATACGAGTTTTACCTTGTTTGTTAAGAAATGAGTAAATCCCATTCCTGGATATATCCAAAACCACGCTTCTTGCACATTTCGATGATAGCACTATAGCTGTAATTCGCGTCGGAAAGGGCTGTTACGTACCCCTCCCAGAAGGATCGATTTTCCTTGGTATACTAACGAACAAGCCAGATCCGAACACTATGACAGGTAGCACTCATCTGAATGAACGTATGATGTTGTGGGCAGCATCTCTGCGTAAATAGTAGTGACGTCATCACTTTTGAACTTGTTCCCAGGAATCGTGAACAACCCTCCGTAGTGGCCGTAAGGTGGCACTGAGAGCGATGTCTCGCTGTGTCTTATGATCCATCCATAGTAATTCTGCCCGAAGACAGGTCCTTCACTGCAATCATAGCATTTTCATGCTATGCTTGTAGCTTTACTAGGGAATTGTAGGTGTGGTAACTTGCTGTTGCTTTCCACACCGGGAAGAATTATGATGATGGCCATATGATTTCGGGGACCGTTTGGGCCTCATAGTGTTCCTGACATTTGTCTTACAGGTGAGGAAAAACCTCACCCAGAAAAACTGCCCCGACTGGGAATCGAACCCGGGCCCGCTGCGTGATAAGGCAGCACGCTACCTCGAGACCACAGCGGTGGACAGCTCTCTTATGATAGAGAATTGTTTATGAGGGGGCCAGAACAAAAGTGGAACAAGTTGAAATTTTGTAAATGTTAGTTTTATGTGGATTTTGGTCCAAATTATCAATAATTCTTTAGAGCACTGTTGAACCAAGTATGGTATTTGTTCTTTATAACTGTAAAAAATATGCTCAATTTTTCATCTGCAATTAAATGTATATTTTTAACTTTATACCAGTTTTATTTTTCAAAAGAGTAAAATATGGGGGTAGCGTCGCTGCCCTCGTAACGCAGCGGGTCCGTTTTCGATCCCCGTTCGGGACAAGATTCCTGGCAATGTTTTTTTTTCGTGTTTTCCTCATCTGTAAGACAAATATCAGAAAACTTTAAGGATAAAACGTATGTATGGGGTAGCGTCGCTGCCTCGTAATGCAGCGGATCCGTTTTCGATCCCCGATCGCTACAAAATTCCTGGGCAATGCTTTTTTTTCGTGTTTTCTTCATATGTAAGACGAATATCAGAAAACTTAGGGATCAAACGGTCCGCGATCATCATCTGACTAACATAATCATATTACCATATTCATCATGTTTAGTATGGATATGTGTGTGAATGGTGTGTTTCATCTTAATGTTGTGTTGTCTCGGTAAAGGCCCTGACATTCAGCTGATCACTCATTCGGAGAGACCCTCCATATCCTTGTGTGGTCGAACATATGTGTGTGATCCGTGGTTAAAATCCCTCTCCCGACAGGTCGTGGCACTGTGAGGCCTGGGTGGCGTGTGGCACATAAAAGTACCTATAAAATGAGAGGCTAAATTGTGTCAATGGGATGGAATTTTGAATAATAGGGAAAACCTTGACGGTTATTGGTTGGCAACTAGAATATTCTGCTCCAAGGTGTACTGATATTATATAATGTTTGTATTTTTTTTTTCAATGCCACCATGTTGTCATTTGACATTCTGGTATTCGCTCCTGGCATGGCGTTATTGTAACCCACTTCTGAGGTTAGGGCGCCTGGAAGGCGATGATGTATGATAGATGACGATAATTATAATGATGCATAACTTAAGTATATTTTATTGTATTAGCCACCTTATATTGTTTTATAATGTTTATATAACAGAAGAATCGCCCGATAGGTATCTAGATTTGTGATAAACCCCATCCCACCCCCTCCCGATCGCTTTAAGTACTGCACGACAACATTGACAATCGATGCGGAAAACGTTAGAACTAAAATAATGTGGTAAGGGTGAGTAAGGGTTTGAGGTAGTAGATACTTGTCTTAGGTTGCAGTGACAGTGTTTACCAGAGAAGAAAGTGGACAAGTTTCGCGCACATGCCACAAGCGGCGCTAGTGTAGAACAACTAACGACATCTAAATTTTTTCGATTTTTTCTGGTAGTAATATGAAATTCAGCACCGTCTGGTGTTAAAATTATAAATTATAATTATATAACACCATCTGATGAATAATCATGGAATTGAACTTTTATAGGAATAAATAACATATTAATTAATCTTAAATTATGGAATTATTTGTACCCAGCCTCTCAGACCTACAGATTTCCTTTAATTTTAAAAGAAGGGAAAAATGGAAATAAATAAAACATGTTAATTTATTTTAGTTTATTAAAATTAAAAACGTGCATTATGAGCTCTTTTAATAAATATGTACAATTCACCTACCCCTTTACATACATATTTTATACAATATTTATTAACATCTTAGCCATGTCGTACATCTGAAATCCATTATAAAGTCACATTTTTAAATGTTTATTAAAATGGCTGTACACTAACATCACTCTTCCTAACCTAACAAATCTTAGAATTTTATCACTTCCAGTAGTTATCTTTGAAAATAGATTCACATTAAAAACGCAAACAACCCTGAATTTACTTACAAATTAGAGTAAAATAAAATTTAAGTAATGATTTTAACTTTCGATAATATATAATTTTTACAGTACCGTCTACATAGAGCGAAAGGTTAGAAGTTAAAAATTTACAACATGGCTAATTTCCCATAATCCCGAGTGAACACGCCGTGTGCCTTGCATTGTTTTATTTAGTTACGTATTCTGTTTACTACGAAACAGCGCTACCATTGTAGTTTGCTCTTGTAGTACATCGTTAACGATCGAATTGTTTAGATGTCACTGTACTCAGTTTTCTCTCTATTCGAGTGCTCTGTGATGTTTACTTTCCGCTAGTCGTGTATAGTCAGTTGTTAGTGACAATGTCAAGTGCGAAAGTCAGACCTTATATTCACAGTGCAGGCCATGAAATTATTAAGAAAGTTATAGAGGTTTGCGATGAGGAGAAAATAAAGAGGAATTCAAAATTCCTATCCTGAATGCAACAAAACGTGCGGCAGAAGCTACCGGCAAATCAGAGGCAAGATGAGGAAGATAGTGTGAAACCTGCTAAATAAATATTAAATAAATAATAATTAACTAACTCACTGACACTATCAAACCCGTAGGTTCATGGCCGCACGTGCATGAGCTCTCCATATGTCCTTATCCTGAGCTAATGTTTTCCAATCATTCCCTGTATAATCTACTTCCCTCAAATCATAGTTAATGTTATTCTCCCACCTCATTCTTGGTCTACCAACTGGGCGTTTTGCCTCTGGTTTTCCTACAAGAAGCTTCCATGCACGTCCTTCATTCCCCATTTGTGCCACATATCTTTCCCATCGCAGTCTACGAGACTTAACTGTTATTATATCTGGCTGCTATAAAGACCATGTAGTTCACTGTTATGCAAGTCTTCTCCATTCACCTGTCTGTTCAGCTCTCTTTGGTCCAAAATTTTCCTAAGAAATTTATTCTCAAATACTCGTAATTTCCTTTCCTCCCTTAAAGTAAGAGTCCATGTTTGTCATCCATATAACATAACTGGTAGAATAAAAGTTTGATATGTTTTCAGTTTAACGTTTTTTGAAAGGAGTTGGGACTTCATCGGCATTGTGGAACAAATTCCGCTCTCTATGTTATTAGACATTGCGACGAAACAAAAATGGTAGTTGCTAACTAACTAACTGGCCTTACCGAACCCGTAGATACATGGCCGCGCTGATATAAGCTCTCCACACTTGCCAATCCTAAACTAATATTTTCTAATCATCTTGCCAATCCTAAACTAATATTTTCTAATCATCCCTGTATGATCTACTTCCCTCAAATCATGGATAATGTTATTCTACAACCTCATCCTTGGTCTACCAACTGGGCATTTTCCCTCTGGTTTTTCTGCAAGAAGATTCCACGTGCCTCTTTCATCCTCCATACGTGACACATGTCCTGTCCATCGCAGTCTACGAGACTAATAACTCTTCTTATTATATCTGGCTTCCTGTACATATAATGTAGCTCACTATTATGTACTTTTCTCCATTCACCTGTCTGTTCGTCTCTTTTTTGACCCAAAAATTTTCTTAAGAACTTTATTCTCAAATACTCTTAATCTTCTTTCCTCCCTTAAAGTAAGAGTCCATGTTTCGCATCCATGTAACTAGGAGAATAACAGTTTTAATATGTTTAGTTTAACGTTTTTTAAAGGAGTTGGCTCGACAAGAGTCCCTGTGATGCAAAATAAAATGCATTTCAGAATTGAGCCTATGTTTAATTTCTTTGTGCATCTCATTCCTATTTACATGGTTGTTGCTAGAATCTATTTTTAATTTCAGATTTCTGGTAAATTCTCACTTCTAACAATAGGATTTCGCTTATTTTTGGACAATATCTACCTCGGTTAATTTTAATAACATGTACTGAGTTTTGCTGTGAAACATCGAAAATTGCTATCGCTAGAGGGATTTTTAAATTTCATTTCAGGTGAATGGTTTTAAGAATAATAGCGACAAAACACTCTACGCATGTACACATTTTCATAAAGATATGTTGCGTGGTTCTTAAGTATATAATTCACAAACATATATTCGCTTTTGTTATAATAAATGGTCTAGTACAGATATGAAATATGGTGTAATGCACTCTTAAAACTGCTAGAATTATTGAAACTAAATTAATGATACTTAACATGTTTTGAAACATCGCTTCGCAAATAATTTTGTTCAATCTCATCATTAAACAGTTTTAACTCTACAAATACAACCAATATGACTTACCCTTTCATTATTTATTTGTTGAATATCGTCAAAATATATTTTACATCACCAATAAAGATATATAAATGTCAATTATAATGATTATTGTTTTTCTTTACTTTCTCACGGACCACCAGATACGTTATAACGGTTTCTTACGAACAATAAAGCATTTATCAGTGAATTGTTTTTTCTTTATTATTTTTTTTTATATGTTGTGTTTTGGAGAGGATTCTATAAAATAAATAAAACTTTATTTGAGTGTTTAGTGGATTTTTTATTATTATTCTATGTCCCAGGTTTTTGACATTTCTGGTATTCTCTCCTGGCATTGATGTATTGTAACCCACTTCTGAGATTGGGGCGCCTGGAAGACGACATTACGCTGCCCCAATGACATGATGGTTGATGATAATGGTAATCTAATGAGGTGAATATGATGATAGATGATGTTCGGGGACCGTTTAGGCATTAAAGTGTCCTGACATTTGTCTTACGGGTGAAGAAAAACCCCCGAAAGTACCTCACCTAGGAAAATAGTTGCGACTGGGGATTGAACACGGGCCCGCTGCTTGACAAGGCAATATGATATCTCGATACAACAGCGGTGGACTTGAGCGCAAAGATGGTTCATAACCATGCGGACATAAGCTCTCCATACATCCCTATCCTGAGCTACTGTTTTTTCATCGTTCCCAACATAATTCATCTCTCCTCAAATCGTGGATAATATTGTTCTCCAACCTCATTATTGTCTACCGTCTGGGCGCTTTCTCTCTGTTTTCCTACAATATATTTACCACGCTCCTCATTCATTCTACCTACATCTCACGCACTCTGCACATCGCAGACCATTGTCCGGTCCAAATTGACATTTCAGTTTACAAAAATTCGTATAGAGCTGAAAATTGGTACGAATGCAGATACGAAATCTAGCTGGAAAAAAGTATTTTACCCACTCTCACCGACTAACCTTTCTTCGCTCTAATATGATTGCCAGATGACTGTTCATCATTTATCTGCAAAGGAAGGTAGAATTCTAAAATGTATGTAGACAATATACACATCGGAAGTTGCCGATAGTTAAGAACTCATCTGGTCCGCATTCCAGTTGTTCCGAGCTGTGGATATTAATACGTTTTGTATTAAAGTTCAGTGAGTTATTCTGCTTATCCTATATGTATACTTTACCACAAGGTTTGTACTTTTCATTGAGATATATATATATATATATATACACTGCTAATAATAAGTAACAGCTAAAAGTAGAACTTATATGAAACAGGACTCAGATTTGAATAATGAACTGAGGGGTTAAAGAGAGTCGTTCAAAACAGCAGTAATACAATTACTGATTTCCTGGCCTGTAAAATGTGCGTGAATGGATATTAAAAATATATTTCAAATCTGTCTATAGTGTTCTACCCGAGGGAAGTTTCTTTCAGCTGCAATTATAGTATTTTCATGCTATGCTTTGCAGCTGTACTAGGGAATTGTAGGTGTGGTAGCTTCCCGTTGTTTTCCACACTGGTGAAATGATGATAAAATTGATAAGAATGATGATGATGATGGCCGGATAATTTTTGGGGACCGTTGGGTCCTAGGCTTCCTGACATTTGTCTAACAGGTGAGGAAAACCCCCGAAAAAAACTTACCCAGTAGAATGTCCCGACCGGGGAATCGAACCCGGACCCACTGCGTTACAAGGAAGCACGCAACCTGGTGACCACAGAGGTGGACATATTTTAAATATCCATCCATAGTAATTCTGCCCGAGGGCAGATCCTTCACTGCAATCATAGAAATTTCATGCTCTGGTTTGCAGCTTCACTAGGGGATAATAGATGTTGTAGCTTCCCGTTGCTTTCCACACTGGTGAAGGATAATGATGATAATGATAAGGATGACGATGATGGCTGCATGATTTTCGGAGACCGTTGGTCCCTAAGCTTTCTGACACTTGTCTTACAGGTGAGGAAAAACCCCGAAAACCTCACCTAAGAGCCTGTCCCGACCGTGAATCCAAACCAGGCCCGTTGCGTGACAAGGCAGCACGCTACCTCGATACCACAGCGGTGGACTTTTTAAAAATATATCTCAATATTTTTTTTCAAGATAATATTGTTTTATTTTTGCAGGAATGGATCTTGTCCGATGAGAGTGGCTTCATGCAACTCTGCAAGTTGGTGAGTCTAAAATTATTTTGTTTTCATAACATATTTTCGTTCTTTTAATACGTGAAATTTGTCAATTTAAAAAATAAAGTTATTACTGTAAATACGATTAGCAAAAATAAATTTTATACACAATAAAACGAGCGAGCAAGTAATGGAAGAAACAGAATAATCTACTGTACTGTAAGTGAAGAAAGTCCCCGGTCTAGTGCTGAATGGGGGATGTTGACTTTATATGCAGGTGGATTCCTCGAACACCATTGGTTAATGATGACGTGGCGATTGTTATATCATAGTACTAGTTTTTAACAAATCTGATTAAAGATAAGTTATTTAAATATTCAGTTTAGGGTTTGAAATCTTAACAGTTTACTAAATCTTCTATTTCACAAAATGTTCTCAATAATGTACAACATAATTATCAACAGCAATCTAACAAGAGGTTGTGTTTTTTCTGGAAAATATCACGAGCGACGAAGTCGCGTTGCCGTTGGATTTGGAATGACTATTTAGCGAATGATACATCAGAAAATAAAAAAAATTATAATGTTTAATATTTACCAAATGTGAGGTTATGTATTCCGATTTTACTTCCAGGCGATTTCTAAGCTGGCTGTATAGTTATAAATAGCACATCTTTACTGTTAAATCTCTTTGGGTTTTGAGCAAAATCAATAACATGATTGTATGAGAAATAACTACAGTTAGATCAGTTTAGTAGTGGAAGGCAGACGCGAGGATTTCACTATACACTGCTGACGCACTCGCGGCGGGGAACGGACAGCGTAGGATCGCGGTGATACAACCACACAAATTTTCGTAACTATTTTACAAATTGTCGTACTTACGAACTTTATTGAAGCAGGTGTATGAACTGTTCACCTTCGTTGCCCACACATCTTTGACACCTCTTTATAAAATTTGTTGTACATATTAGATGTAAGACTATTTTTTTTTGTATTTTTTAAAACCTTGGTGAGTGGCAGACAAGGCCTTAAGACCTTAACTCTGCCAGGTAAAATAAAGCTATTATTATTATTATTATTATTATTATTATTATTATTATTATATTATTATTATTATTATTAATATTATTAATATTATTATTATTATTATTAATTATTATTATTATTATTAATATTATTAATATTATTATTATTAATATTATTATTATTAATATTATTATTATTATTACTATTATTATTATTATTATTATTAATATTATTATTATTATTATTCATTATTAATATTATTATTATTATTATTATTAATATTATTATTATTATTATTATTATTAATATTATTCTTATTATTATTATTACTATTATTATTATTCTTATTCTTATTACTTATTATATTATTATTCTTATTATTATATTATTCTTATTATTATTATTCTTCTTCTTATTCCTACTACTTCTTATTATTCTTCTTATCATTCTCTCTTCCTCTTCCTCTTCCTATTCTTCTTCTTCTTCTTCTTCTTCTTCTTCTTCTTCTTCTCTTCTTCTTCTGCTTCTTGCTTCTTCTGTCTTCTTCCTTCTTCTTCTTCTTCTTCTTCTTCTCTCTTCTTCTTCTGCTTCTTCTTCTGCTTCTTCTTCTGCTTCCTTCTTCTGCTTCTTCTTCTGCTTCTTCTTCTGCTTCTTCTTTTCTTTCTTCTTCTTCTTCTTCTTCTTCTTCTTCTTCTGCTTCTTCTTCTGCTTCTGCTTCTGCTTCTGCTTCTGCTTCTTCTTCTGCTTCTGCTTCTGCTTCTTCTTCTTGCTTCTGCTTCTGCTTCTGCTTCTGCTTCTGCTTCTTCTTCTGCTTCTGCTTCTGCTTCTTCTTCTTCTGCTTCTTCTTCTTCTTCTTCTTCTTCTTCTTCTTCTTCTTCTTCTTCTTCTTCTTGCTTCTTCTTCTTCTTCTTCTTCTTCTTCTTCTGCTTCTTCTTCTTCTTCTTCTTCTGCTTCTTCTGCTTCTTCTTCTTCTGCTTCTTCTTCTTCTGCTTCTTCTTCTTCTTCTTCTTCTTCTTCTTCTTCTTCTTCTTCTTCTTCTTCTTCTTCTTCTTCTTCTTCTTCTGCTTCTTCTTCTTCTGCTTCTTCTTCTTCTTCTTCTTCTGCTTCTTCTTCTTCTTCTTCTTCTGCTTCTTCTTCTTCTTCTTCTTCTTCTTCTTCTTCTTCTTCTTCTTCTTCTTCTTCTTCTTCTTCTTCTTCTTCTTCTTCTTCTTCTTCTTCTTTCTTCTTCTTCTTCTTCTGCTTCTTCTTCTTCTTCCTGCTTCCTTCTTCTTCTTCTTCTTCTTCTTCTTCTTCTTCTTCTTCTTCTTCTTCTTCTTCTTCTTCTTCTTCTTTCTTCTTCTTTCTTCTTCTTCTCCTTCTTCTTCTTCTTCTTCTTCTTCTTCTTCTTTCTATTAACCATTATTCATAGACTGTTGAACGTGATGGAATATTTCACACCCGGGAATGGTGTTTCAAAACGTTTTCGTACTTGGCTGGCAGACTGAGTTAATAAATATTGTTCATAAATAAAAACACGTTGGTTGTTCAGTAGAAAAAATATTAGCCATTACACAGTTTACACGCTCCTTTCAAAGCCAAACTCCATGAAAGAGGCCTCACACGAACAGCTCATTGCGATTGCTTCGGAACAGGGCTGGGCACTGTACAACATGTCCTGTACGAATGCATCAAATATGAAGCCAGACGAAAAGACCTTGCGTGAGGCTGCACTAAATGGTGATATGAACTGGCCGCCTCCTCTACGGTTTTGGACAGAAAAACAGCCATACCAGGCGGTGAGAAGGTTTCATCGGATGGGTCCTTACTCAACGCCAAGAGGAGGACATCCGCAGACAAAGAAGAAGGGATTAGATGTAAACTAGCCATAAGTTAGTTATAAGTTAGTAAATTAAGTATTAGTTTTAACGCTTAGGTTAAACAACACCATGTAAATATTACTAGATTAGGTGGTAGATTTAAGACTTAGGTTAAGGATTAATATGTAAACATAACTGTATATAAGTAGTATTAAGAACAAACACCCGAAACTTGTATCCAGAAAATGAACAAAATAAAAACAGCAGGGAGTAATTAGGGACAAGAGCAGACCTAGGGATATGGGCATTAAGCCCGAGCAAACCCAGGGGGATGGTGGTGGGGCTCTTAATAAAAAAAAATCATACACACGTGATTCACTTTACACTTATGTTTTATAAGATACAAATTTTAAAATTGAAATAACTTATACACACGTCATTTAGTTTACATTATACACACATCATTCAGTTCACAAGGAAAAGCGATGAAGCACCTTATCTACTCGAGGTACACTATCTGACTGTGGACGTGAACTCGTAAATTGCTGAGTCAGCGCACATTTCAGGTCCCGTGCCTGCACGTGTAAGCCTTTTTTATTGCACAACACAAACCCCGCGTCTGCCTTCCACTACTAAACTGATTTCACTGTATTAACAATAATGCAGATTCATTATAAAACATTTAATAGGCCTAATTCTTTTTAGAACAACAGAACTAACTTCTTTTTGTAATTTTTGAAGTTGTATCCTTTTGGCATTTCTTGCTGTACCATATCGATCGTACATTGTTCAAATTATATTCTTATCAAAGAAGTTAATTTGCGGAGATATCTCTCATTACGAACAGGAAGAGGCACGATTATCGGTCTATGGGTTAAATAGGCAATGTTATTTCTTTTAATTTTATGACTATTTAACTCATGCCCCAAATGGAAGTCAATGATCAATCACATTTCAATGAATTGTGTTTTACAACCAATGACAGTCGTGTTTCACCTCGCCCTTTATCGAATTCTCTTTACCAGTTCCTGCTTTTGTGACAAAGAAAGCTCGTCCTCCTTTTTAATGTTCTGAACAGGTCAGAGCATTATTTTGCAGTGACTGATTCTCCAACAAATACATTGAATATAGCAAATAATGAACAGTTTTTTTAACTACACTTTTGATAATTGTGTGTTCAATAATTGGTTTTTAAATAATGATTTTACTGAGTTGTTTACTAAAAAAAATAAATTAATAAACTCTATAATATTGGTTATAATATACCGTTTGTTGTGTTTCTTTTTTTTTCCACTAGAGGTGCATTCTTACAATATTGCGATCCTATTTGACAATAAGTATGATCAAGTTGCAGTGGAAAAACAAATGAAACATAACCACACATTTCTGATTTGTTTTCAAACATTGCCATTTACATTAAATATATACATATTTTTAAATAACTATATTTAAATAATGATTTTTGAGTAAACAGCTTAATTTTATTGGTTAAATAGTCCTAATATACACCACTCTTGATTTCCAAATCCTCTAGATACATTCACGTTGTAACTCGTGAATTTAACGATGATTTGGAAATTTTTATATATGAGAAATCTTTAAGATTCTTAAATAAACTTAAGAATGCTATAGGTAAAGTGATCCCACTACAGGCCATAGGAAACCCTTAGGGTAGTAGGAGGTTAAGGCTCTTACTTTTTTGTAGACAATCGGCACTTGATGTCAGCCACGTTGTCAGTCCTGCGTGACGACCGCCTTTATCCCCAGAACAAGCGTCTGGTACTCATTTCCATAAGATGCCATGGTGCCACCAGAAAGTTTGGGTCAGTTTACCTCCACCTGGACTCGAACCCTCGATCTTCCGGTTTGTAGCAAACTGTCTTAACCACTACGCTATGACGTGCCCCCAAATATCTTAAACTTAAACTTACATTAAATGTTGTATTAATAAAAATACTTCCTCTTAATATGGCGGCCCCGTGGCACAAGCGGTTAGACGCCAGCCTTTCACCTCTGGGTCTCGGCCACTCCATGTGGGTTTCGTAGTGGAAGAAACGGAGCTGGGGCCGGTTTTTCGTTGCCACAATTTCATTCCACCATTTTCTCCATACTCATCTCATCCATTTCGTTTCGTTTCATTCATCTGCCATGTGATGGTGCGTTAGGCGAGGTCGGCCGACACTCTTGCCATTCACAGACCTCTGTATACAGGGGGCTCATCCCTCGACCCGACCCTTAGTTTGACACGAGTTGAGAATATTTATATATTTCATTTTAATGCTATTTTACATTATCCTAAATATTTAGCTTTAACTTAGAGACATGCACAATTGAGCAATCCCCGGAATAACATCACAAGATCGAAAATTAGATTTTAGGGAAATATGGAAAATAAAAGTAAAGTCATCCCACAACAGGCCCGGAGGCCCTTGGGGTAGTAGGAGGTTAAGGCTCCCACTTTTTCTAGACAATCGACACTTTATATCAGCCGGGTTGTCAGCCCTGCGTGACGGCCGCCTTTATCCCAGAACAAGCGTCTGGTACTCATTTCCGTTAGAGGCTGAGTCGACCCCAGGGTCATAGTGCCGCCAGAGGATTTGGGTCAGTTTAAAAATCCTGACCCCAACGGGACTTGAACCCTTGACCCTCCAGCTTGTAGCTCAGTGCCTTAACCACTACGCTACGGTGTGCCACAAAAATGTTTAAAAAAAATGATTTCTTAATTAAATAAGTACTGTGTTATAATCTTTAAAACAAAACAGTTTTAAGCATAAAAATGAAGCACCTTTGAAATTGGAAGCACTAAAAACACGAGTTCATAACAACAACACTGGTCAACATGCTTTTGTCTCATGAGTACCAATAGTTGTACTTAATACAGTTTTTTATCGGGTTTTCAAATATGTATTCGGAATACCTTCACCACTCATAGTTTTTTATTTCAATTTGAATTAATAGATTTAAATAATTATTTTTTTAATAAATGTATTTTCGTCCATTTGCCCATTGTAAAATAAAACCAAATGAGCATGGGGGACACTTCATCAGGAGATTTCAGCTATGGAATAGAGATATCAAGGCAAATGGAATCTTAATATGCTGGCCGATTATTGTTCCACCATCAAGAGGGATGCTCCACAGGCGAAATATAGCAGAAAATCGTCATTTCTTACTTTCTATAGGTGAGTCCCAATGTTCGAATATTGTGTAGTTACGAATGTAGAAAATAGTAAGTGTTTGAAATTATAAATGCCTCTCTCTCGGAAACCTTACGTGATAGAGAAAAACTGATATCATATTTGAATTCAGGACAAAAAATACTATCAGAATCACATATTTTTCTTGAGACAAAGAAAAAAGTTTACTTCTTGTCGCTCAGTGATAATTAGAAAATATTTCCCTTTCTTATATAAATATAACAAAAAAATATATATGGGTGTTAAGAACCGCTGGTTTTCTTAGGCTTAAAGGACCTTCGGGACTTGGAAAATCTGGTAGCGTGTTTATCTAGCCGAGCGTTAGTGTGAGGAAGAACAGTTAATCAGGCATACGTTTTTGAAATAAACAAATGGATTCTTATTTTAACTAATTTATTACTAAAGTATAATTACAATCCCTAAGTATTCTAGCCCTAAAAAATATTAATCTAAGTCTATATTAAAACTACAGTACTTTCTGGGGTTTGAGAGAATGGGAGTTGTGGAAGTTATAAATCTACCCTAATCTACATGTTTAAAAATGTTATGTCCCTATTGAATATATATTATATACTCAATTTGACCTCTAATTACCCTAACAGTACTCACTAACATTCCAATATCTAAATGTAGAGCTTTTACAGTTAGGTAAGGAAAACTTTGCTCTGAACTTTATTTCAACAGACTTTGCTTGAATAATTAAAATAATCTATAAAGCAATTAAATATCTATATAAAAGACTCTATGTATTCATAACAATGGGCCTACCTAATTAGACAGTTACGCTTTTACCACGATGTCGATAGATAGCCTTTATTTACCGGTACAATTTCACTACGGGCAGAATATATGCTTCATGCTGACTCGCCTGTAAATTCTGCTGTTATTTTCACCACATCCTCAATGACTAATTTAGGATATTTTTCATTAAACTGTTTGAAAACATTCACAATAATTTATTTCCCTCCTCTTTTCTAATGGTTTCCTATTCAACGTTTCGAAAATTCTGCAGAAAGCGGTCATTTAGTAACAGTTCAAGTATCAATGTATTGTGCATTGCGCATGCGTAAGAATAAAACAATGTTTATTTAGTCTATTAAAATTGTAATTGTATACTTTAAGGTTGTCCCGTATAACTTATGGAAATGTGACAGCTATTGTATACTTTAATGACTCTCCATTGCTAATTTAAAATAAATCATCTCTGCCCATTGGCGTATACCTGTACATATCTAAAACCAAGGCTAAAGTTTGGTTTTTATTTTCATTCACCTATATTAATATATATTTTTCTTCCCCCATTTAAATGTTTTTAATGAGGAGAAACTTCCACACATTTGGCGCGATCCATTTTTGTTGCTATATCTTCCAGGAATGCCAATGTCCAAACTGAATTTCCTCTTAAATGTTAACTATAACATTTCTATTAATACATCCACAGGATGTTCTATGCAGTATTATTCAACAAAAATCCCAATTTCAGCAACGTTGTTCCGTACAACGTTATTCCGGGGGCTCCTCAATTGATTAAATTTTTGAGACATAATTTTTCGTTATTTTTTTTTTATTTCCATTAATGAAAACTTACAATTTTAATTATGATACTTTGCGTACATCATAAATTATATTAATTGTATAGTTTTAAGAGCATTATGAATCGAGCACATTTAACAGTCTGTCTTTTCAAAAACACATTGTAGAGGATTGGAATCAAATGCAGGAAAATGAAAAACTGCAAGTAACTATAAAGTGAAACCCCTGTACAACATCAACGCATGTGGGTTGCTCCAATACTTTAGAATATGAACTGATGCGAAGAATTTAAAAATTCAATTATTTTAACAGTTTATATTAATTGAAATATATGTAAACATAATATGTAGAGGTAGAATGTGTTACATTTATTCACGAGATCGCCTCCTGATATGCCTATAGTAGATATCCTATATTTTGATTTGATTGTGGCAGTAGTTGTGTATTCGGGCACCTCATTCTCGCATTTATCAAATATATCTTCCTTAATAGTTTCCTCAATCCATCGTTTGTAACGTCCTACAATCACGTAAGCCAAATGCGCAGTTCCATCTGCAATAGTACCTGCTGAACAGACACCAATTTGCTTACCATTGCACATGAGAGGGCCACCAGAATCACCTAAACTCGGATAGCTTCCTTTAGCGGTAAATTCAAGCGTGTTAGCAACTTGTGGGTGTGAAATACTTGTTTCGTATTTCAAAGTTGCAAAATGCAGCATATCATTGTCGTCAGGGTAACCAGGATCCTTAGTTCTTCCAAAGCCTACTGTAACACACCTACCTGTCATTTCACCACTACTAGATACACAAACGTTTTTCACATATTTATTAAATATTATTTTTTCTTTAGCCTTCAGAAGACATAGATCATCATACATCAATTTATTGTCACCATCGTATGTTTCCATGTAATCAGGATGGAGAACAATTCGAGAAATATTTTTAAATTGTCCAGAACTTACATCGATTTCTCCTTCGTTGTACTCAATCAACAGAAGTCGATCTACTGGGGCACAGCAGTGTCCAGCTGTGAGAATCCAGTATTCAGTCAGTATACTCCCAGTGCACCCTGAAGTCTCCGACCAATCATACGATTCGTCTTTTTTATCCATCTGCAGAGCAACAACATATGGGAATTCTCCTCTTTCTGGTATATGCCCTTTAACAACCCTAACTTCTTGTTTTACACTTCTCCGCGTAGAAAAACTTAATGCCATTTTCATCATTATGACAAAAATAACAATAACCCTGGAGTAAAAGAACATTTTAATATTTAACTGAAGTAAAAAATATTTATCTACAGGATGTCTGGGACCAACACTACCAATAACAAACTGTTATAGAACAAAACGTAACAAATTTATTGCAATGCAGTTTGTTGCAAAACATAGACAAACTCAACAAGTTGTATGTCAACCTGTAAATTCCCGAATGTGCTTCCTCGTTTCGTGGTTTGTGGGGTCAAACACAGTTAGAATCATTTAATTATTTATTGCGGCTTAAAAATCCTCTACATAATTTCCTTTCATAATGTGGGGGAGCTCCATCTTGTTGGAACACCTCAAAACAAACAACAAATTTAATTAACATGTGTATTTACGTAATTTCATTGTTATCACCATACAGCTTACATAAAAAATAAACATGAGAAATTACATAATCTCTTTGCTGTCACCAATAAACTTAAAATCAAAATAAACGTGAAAAATTATGTTGCCTATAAGTAATTTCAGTTTTGTCACCATAAAACTTGTTGAGTTTAGCTATGTTTTGCAACAAACAACATTATAATAAGTTTATTATTATTATTATTATTATTATTATTATTATTATTATATTATTATTATCATCATCATCTGAGGAGAATAGCAAGAAATAGACCTCCAAAATTGGCATTCCAATATACCCCAACTGGACATAGGGACCAAGGAAGACCAAAACATCGGTGGAAAGATCAAAACCATCCTCGCTAGGTTTACCGTACAGGCCACATGGCCTAAAACGAATTTGTTCATGATGATGATATTATTTTTTATCTAATACAATTTCTTATTGGTAGTGTTGTTCCCGGATATAGTGTATTATATGGATGCGAAACGTGTACTTCACTTTTTTTAAGAGAGGATAAAAATATTACGAGTGTTTGAGAATAGAGTTCATAGGAAAAGTTTTTTTTGGACCAAAGAGAGATGAACAGACAGGCGAATGGAGAAGGCTTCATTACAGTGCGCTACATGATCTTTATGAGAAACCAGATGTAATCCATCCATCCATCCATAGTAATTCTGCCCGAGGACAGGTCTTTCACTACAATCATAGCATTTTCATGCTATGCTTTGCAGCTTACTAGGGAATTGTAGGTGTGGTAGCTTCCCGTTGCTTTTCACACTGGTGAAGTATGGTGATGAAGATGAGATGATAACGATAAGGATGATGGTGATGATGGCCATATGATTTCGGGGACCGTTTGGGCCTTAAAGTTTTCCTGACATTTGTCTTACAGGTGAGGAAAAACCCCGATAAAAACCTCACCCAGAAAATCTGCCCCGACCGGGGATCGAACCCGGGCTCGCTGCGTCACAAGGCAGCACGCTACCTCGAGACCCATATGTAATAAGAACAGTTAAATCTAGAAGATTGCGATGGCCAGGGCGTGTGGCACGAATGGGGAATGAAAGAGGGGCTTGGAACCGATACAAGTTTCCTCCGTGATTTTTTCTTGTTTTCCTAACCTTTAAGACAAATATCAGGTAACTTTAAGGCCCAAATGATCCCCGAACATATTCTGACCTTCATAATAATTATCATATTCGCATATTTAATATGAATGTGTGTGTGTGTGTGTGTGTGTGAATGGTGTGTTTGGTCTTTAAGTTGTGTTGTCTCGGAGGAGGCATAGACATTGAGCTGATCCACTGACTCGGGGAGGCCCTCCATGTTATAATATGGTCAAAAAAGTGTGTGTGATCCAGAGTTTTTAAAATCCCTAACACGAAATGCCATGTCACTGTAAGTCCCAGATGGTGTAGTGGCATTTGAAAAGTACCTATAAGATGGAAAGTTAAACTAAGTTAATTGAAATAAATTATCATTATGTTGTATTTAATTATAATAAAAAATTCTTGTAGTAAAAATAAAACCTGAAGAAATTAAGTTGGAGAACGTTGGGGAATGAAACAAGAATAAAATGCATCACGGTCCACTAACTAACTAACTACCTAACTCACTGGCATAATCGAACCCATAGGTTCATGGCCGCAAGGACATAAGCTCTCCATAATCCCTATCCTGAGCTAATGTTTTCCAATCATCCCCTGTATAATCTACTTCCTTCAAATCATAGTTAAAGTTATTCTCCCATCTCATTCTTGGTCTACCAACTGGGCGTTTTCCCTCTGGTTTTCCCACATGAAGCTTCCATGCACGTCTTTCAATCCCCATTCGTGCCACATGCCCTGCCCATCGCAGTATACGAAACTTAACTATTCTCATTAAATCTGGCTTCCTATAAAGACCATGTAGTTCATTGTTAAGTAGTCTTCTCCATTCACCTGTCTGTTCATCTCTCTTTGGTCCAAAACATTTCCTAAGAACTTTATTCTCAAATACTCGTAATCTTCTTTCCTCCCTTAAAGTAAGAGTCTACGTTTCGCATCCATATAATATAACTGGTAGAATAATAGTTTTATATATTACGTTAACGTTCTTTGAAAGGAGTTGAGACGTCAAAAGTCAGCATGAATTTCCAGAATTGAGCCTATGTTTAATTTCTTTGTGCACATAGATACATTATCGATGTTAAGGATTGATTGTAAAATATCACAAACAAATAAAAATAAATTTTTAGTAATACTACTTCCTAACTAAGTTCCAGTTGTACTATAAACACACTGGTATATGGTATTACTTCGCCG
Organism: Diploptera punctata; assembly: GCA_030220185.1. NCBI lineage: Eukaryota > Metazoa > Arthropoda > Insecta > Blattodea > Blaberidae > Diploptera > Diploptera punctata. The sequence continues at coordinate 189,412 of JASPKZ010003064.1, read as the reverse complement.
ACTCCGTCTGTTGGGGACCCGTTGTTCTACTTCTACCCGCCATATGACAGAATTGTAAACTGATGGGCCGTCGTAGCATAGTTGGTTAAGGCAATACACTACAAACCGGAAGGTCGAGGATTCGATTCTCGGTGGGGTCTGGATTTTTAAACTGATCTAAACATTCTGATGGTACCATGACCCTAGTGTCTACTCATCCTTTACAGGAAACGAGTACCGGAAGCTTGTTTTGTGGTTAAAGGTGACCGTCAAACAGGGCTGCCAACTCATCTGACATCAAGTTGCCGATTGTCCAGGAAACGTGGAATCCTTAACCCCCTACTACCCCAAGGGTCTCCTATAGCCTGTAGTGGGATTAGTTTACCTCTTTACTGTCATCGATATTCTTAGGCAACATCGTATTTCTCGGGAAATAAAACGAAATACAAGGTAAATGGTACCGATAATTAGGAACTATTTCCCTTTCTTATTTAAATATGGTCCACCGCTATGGCCTCGAGGTAGCGTGCTGCCTTGTCGCGCAGCGGGCCCGGGTTTATTCCCCGGTCGGGACAGTTTTTCTGGGTGAGGTTTTTATCGGGTGTTTTCCTCACCTGTAAGACAAATGTCAGGAAAACTTTAAGGCACAAACGGTCCCCGAAATCATATGGTCATCGCAATCATCATCATTAATACTCATCTATAGATTATGTTTGGAATCAGGGACTCTCCTGGCGCATCATTATCATGTCGAAAGACAACCTGGGGCATTTTGAAAAAAAGTTGGAAAATATCGTATCGATTCACACACAATCCTATTGCGAACATGAAGTAAAACAGATGAGTTACTCGTACTGACATCGTAATTTCCATTGTACTGATATTTGTTTACTTTTTCAATCAATGTAACTACATCGTGGCTGTGGAATACCGTAATGATTGTGTCAGTTATCAGACTATCAAACTGTTGATATTATCATAATTTTTCAGCTATTCTTTTTTTTTTAATTTCTTCAGGAAATAATATTTTAATCCATCCATAGTACTCGTAATTCTGCCCGAGGGCAGGTTCTTCACTGCAATCATAGCATTTTCATGCTATGCTTGCTGCTTTACTAGGGAATTGTAGGTGTGGTAGCTTCCCGTTGCTTTCCACACCGGTGATAGATGATGATGATGATGATGATGATTATAATGATATGGATGATGATGATGATGTTGATGGCCATATGATTTCGGGGACCGGTTGGGCCTTAAAGTTTTCCTGACATTTGTCTTACAGGTGAGGAAAAACCCGATAAAAACCTCACCCAGGAAAACTGCCCCGACCGGGGATCGAAATCGGCAGCACGCTACCTCGAGACTACAGCGGTGGACTAATATTTTTAAAATTGGCAAATATTTTTTTATCGAGGGAAAATCACGAGTGAACTGTCGACTCAAATAACATGCAATATAAGATAGCATATTTAATTTTAGGAAGTTATATTTTGAGGTTATTTTAATTATACTATTTTTAGTCTGGACATCTTACCTCAATATTAATGTTGATTTGTTCTTGAACATGTTTCAAAACAATTCTGTTTTATCATAACAGAGTTATGAATTTTGATATACCGATGGAGCGTGACTTTGTTTGGAGGTTCTTTGGCCAACCACAGGATGGAGCTGACATCGACATCCAGGTTGTGCAACATAATGCAACATAAATAAAACCAGTCTGGGAAAGCTGACGATAAAACAGAATTGTTTTGAAACATGTTCAAGAACAAATCAACATTAATATTGAGGTAAGATGTCCAGACTAAAAATAATATAAATAAGATAGCATATTTGTTTTATGTAAGTAAATATCAACATTCTATAAAAGCAATATTTGTATTGTAATAGACTTATATATATAAACATGGAGGAACTTCGGGCAATGTGGGCCCCATTTTTAATTTATTCTTTTTCTTCTTTTAACTAAGAGAGTTTAATTTTAATTACAGTGAATATTGGTGTTATAACTAAGAAATAGCATTGTTATCTTATTCAAATATGGAAACATCTTCATAATTTATAAACTTTTTACATTACAAGAAAGGTCCACTCTAACCTCCATATTCGGGTAAAGTGGATCCCAGAGTCTACCTTAGCTTTTAATCTATTTTTAAGTTTATTTGCTCTATTAATTTATACAGACTGACACAGATTAATCTGAACATATTTATAACTGAAGGTAATTAAACAGCGTTGATATTTGAAATATTATTTTTGGTTATAACATTCACATGTCATTCATCTTCAAACAGCGACGGTCTTTGAGTTCAGTAAAAATACAAGGATATTAAATAAAATTTATTTAGTGCGTGATTTAACAGATAACATCTTCATTGATGAAATATTCGTATTCGTGTAGAGTGGACCGAGGTACACTTCAACCGCCTCGTGGAGGGACCTTATTAACTGAATTCCATTGTTATGTTTAATTATCGAATACAGCCGCCAGGTCACATAATATCAAACCAAATCCGTCAATATATTAAAATAGCATCTGTATAATATATTCAGGAGTTTTTTCAACATTTGTAATATAGTAAAACTGGTTTCATCCTGACGTGAATAATGCGGAAATCTGTCCAATGTGAACAAATTTATTGGTTCTGGCAAAATAACAGTAATTTTATGTGTATTTATTTTGTATAAAACGGAATATGTCCAACGCGGAAACAGAATTCATGAAAAATACTTTTATTAGGCGGAAAGATAGAGAGAGATGAAGTAAATTACTTTACACTTAATTGAATTCCCGTTAGGCGAATTAAAAATAAATGGTGATTCGTGCCGTCGCGCGTGTGAAGTAGAGTATCTGGAATTTTCATTCGGCCTCACTGCCCACCCGTTTTGCATAATTCAGGTCTGTTTAAGAAATATTTGGCGTGTGCCATCCGTCTTACAAATAACCAGTGCACAATAAAATCTTAAATTAGTTTAAGATCTGAGACCAATTATATACGTATCTTTCACAGGTAGCGTTCTGAATTTACGGAATAAAGATGGCTAAATCGTATGTATCATTTTCATTAAACGAAAAAGTGAAAGTGATTGAAGATAAAGAAAAACAAACTTTAAGTAAGCGAAATAATGACTAAGTTTAAATGTGGAAAAACCCAAGTATAGGCTATAAGATTTTAAAACACAAAGAAAAAACAATGAGTGAATGGATGGAAATGGTCAAATGAAAAGCAAAAAAATTAAATTAAATAAATATATAAAATAAGGAAATGAAGAAATCAACGAGGTATGGGAGTGTTTTACAAGTCCACGATCAAAAACTTTCCAAATTTCCGGACCGATGCTCCAAAGTCAAGCTCTAGCTGTTGCTATATGCCTAGGGAATAACGATTTCAAGGCATCTTCAGGTTGAACAAAGGATGTGGACGAAAGTATAGTTAGTGAGTGGAAACCGAAACTGGATTCTTTAACTTCAGGATACGCGCCTAAGAGACATTTTTAACTCTGACGAAACGGGACTGTTTTTTCGCGCGTTACCGTCGAAGTCGCTTGTACATACTATACTTCACTTTCCAACGGCAGCGGAACTAAAATTAATCCAAGATACATAAAAATACATGTACGGTGCTCTATAATCTAAGATTGGTTAATATGTTTTATAATGGGAATATTGTCTAATGTGGAAGAAAATTGGTCCCATGCGATTCCGCTTTGAACAAGTTTTACTGTATTCAACAGCAGAAATTAAGAATTAATTCTTAGCTTGAAAAACATTTTCATATATGTCACAAATCAACTCTTCTTCGCTCAAAGAATAAAAAAACAGGCCTTGAAACGTCAAAGTTGATGAGGGGAAGAAGTTGAAATATTTTCTGTTCGAGGGCAGCACCAATTAAAGAAAATATTAACAGGGTTCACATTACCCGAACTTCCTATATATATGTATATATATATATATATATATATATATCCATCCATAGTAATTCTGCCCGAAGGCAGGTCCTTCACTGCAATCATAACATTTTCATGCTATGCTTGCTGCTTTACTAGGGAATTGTGTAGGTGTGGTAGCTTCCCGTTGCTTTCCACAGCGGTGAAGGATGATGATGATAATGATAATGGTAAGGATGATAATGATAAGGATGATGGCTATATGATTTCGGGGACCGTTTGGGCCTTAAAGTTTTCCTGACATTTGTCTTACAGGTGAATAAAACCCCGATAAAAACCTCACCCAGAAAAACTGCCCCGACCGGTGATCGAACCCGGGCCCGCTGCGTGACAAGGCAGCACACTACCTCGAAACCACAGCGGTGGACATATATATATGGCATAAAAAGAAAATTAAACGCCTGTATCGGGATTTGAATCCGAAACCTCTAACTTGATACGTTAGCGCGCTATCAACTGCGGCACTCAGGTATTCTCAGCATAGGCCTAAACATTTATTTTTCCTTCCTTATATATGATTCTCATTACATAACATCAAATCAGAAGTTGCTCTAAAATTACGGAAGTAAAATTCGGATTGTAAATAAAATAAATTCTTATAAACTTAGAGTAAGGCACGATCACTAGAATTTACTAGACTGGATCACCAAATAAACACTATTAGCAGAGAATTGAAGTTTTAATGAAGATATAGGCCTATAAAGATACCAACAAGAATGGAAAAAATCATCTGAGAAGAATGGAAAGAAATAGACTTGCAAAATTGTAATTTCAATATACCTACTCTAACTGGACATAGTGTCCAAGGAAGACCGAAACATCGGTGGAAACATCAAGATCATCATCTTTAGGTTTACCTCACTGGCCACATGGCTTAAAACGGATTTGTTCATGATGATGATGATGATGATGATGATATATTACTCTCAATCATGAAAGCAGTGGAACATCGGTCTCAATGCCATCTCCTCACTTAACCTGTCTGTTCATCTCTTTTTGGCTCAAACATCTTCTTAAGAACTTTATTCCCAAATACTCCTAATATTCTTTTCTCCATTAAAGTAAGAGTCCATGTTTCGCATCCATACAATATAACTGGGAGAATATCTGTTTTATATATTTTCAGTTTAACGTTTTTTGAAAGGAGTTGAGTCGACAAAAATCCCTGTAATGCATAATAAAATGCATTTCCAGAATTGAGCCTATGTTTAATTCCTTTGTGCAACTCATTCCCATTTACATGGTTGTTGCTAGAATCGATTTTTGATTTTAGATTTCAGGCAAATTCTCACTTTTAACAATAGGATTTCTCTTATTTTCGGACAATATCTACCTCGGTATATTTTAATAACATGTTCTGAGTTTCGTTGTGAAACATTGGAAATTGCTACCGCTCTCTATTTTCATTAGAGGTGAATTCCTACACCTAATGGTTTTAGAGAATAATAGCGATTACGCATGTACACATTTTCATAATATCTGTTGCGTGGTTCATAAATATATAATTCACAAACATACATTCGCTTTTATATAATAGATCGTCTAGTACAGATAACAGATATGAAATGTGGTGTAATGCACTCTTAAAACTGCTAGAATTATTGAAACTAAATTAATGATATTTAACACTTTTGAAATATCACTTCGCAAATAATTTTGTTCAAGCTCATAATTAAAGAGTTGATCTATACAAATACAACCAACATGACTTACCCTTTCATTATTTATTTGTTAAATACCGTCAAAATATATTTTACATTACCAATAAAGATATATAAATGTAAATTATAATGATTATTGTTTGTCTTTACTTTCTCACGGCCCACTAGATACGATACAACGGTTTCTTACAGAAATAAAACTATTTATCAGTCAATTGTTTTTTCTCTATTTTATTTTTTGCGCGATACTGCGTTTTGTCGTACTTACAGCATTGGCAACAATGATTGAAAGTTCAATCACCTACATTTCGGGGTTGCCAACCTTAATAACTATATTGTAATATTACATAGCCTATTACAAATACGTGTAAGGGAAGTAAAACCACTGCCCTCTATGTACTACGTACAATGTAGGCCTATATACAAAAAATATCCAAAAGGTAGTGTTAATATACATTATACGAAACAAATCACTACATTTTAAGTGAATTGAACTTTATTTAAAACAACATAAAACAATAAATACGTACTTGCCGCCATTTATCACTAAGTTGGTCTCACGGCCCCCTGTTGTTTCAACTAATAAACTTCGCCCACACTGTAAACGTTAATCAATTGTTTATAATGAACGTAAATATTTCCAACAAATATGTTATTATTTTGCTATTATTTTGAAAACACCATCGCGCAATGAAAAAAAAAAGTATAACGCACGTTTTTGAAGTGTTTTACAGAGTCTCGGAAATTAAAAACCATGCTATCGCTTGTTTTTAAACATTTTCCTCGATTCTGTAAAAACCACTTCTCAACCTCACATCGTAATATAGGCTACAATTTTTATTTAGGCATATTGAATGTAGAAGAGGTTTCTATAAAATAAATAAGACTTTATTTTAGTGTTAAATTTATTTTTTTATTGTTATTCAGTCTTCCAGTTTGTCATTTTGATATTACTGGTATTCTCTCCTGGCTATTTACTTATTGCAACCCCACTTCTGAGGTTGGGGCGCCTGGGAGACAGGGTTACGCTGCCCCAATGACATGACGGGTGTTGATAATGTGATGAGGTGAATATGATAATGATGGTCAGATGATGTTCGGAGACCGTTTAGGCTTTAAAGCATCCTAACATTTGTCTTACAGGTGAGGAAAAACCTCGAAAGGAACCTCACCTAGGAAACTTGTCCCAATCGGGGATCGAACACGGGTCCGATGCGTAACAATACAACACGCTACCTCGAGACCACAGCGGTGGACTTGAGCGCAAAGAATGATCATGACCACGCGGACATAAGTTCTCCATGCATCCCTATTCTGAGCTACTCTTTTTCAATCGTCTCCAACATAATTCATCTCCTCAAATCGTGGTTAGTTATTCTCCAACCTCATTATTGTCAACCTATTGGTCGCTTTCTCTCTGTTTTCCTACAATAAATTTTCCGCGGTCCTCATTCATTTCCCCATTCATCTCACATACTCTGCCCATCGCAGTCTATGGGTCATTGTTTTTATTATATTTGGTTTCCAACGTAGATAATATAGCTCATTTTTGGGTAGCCTCTCTGTTCATCTGTCTTTAGTTAAAAAATCCTTATTCTCAAAATACTCATAATATTTGTACTTCCTTAAAGGAAGAGATCATGTTTCACATCCATACAATATAACTGAAAGAATAACAGTTTTATATATTATTTTAAGTTTCTTGAGAGAAGTTGGGATGACAGGAATCCCTGTAATGAACAGGTAAAGTACCTTACTTGGCATTGTAGTGCTCTATAGTGGGCACACGTTAATTAAAACCGAAGTAGGATGCGATGTGACGGCACAAGACAGCATCGCAGCCTAGTACGCAGCTGCGGTGCATACGAGAGTGAGCAGAATACTAACGCAATGGTTTCATTTTGCAAGAAATTTGTAGAAAGAGACAGCTGTGTTCAGCTCTCTCACTCGCATCAGTGTTGTCGGAATTTCTTCGTCAGATGTTAATAGGGTAAACGGGGAAGACGAAAACTGAAACAGGGTGGGTCCTTTCTTTTGTAACTGGGCAAAAGCGGTCACGTATCTAACCTTATATCTCCATCTCTCTCTTTGCCGAGTTAACAGAGATATACAATAGTGAGGGCCCTTGCCCAGGGTTACGGTGAAGACCTCAACGGCAGATACAGCGATGAAGTGATCCTTTGGTACGGTGTATCTTTCGGAAGAGGCAGCTCCAATTCTGCTGCTTTGTAGATTGGCAAACGAGCATTGTGGTTCTTTAGACCTGCAAGACTCCAATCTATAATGCAGCCACTTCTTCGACGGCCTGGACGTTTTCACGACAGTGTTGCCGATATGGATATTCAGTGGGAGTGACCGCTTTATGTATGCGGTTAGCTGACATACAGCTGACAACATCTCGGCAATTTCAAACCTTACTAGGAAGCTATAGCTGCGTCAAGAGCAGTGATTGGTTGTGGCAGACATATATTCCCACTACATCCATATCCTTATTTGGAGTAGAGGGCAAATTCTCCTTTTACCCTTCGTCTAACCTAAACTTTAGAGCCGGAGATATGGCGGCTCGGGTGTAGGATAGACAACTCCGAAATGAAACGCGGCAGGCTGAGCTCTGGAGCTGGGTGAAGGCAATCGCCTTAGGGAGGAAACTAGAATAATAAACCCGCCATCAAAACGGGCTAGCAACCCACTTCAAGGCGTATCTTATACATTCCTCGCAGACCCAAGTATCAAGCCTCGGATCATCTTTATAGTACGTGTATAAATTCAGCCTGATTAAGTTTGTGCTCGTAAAACTCGAAAAATTGTTGGGCGATTGTTATGAAAATTTGTACATACAGATTTTCAGGTACGGAGAATTTTTAATTGCTATCTATTATTCTCTAAAGTCGTAGGGTGTAGGAGTTAACCTGAAAATAAAATTTAAAAATCCCTCTAGCGGTCGCAATTTTTAACATTTGACAACGAAACTCAGTATATGTTATTAAAGTAAACTGAGGAGGTAGATATTGTCCAAATCTCAGCGAAATCCGATCATTAGAAGTGAGGGTTACAAGAAATCAGAAATTAAAAATCGACTGTAGCAACCGCCACGTATTGTTCGTTCCAATGTACGTCATACAATTTAATTACCGGTAACCGTTAATTTTCTTTTAACTTATTCTACTAAAAATTAACACGTACATTTATACTTCATTTATTTAAGCGTAGCAGCGCATGCCTGGATTTCTCTTATATAGGCCTACATTAATTTACTTACTTGTAATAGTACAAGAGGGCAGTGAGACCGAGTTCCAGCTACCTCTCATGATAGAGAAAAAAAAAATATATATAATATATATAAAAGAAAAGTAATTGTTTGTTCTAGAATGCCTGCATAGTGTAACTGGTAGCGCACAAACGTATCAAGTTAGAGTCCTGGGTTGAAATCTCGGTTCAGGTCTTTATTTTTCTTTTCATGTTATATTATCATTGCTAAATGTCAAAATTTAATTAGGCCTAAAACATCGGAATAAAGAAGCATCACTGCTATAAAGTAAAAAATTCTCTTTAATTTGCTTACTTGTTATAATAGCCACGAGAGGACATTGAGACGAGTCCCCGCTACTTCCCATAATAGAAATTATATATATATATATATATATATATATATATATATATATATATATGAAAGAAATAAAAGATCAAGTTAGAGGTCCTGGGTTCAAATTCCAATTCAGACGGTTATTTTTGTTTTCATGTCATATATATATATATATATATATACACACACACACTCACACACACAAACAAGCGAATAACCAGTGAGCGTTGCTACTTCTAAATAAATGAAATATGTGTTTATATATATATAATATCTTATTAGAAGAGCTAGGAATTTTAAGTGCAACATTTTGGTGCAAAAGGTGATAAAATATGCTTTAATTTAGCAGAAAAAGGTGCAAAAAAAGATGCAATTTTTTAAAAATAAAAGGTGCAAACTTTCGATGCAAATAATCATTAAAGAGTATCAAAACCAATTACATCAAATAACTAACAACATAAAATTCGCCCATGTTGTTATGTATTAAAAATTCTGCATAAAAAAGGCCCACAACATTGTGTTACTGAAATCATAAGGCCAGAAAATTCTTAAAGTATATATTTTTAACGACTCATTGTATTAAGATAAAAATTAAATTTAAAATGTACCTGTTGGCAGGTGCCGTCGTTCTCAACTTTGTTAAAATTATGTATTTAAATATTAGTTGGAGGCCTTTCAGAAGTTAACTTCCATTATCAGCAGGATGATGAAGTGGAAGTAATGTGATCTGGACTGATACCACACATCATTACCAACCCTTGATTATATAACATTTCTTCAAATACTTGATTAAGTATTTGAAGAAATGTATATATATATATATATATATATATATATATATATTATGTAGGGAATAAAATGCTGCAAAGGAGAAAAAAGGTTTGAAAAAGTGCAAAATGTGCTTGCACTGAAAAAACGTGCAAAAAAGTGCAAGCATTGAAAAAAATGCAAAAAGGTGTAACTAAAACACAAGTAGGGGCATTTATTTAACATTTTCTTTGCACGACCTGCTAATTTGAGCAATGCAATGACAAAAAAATTAAGGTGCAGCACCTAAAAATCCTAGCTCTAATTAATATATTAAGAGTTACATTATAACTTCGAAACACTGACGTCTCGTCATAATGCGTCTATAAACATATAAGTAGTAAAAATATATTCCAACTCCATTTATTTAGATTGTTCTACAACATTTTTTACAACAAAATCGCAATTATTTGTTGCCAACTTAGTAAATGCAACATTTTAATTAAAATAAAATTTGAAATAAGAAAAAAGAAACCCCAAATAGAAAAATAAACATCTTGGTTCATCCTTGTAATGTTGTCCTGATTTTGTTGGAGTAGGCATTTCATTAGAACATTTATCAAACACGTTTTCTTCTACGGTTGAGTCAATCCAATCTTTGTACGCCCCTACATTTTCATAAACTATTCTAATTGGTTTTCTTTTATAATATCCTATTGAATTGACACCTATTTGCTTGCCATCACACATGAGAGGGCCACCAGAATCGCCAAAATACGGATATGGACCATCCACAGCAATCGTAATGGTATTAGAAGTTTTAACTCTCTCTTCTATTTCCGCCCTAATGGAAAGAATTGACTTAAGTCTTAAGAACGCATAATTTGCATCCCTCTACTTGCATTAGTGCCCCAAAAACCTTGCAACAAGACACTTCACCAGACATTTTCCTCGTACTAGAAATGCCAACTTTACCCACATACTTGTTAAATTTTATTTTATCTTCAGTATATAGGAGGCACATGTCATTGTATATCTCTAGTAGGGTTCCATTGTCACGATCTGCACGGAACTTAGGGTGTTTTATAATACTTTTTATATTCTGAAAATATCCAAGCGTCTCATCAACTTGGCCAACTTTATACATTTGTTGTGTTATTTCGGAATCTGGAACGCAATGTGCAGCAGTTAGAATCCATCGTTGTGCCACTATGCTTCCTGTACACTTATAACCCACTTTACCTCGGGCTATATCTTGGAAAATAAATATCACTCTGACAACATATGGAAACATCCCTCTTTCTGCTTTTTTACCTCCGATGACCTTCCCTTCAATCCTGGCATTTTTCCTTGAAGAAAAACTCGAAGTTGCAATCATCAGTATTACCATCAATACACGTGCAATCCTAAAACAAATTATATCCTGGATAAATACATCCATTCATCCATAGTAATTCTGCCCGAGGGCAGGTCTTTCACTGCAATCATAGCATTTTCATGCTATGCTTGCAACTTTACTAAGGAATTGTAGGTGTTGTAGCTTCCCGTTACTTTCCACACCGGTGAAGGATGATGATGATAATGATAAGGATGATGATAATAATGATGATGATGGCCATATGATTTTTGGAACCGTTTCGGCCATAAAATTTTCCTGACAATTGTCTTACAGGTGAGGAAAAACCCCGATAAAAACCTCACCCAGAAAAACTGCCCCGACCGGGGATCGAACCCGGGCCCGCTGCGGGCTCTGAAGATAGCTGTGTCATGTAGAAAGACAGATGCAAACAACGTTTCGTTTAGTAAAGAAGTGAAGTTATTGTAGAGTACGTCATAGTTGATATTACGCGTACCTGATTTTACGTATAGTGAAATGCCATCCAAAACGAAAACAAATGTGCAAGCAATAAGCATATATTTGTCCTAGAACGTTTCTTTGCCCTGTAATCAATGCATAACTTAAGTACATTTTATGGTATAATGCACCTTATATTGTTTTATAGAAAGGAGGTACATATGTATTTACATTGCGCAAGGGCCTCTTGGCCGTACGTGCATTATTTTTCCATGAACAAAAGAAAAAAAAACAAAAATAATCATCAACATCATCATCATCATCATCATCATCATCATCTGCCTTTCAAGTATTAGCCCCAGTGGCCCGTTACGGTCTCCAGCCATCTCCGAAAAGGTCGACCCACAGATCTTCTGCCTCGAGGAATGTAGTGAAGAATTTGTTTTGGTATTCTGTGACGATCCATGCGCTGAATATGGGCTAGCCAATTGTCAAAATTGTCACAAATAATCATAATATAAACAAATCCCTACATGGCTACACACATGTATCAAAACAATGAATATATATATATATATATATATATATATATATATATATATATATATAAACTATGTCTACAACTACATACACATTAATGCACATCTACACTCATCCACGAAAAATCCAAATAAGTCTCATTCTGTACATTAATAATTGAAAAATGATATAAAACAAATTAAAAAAAGAGAGAGAAGAGAAAAAACACACACATATACATACACCCCCACACATATACACACGCGGGCGCTCATACCCCGTCCCCCAAGTCCCTGAAGACATCAAATGCACTGTCAGGTTATTCAACTTATCAAGACAAGTTATTACATAATATAATCGACGATCGAAAACAAAGTACATATTGATTATTCTTATTATTGATACTACGTATATCCTTATTGTTCTACAATTTTGCTACACCTCAATTTCCTTACTATCCAAAAATGTGCATGTTTCACTTCACTCTCGATCCGTCCTAAAAGATCCAAGCACGCCACTCTCCCACGATCTGACCTGAGAAATCTTTCTGGCAGCAATAGTTGCTTTGTCTCTTTACAGAAAGCTATAATATGTTGCCAGTTTTTTACGGGCATCGCATAGAGGTCACATTTTAATGCCTTCTTCACTTGTTAAGTTATGGACCATCCATCCCCCTTGATGAAACCATGCAATAGCACGTCTAATGTTTATATAACATCCGCTTTTATATGTAATATTGGGTCTGGTACAGATATGAAACTGCTAGAATAATTGAAACTAAATTAATGATAGTTAACATCGCTAGTAGAGAAAGAAATAAGCAGAGAATAGCTCTCGCCTGGAAGGCGTTCTGGTCACTGAAATGTATACTGCTGTACAAGTCACTCAACCGGAAACTCAAAATGGAAACACTACAAACCTGTGTTCTTCCAACACTGTTATATGGCTGCCAAACTTGGAATCTTACTGCCAACTGAAGTACACACTCCAAGTATGCCAAAGGAAAATGGAGAGGAACATCTTAGGCATAACTCTGAAGGACAGAATCTCGAATACAACACTTCAAGCGATGTCCTCAACAACTGATCCTGCACAACAAGCCACCAGGAAAACATGGAAGTGGGGAGGCCACGTCGCAAGAATACAGGACGACAGGTGGACAATAAAAACAACCATGTGGGACCCGTACACAGGCAAGAGACAGCGCGGAAGACCAAGACGACCATGGGCTGACATCTTCAAAGAACGAGCAGAGGCGCAATGGTCCAAAGTCGCCAGATGCAGGAAAAGCTGGAGAACGATGGAGAGCCAACTGTGCATTAACTAATCACAGAACAGACAGTGTATACAAACCAAGTGCTACATCCAAGTCAACTTCTCACCACGGAGTAGCTCACCGAGTGACACTCACAATAGAGCTTAACCCCTGTACAGGGAGGCCTTTGCCCTAAAGGGACATATCAGGCTTAATTTATTTATTTAACATCGCTAAGCAAATAATTTTGTTCATTCTCATCATTAAACATTAAACATTAAACTCCACAAATACAACCAACATGACTTACCCGTTCATTATTTGTTTGTTAAATATCATCAAAATATATTTTACATTACCAATAAAGATATATAAATGTAAATTATAATGATTATTGTTTGTCTTTACTTTCTCACGGCCAACTAGATACGTTACAACGGTTTCTACAGACATAAAACTATTTATCAGTGAATTGTTTTATTAATTTAATTTCTTTATGCCTGGCAGAGGATTCTATAAAATAAGTAAAACTTTATTTTAGTGTGTAATGAATTTTTTATTATTATTCAATATCCCAGACAGAGATAACCGTCCCTGGTAATCTCTCCTGGCATTGACGTATTGTAGCCCACTTCTGAGGTTGGTGCGCCTGGAAGACGGGATTACGCTGCCCCAATGACATGATGGGTGATGATAATGGTAATCTAATGAGGTGAATATGATGATAGTCAGATGATGTTCGGGGACCGTTTAAGCTTTAAAGTGTCCTGGCACTTGACTTATAAGGTGAAGAAAAACCCCGAAAAAGACCTAGGAAACTTGTCCCGACAGGGTTTCGAACCCGGGCCCGCTCTTGACAAGACAATACGCTACCTCGATACAACAGTGGTGGACTTGACCGCAAAGATGGTTCATGACCACGCGGACATAAGCTCTCCATGCATCCCTATTCTGAGCTACTCTTTTTCAGTCGTCTCTAACATAATTCATCTCTCCTCAAACCGTTGTTAATGTCCCCGCTACTTCCCATGATAGAAAAAATATATATGAAAGAAATAACAGTATAAAGTTACAGGTCCTGGGTTCAAATTCCAATTCAGGCGGTTATTTTTGTTTTCATTCATATATATATATCATGTTATATATACATATATATATTATGTTATATATATACATATATATACATATATATGCATATATATGCATATATATATATATATATATATCCATCCATTCTGCCCGAAGGCAGGTCCTTCACTGCAATCATAGCATTTCCATGCTATGCTTGCAGCTTTACTAGGGAATTGTGTAGGTGTGGTAGCTTCCCGTTGCTTTCCACACCGGTGAAGGATGATGATGATAATGGTAAGGATGATAATGATGAGGATGATGGCCATATGATTTCGGGGACCGTTTGGGCCTTAAAGTTTTCCTGACATTTGTCTTACAGGCGAGGAAAAACCCCGATAAAAACCTCGCCCAGAAAAACTGCCCCGACCGGGGATCGAACCTGGGCCCGCTACGTGACAAGGCAGCACGCTACCTCGAGACCACAGCGGTGGACATATATATATATATATATATATATATATATATATATATATATATATAACTTATTAGTAGAGCTAAGAATTTTAAGTAGAACATTTTGATAAAAGAGGTGATAAAAAGATGCTTTAATTTAGCAGAAAAAGGTGCAAAAAAAAAAAGATACAATTTCATAAAAATAAAAGGTGCAAATTCTCGATGTAAATAATCATTAAAGAGTACCAAAACGAATTACATCAAATAACTAACGACATAAAATTCACCCATAGAGTTGTGTATTAAAAGTCTGCATAAGAAAAGTCCCAGAACATTATGTTAATGAAATCACAAGGCCAGAAAATTCTGAAAGTATATATTTTTAACGACTCAGTGTTTTAAGATTAAAATTAAAATGTACCTGATGGCAGGTGCCGTCGTCCTCAACTTTGTAAAATTATGTATTTAAATATTAGTTGGAGGTCTTTCAGAAGTTAACTTCCATTATCGGCCGGATGATGAAGTGGAAGTAATGTGAGGTTGAATGATACCACACATCATTACCGACCCTTGATTACGTATTTGAACAAATGTTATGTATATATATTATATATATATATATACATTATTTTGGGAATAAACTGCTGCAAACGAGACAAAAAACGTTTGAAAAAGTGTAAAATGTGCCTGCACAGAAAATAAGGTGCAAACACGTGGTAGGATTGAAAAAAAGAAAGTGCAAAACGGTGCAACTCAAACACAGTTAAGGGAATTTATTTAACGTTTTCTTTGTAAGACCTGCTAATTTGAGCATTGCAGTACAAAAAAAAAAATTAAGGTACAGCACCTAAAATTCCTAGCTCTACTTATTAGATTAAGAGTTACATTATGACTTCCAAACACTGACGTCTCGCCATAATGCGTCTGTAAACATACAAGTAGTAAAAATATATTCCAACTCCATTTATTTAGATTGTTCAACAACAATGTTTTACAACAAAATCGCAATTATTTGTTGCCAACTTAGTAAATGCAATATTTTAATTAAAATAAAATTTGAAATAAGAAAAAAGTAACCCCAAATAGAAAAATAAACATCTTGGTTTGTCCTTGTAATGCGTCCTGATTTTGTTGGAGTAGGCATTTCATTAGAACATTTATCAAACACGTTTTCTTGTATAGTTGAGTCAACCCAATCTTTGTACGCCCCTACAATTTCATAAGTTATTCTAATTGGGTTTCTGTTATAAGATATTAATGAATTGACACCTATTTGCTTGCCATCACACATGAGAGGGCCACCAGAATCACCATGATACGGAATGGACCATCCACATCAATCATAATTGCATTAGGGTTTTCAACTTTCTTTTCTATTTGTTTATATCTTAAGAACGCATAGTGCATCCCTTTACTTGCATTAGTGTCACCAAAACCTGCAACAAGACATTCACCAGACATTTTCCTCGTACTAGAAATGCAAACTTTACCCACATACTTGTTAAATTTTATTTTATCTTCAGTATATAGGAGGCACATGTCATTGTATATCTCTAGTAGGGTTCCATTGTCACGATCTGCACGGAACTTAGGGTGTTTTATAATACTTTTTATATTCTGAAAATATCCAAGCGTCTCATCTACTTGGCCAGCTTTATACATTTTTTGTATCATTTCGGAATCTAGAACGCAATGTGCAGCAATTAGAATCCATCGTTGTGTCACTATGCTTCCTGTACACTTATAAGCCATTTTACCTCGGTCTATATCTTGGAAAATAAATATCACTCTGACAACATATGGAAACATCCCTCTTTCTGCTTTTATACCTCCGATGACCTTCCCTTCAATCCTGGCATTTTTCCTTGAAGAAAAACTCGAAGATGCTATCATCAATATTACCATCATTAGAGCTGCAATCCTAAAACAAATTATATCTTGGATAAATACAAACCATGTTTAATTATTTGGTTACTGTATAAACAAATTATTTGACCATTCATATCGCATGCTGTGAACATTTTTTTATTTCTTCGTGTTCCCTTAGATAGGAGAGTGCAGTCGTATGAGAAGATGCTCATTAATTGAATGACTGAGTTGAAAAGGAATAAAACCCCACTGCCCTCGAGCGATAAAAAAATATGTATGCAACATTGAAACTATGAATTATTGCAATATTTCCATTCCGTGTAAGTAGAGGCTCAACACTGTATTTGGTAAAAATTTTATCATAAGTAATGCCACGAGTGATTTCCAATTTATCTAGAGAATTTGGAAATCAACAGTGGCATTTGTTAGGACTATTTAACGAATAAAATTAAGCTGTTTACTCACAAATCATTATTTAAACCATATTTATTTTTAAATATTTATGTATTTAATGTAAACGCCTATTTTTGAAAACAAATTAAAAACGATTGATACGCTTCATCTGCTTCTCTTGTTTATCCCTGCAACAAGATCATACTATTTATTGCCAAAGGAACGCAATATTGTAAGAATGCTCTCTAGTGGAGAAAAAATGAAACACATCAAACTGTATATTAATTAATTTCTGATATCTTTGATGCAAATATGACAATTATATTTTTCTGGATTATTACCTGGGAAAAATACATTTAAGTAAGTGCAAACAGTGGTTTATTTTTTTGGTGGTATAATCAATTGCTACAAATGTTTTATATTAACTCCTGCAAGCGCTATGTGTTGACATCCATACACTATGTATACAGTCTGGTAGCCGTATTTCTTATAGAATCAGTCACTGCAAAATAATGGTCAGACCTGTTCAGAATATTATAAAGGAGGAGCTTTCTTTAATTTGGTTAAATTTAATGTTGATAAATATTTGGTGAAACACGACTGTAATTGGTTGTAAAACATAAATCATTGAAACGTGATTGGTCATTGACTCCCATTTGGGACATGAGTTAAATAGTCAGAGCAGTCTGTAAGAAGTTATGTTGATTTTAAAGTTTCTTTTATAAAAAGTAGGTTACTTGGAGTTCCTTCCCTTCTCAACTCAGCGATTCAATTGGTCCAGGTATGTTAATTAAGTGCTCGCAAGTTGTGAAAAGGCTCCCCCTCCAACCCAGGTACAGATACTCTTCCAATGAAACAACAAATAGTGAGTAGCAGTGCTTTACCTTGAGTGACTTTTCGACGAAAGGTTGAATAGGGCCGGGCGGGTCGTCTTTTCATACCTATAGTCCACTACTGATTCTCCAGCCCTAAGGTTTTCAAGGGAGTTGTGCCGATATGGATATTTAGTGGTAGAGGCCGCTTTATGGGTCACACGTAGAAATTCAGTATATAATGGAAATGGACAGCTAAGGACAAATGAGGGAAATTTTGAGGAAGTGGCTGAATTCAAATACCTAGGAACAATAATCACAAATAGGAATGAGATGCACAAAGAAATTAAACATAGGCTCAATTCTGGAAATGCATGCTATTATGCATTGCAGAGACTTGTGATGTCCCAACTCCTTTCAAAAAACGTTAAGCTGAAAATATATAAAACTATTATTCTACCAGTTACATTATATGGGTGCGAAACATGGACTCTCACTTTAAGGGAGGAAATGATATTACGAGTTTTTGAGAATAAAATACTTAGGAAAATTTTTGGACCAAAGAGAGATGAACAGACAGGTGAATGGAGAAGACTACATAACAATGAACTACATGGTCTTTATAGGAAACCAGATATAATAAGAACAGTTAAGTCTCGTAGACTGCGATGGGCAGGACATGTGGCACGTATGGGGAATGAAAGACGTGCATGGAAACTTCTTGTAGGAAAGCCAGAAGGAAAACGCCCAGTTGGTAGACCAAGAATGAGGTGGGAGAACAACATTAACTATGATTTGAGGGAAGTAGATTATACAGGGAATGATTGGAGAGCGTTGGCTCAGGATAGGGATGTATTGAGAGCTTATGTCCGCGCGGTCATGAACCTACGGTTTCGATAGTGCCAGTAAGTAAGTAAGTAAGTAAGTAAGAGGCCGCTTTATGTATGCGGTTAGCAGACATAGAGCTGACATCATCTCATTAATTTCAAACCTTACTAGGGAGCTATAGCTCAGTTTAGAGCAGTGATTGGTTGTTGCAGGATGTGTACTCCCACTTCAACCATTTCCTTATTGGCAGTAGAAGGCTAGTTTCTCTCTTTACCCCTCGTATAACCTAAACTTCAGATCCGGAGATCCGACGGCTGGACTTGTGTGCACTTATTAACAGCCTGTTCTAGAATTTTGTGCGCATCACCAAAACCTACAGTAATACATTCTCCTGACTTTCTCCTCGAACAATTGCCCAGTACTTGTTAATTTTTTATTACATCTCAAATATTAAAACAACTTATTTTTAGGTAAATACAGTGTTTTAAATACAACGGAATGTATTATGGGACTTAAATCGGATGTACTAACTCAATCTTAACCGAAAATGAAAATTAACATCGCTCTAGCGGTTGAAATTTTTTCTGTTTGCAGCAAAACTCACTATATGTTATAAAAATAAACCGAGGTAGATATTGTCAAAATTCTGCGAAATCTGGTCTTTAGAAGTGGGTATATACCCGCAATCCGAAATGTGTTAACTCGAGAAACCGCCATGATTAGTTCGTGGCATTGTACGCATATACCATGCAATTTATTACAGTTACCAGTAAATTTTGTCACAACATATTGAACTAGAAATACAAAACACACATTTCATTTATTTACACCTTGCAGCCTGGTATTCTGTGGTGTATAGGCCTATAGGCCTATGACTTTTAGATTAAGTGTTACCTTAAGACCTCAATACAGAGACGTCTCGCCATAGTGCGTCTATAAACGAACAAATAGTAAATATAAATTCCAACTGATTTTATTTTGATCAGAGCCGCACAAACTTACTTGTATCGCGGGCCATAGGCCTTATTATAGCTGTTGTGGATTATTATATTATTATTTTTTTTAGTATTAGTAGTGTTTTGGAATAGAAATATAATGTACAGAACGAAGAAAACTATATTTCAAGTTCTGTTAGAAAGCATTTTGTTATATTGGTCCGAAACTTTGGACAGTAAGTAGAAAGCAAGCCAACAAGTTGTTAGCAGTAGAAACGGATTTTTGGAGGCGATCGCCAAGAATTTCAAGGAGGGATAAAATCAGAAACAGCACAATAAGGAAAATTATGCAAGTTGGAAAAAACACATTAGAAAAAATAGAAGAAAAACGTTCGAAATGAAATATACACCTCATAGGCCTGAGACTGGAAGAAGAGATAATACCAAAGAGGATTCTTAATTGGAAAGCTAATGGAAGTAGTGGAAGAAGCAGGCCTAGAGAATGGTGGATGGATGGAGTGAAGAAAAGGATGAAAACTAGAGATTTGAGGGAAGAAGATGCTTTAGGCAGGAACCTCTGGCGACAAATCACTTTTCGTTCAAGGAGAAACACTGTATTGTATGTAGAATATTCCTAAATAAGAAAGTATTATTATTATTATTATTATTATTATTATTATTATTATTATTATTATTATTATTAAGATTAATATTATAGTTAGTATTATTGTTTTTGTTTTTATTATTATTACTATTATTATTATTATTATTATTATTATTATTATTATTATTATTAAGATTAATATTATAGTTAGTATTATTGTTTTTGTTATTATTATTATTACTATTATTATTATTATTATTATTATTATTATTATTATTATTATTATTATTATTTAGGATTTCTAGAGGAGATAAAATAAGAACAGTGAAATTATACAAAATATGGATAGTCAAACATGAATTATGGATTTCGCTTATCTTTTTACGTCGAAAATTACGACCGCTAGAGGGATTTTTATATTTTCACTTCAAATGAACTCCTACACCTAATGGTTTTAGAGAATGATAACGTTTAATACTCTACGTATCTGAAAACATGTATGTACATATTTTCATAAAGATCTGTTGCGTGGTTCATAAATATAGAATTCACTAACATACAGATATGAAACTGCTAGAATTATTGAAACTAAATTAATGATACTTAACATCCCTATTAGGTTCGTCTTCCGGGCATATAGGCCGTGGTCCAGTCGTTCTTCTACTCGACGTTTCGTCTACTGCTGCGGTAGACATCTTCAGGAGATACTGAGTGCTCTCTGTGAACTCCTCAACAGTCGGCTGCAGACTGAGTCTGCAGCCGACTGTTGAGGAGTTCACAGAGAGCACTCAGTATCTCCTGAAGATGTCTACCGCAGCAGTAGACGAAACGTCGAGTAGAAGAACGACTGGACCACGGCCTATATGCCCGGAAGACGAACCTAAAGGGATCAAGACGCCGGCCGTGAAAGCCTACAGTTATACATACTTAACATCGTTTCGCAAATAATTTTGTTCAATCTCATCATTAAACAGTTTAACTCTACAAATACAACCAACATGACTTACGCTTTCATTATTTATTTGTTAAATATCATCAAAGTATATTTTACATCTCCAACAAAGATATATAAATGTTAATTATAATAATTATTGTCTTTACTTTCTCACGGCCCACCAGATACGTTACAACGGTTTCTTACGAACATAAAGCTATTTATCAGTGAATTATTTTTTTTCTTAGTTTATTTATTTTTTTTGTGTCTGGAAGAGGATTCTATAAAATAAATAAAACTGTATTTTAGTGTCTAATGGATTTTTTATTATTTCCAATGTCCCTGACAGAGATAACCGTCCCAAGTTTTTTAAATTTCTGGTAATCTCTCCTGGCATTGACGTATTGTAGCCCACTTCTGAGGTTGGTGGGCCTGAAAGACGGGATTACGCTGCCCCAATGACATGATGTGTGATGATAATGGTAATCTAATGAGGTGAATATGATGATAGTCAGATGATGTGAACCGAAAGCGTGATTTTCGGTTCACTACTGTAGTGTCGTAGTCCTCCCTGGACAGTAAGATTCGTGAACTATGTCAATATCCTTTCTCTATGTATCTACCCCCACTCTCCCTTTTTACCTCTCCTGGTGCGCTGTTTGTGCGGCGCATCTCCCCTTCTACCTCGGAACGCTCAAATACGTTATGCACAGCGAGAACGTTATCATTCATTCATTCATTTCATTCCTTCATCAATGTTTGGATCGAAACTTTAAGTTGACAAGGTCGTCTGGAGCCGCGAGCGGCGGAGTTTAAGTTGGTCCTGAAGACCGGGGAAAGCCACCCTGGCTTGGACTCTAGTATGCATGTGGTGTGAGGTATGATATGGTTTTTTGTCATGTAAAATGATTATTATTTATTTACTTTTGTTGAATGATCAAATGTTTATCTTTGTTATGTTTTTACTTCAGACTTCTTGTTTACATTAAATATCATTTTTATACTTATCCAATTTAATGTTCAAGTGATTTATGTGCATGTTGCTGTTTGATATACCTGTACGGAAACTCACTTATTTAGGAGATCATTCTAGCTCCCTTTATTTTTCTGTCTAGCTTTCTTGATTAATAATTATAATGAAAACATTCATTTTAAGTTACTCTGGTGTTTTGAGAACTATTATTGATTTATGCTTAAGTGCTTAGGAAAGAAAGATGAATCAATCTTTGCCTCCTATGGGCCCGGGGCAAAGCTTTGTGATTTATAACCTTGGATGTAATAAAATCTACGCTAGTAGAAGCAACGGAAACAAAAGACGATCCACTCTGCACCTAAAGGTAGCAGGCAGCGAGGTTGCAACCCGCACAAATGGTTGCGCAGAGCGTGGTTTATCTATAGTAGTTATACAACCCGCACAGATGTTCGGAGACCGTTTAGGCCTTAAAGTGTCCTGACACTTGACTTACCAGCTGAAGAAAAACCCCGAAAAGGACATCATCTAGGAAACTTGTCCCGACCGGGTTTCGAACCCGGACCCGCTCTTGACAAGACAATACGCTACCTCGATACAACAGTGGTGGACTTGACAGCAAAGATGGTTCATGACCACGCGGACATAAGCTCTCAATGCATCTCTATTCTGAACTATTTTACAGTCGTCTCCAACATAATTCATCTCTCCTGAAACCGTTGTTAATGTTATTCTCCAACCTCAATATTGTCTACCTACTGAACGCTTTCTCTCTGTTTTCCTATAAGAAATTTTCCACTGTCCTCATGCATTCTACATTCATCTCACATACTCTGGCCATTGCAGTATGTGGGTAATTGTTTTTATTATATCTGGTTATAATTCAGAAAATGAAAATATTTTGTAGTAGGCCTACTCTTTGCATCAATTAAATAAGTTATGCCAAGAATATAATTTTAAAATATAATGGCATTTTCGGGAAACGAACATATAAGATCAAAAATCGTAATAGACAACAAATCTCTGGAGCAAGTAACACATTTTATTTATTTGGGTTGTAACTTTACTATAAACACAAAAACGGAAAGAAACATAACTATGAAACTGTCGAAATTTCAAATGATATGCGGAACTATACATAAAACTTTAAAGAATAAAACAAGAAGAGATACTAGAGTGAAGTTTTATAAGACATTGGCAGTTCCTGCATTACGTTATGGGAGCGAAATTTGCGTCATGACCAAAAAATTACAAAGTAGAATTGAAAGCGCAGAAATGAACTTCCTTAGAAGAACAAAAGGCTGCACAAGATTGGATCGGATAAAGAATAATGATATACGAACAGAGTTAAATATATATCCATTGAATGAGAAATCAAAGAGAAATGGTTTACAAATGTAGAAAGAATGAATGTAACAAGATTACCAAGAGTAGCATTCAACTACAAGCCAAGAGATTCAAGGAATGTAGGAAGGCCAGTGAAAAGATGGACAGAACATCTGTGAGGCGGAACAGGAAATGTTTGCCTAGCCCGTGAAATGAAGAAGAATATGTCTGGTTTCTATCATACATAGCAAATATAGCTCATTTTTTCATAGTCTCTCTATTCTTCGTCTTTGGTTCAAAAAATAATCCTAAGAACTTTATTCTCAAAATATTGTAATCTTTTGTACTTCATTAAAGGAAGAGATCATGTTTCACACCCATACATACAGCAAACTCGGCTATTGTCGTGATACTAAGCTATTAGACTATTAGGCCTATACCTTAATATTATGAACATTGCTGGTTAGAGTCTTAGGAATATTAAATTTAAGGATATATGAATGAAATATATATGTTGAGTTATCGAAAATATATTTTATTTTATTGCCAATATAGGTCTAATATAAATTATATATCTATTTTTTTCTGGAGGTATGATGAACTGGGGTAATTCCATGATAGTATTAGAGTAAATTCGTTACAAACTTTTTAATCACTCTCCATGCTACATCCAATGCATTTGAAATCCCATCTATAATCACACAACACTTGACACTTTCTCTTGGTACCACAAATCACATTGTATCCGTTCACCTACAGTGTATATCTACTCAAAAATGTTCTTCAAACAGAGACAAGTATTAAATGTAACAACTGCAAGTATGAATGAAAATATTTCCTCTACAAGTTAACATAAAATACACCCAAGGAACGCTGTTATCACAAATATGAAAACACAGCAATAAAGTAGACATTCTGTCATCTATGAGACGGAAAAATAATTTGTTTTTATTACCAATACAACTTTGTTACCAACGAAAGAAAAAAATAAAACGAAATTATACCTGTCACGGAATTAGCAGAATTAGTCCTAATATAACTGGAAGAATAACAGTTTTATTTATTTTTATTTTAACGTTTTTTGAGATAAATTGGGATGACAAGAGTCCCTGTAATTTTAATAGCGTGCGATTCAAAAGTTAAGGCTAGGTATAGGTTGTTCAGCTGATATCAAGCACTGAAGAAATTAGATGTAGGAGTTTACTTGAAACTAAATTTCAAAAAGTATATCTAATTTATTTAGGCGTAGTTGCGCAACCCGGGCATTAATTAGTAACTTATAATGTAGACCGGGCATGCAGAATATAACTAAATTTCCATTACAGTCTTTGAGGATTCTAGCAACTGCCACGTATTGTTTGTTCAAATGTATGTCATACGATTTAATTACCGGTAACCGTTAATTTTCTTTTAACTTATTCTACTAAAAATTGAAACTAATAGGCCTACTTCATTTATTTAAGCATAGCAGCGCATGCCTGGCTTTCGCTTATATATATTAATTTGCTTACTTGTAATTGTAGCCACGAGAGAGCAGTGAGACCGAATTCCCGCTACCTCTCATGATAAAAAAAATATATATAAAAGAAAAATAAATGTTTGTGCTAGAATGCCTGCATAGTGTAACTGCTAATGCACAAGCGTCCCTGGGTTCAAATCTCGGTTCAGCTCTTTATTTTTCTTCTCATCTCATAATATCATTGCTAAATGTAAAAATTTAATTAGGCCTATAATATCGAAATATAAAAGCATCATTGCTATAAAGTAAAAAATTATCTAAAATTTGCTTATTTGTTATAGTAACCACAAGAGGATATTGAGACCTAATCCCCGTTACCTCCTATGATAGAAACGCACACACACACATATATAGGCCTATATATAAACGAAAAATAAATGTTTGTGCTAGGATGCCTGGATAGCGTAACTGGTAGCACAAACGGATAAAGTTAGGGCCTCTGGGTTCAAATCCCGGTTCAGGCCTATATTTTTCTTTTCATGCTATAGGCCTATTAGCCTTCATTTCTAAATGTCAACATTTAATTATAACATCGAAATAAAGTAGCATCACTGCTTTAAAGTAAAAAAAAAACTAACTTTAATTTGCTTATTAGTAGCCACGAGAGGACATCGAGACCGAGTCCCCGCTATCTCTCATGATAGAAAATATATATAAAAGAAAAATAATATTTTTGTGATAAGAACTCTGGATAGCGTAACTGGTATCCCATAAACGTATCAAGTTAGAGGTCCTGGGTTCAAATCCCAATTGAGACGACTATTTTTCTTTTCATGATATATATGTCTAGGTTTTAATGTAATTCTTAATATAATAAATTATCTATATATAAACACATATTACGTTTATTTAGGAGTAGTAACGCTCACTGGTTATTCGCTTGTGTGAAGGTGTGTGTGTGTGTATATATATATATATATATATATATATATATATATATATATATATATATATATTATATATATATATGCATACAGTTATTAGATTAAGAGTTACATTAAAACCTAGACACCCAAACGTCTCGCCGTAATGCATCTATAAAGAAACAAGTAGTAAAAATAAATTGCAGCTCCATTTATTTAGATTGTTCAACAAAATTTTTAACCACAAAATCGCAAGTAGGCCTATTTGTTATCAACTTTGTAAATACAACATTTTAACTAAAATAAAATTTGAAATGAGAAAAAAGAAACCCCAAATAGATAAATAAACATCTTGGTTTATCCATATAATGCTGTCCAGATTTCGTTGGTGTGGGCATTTCGTTAGAACATTTATCAAACACGTTTTCTTGTACGGTTGAGTCAATCCAATCTTTGTACGCCCCTACATTTACATAAGTTACCCTAATTGGTTTTCTTTTATAATTCCCTAATGAATTGACACCTACCTGCTTGCCATCACACATGAGAGGGCCACCAGAATCGCCAGGATACGGATATGGGCCATCCAAATCAATCGTAATTGTATTAGAAATTTCACCTTTCTTTTCTATTTCTTTATATTTTAAGAACGCATAATGCATCCCTGAACTTGCATTAGTGTCACCAAAACCTGCAATAAGACATTCACCAGACATTTTCCTCGTACTAGAAATACAAACTTTACCCACATACTTGTTAAATTGTATTTTATCTTCAGTATATAGGAGGCATATGTCATTGTGTATCGCAAGTAAGTTGCCATTGTAACTAACTTCACGGAAGTCAGGGTGTTTTGTAATACTTTTTATATTCTGATAATCTCCAAATTCATCATCAACTTGGCCAACTTTATACTTTTTTTCTGTCATTGTTTCATTTGGAACGCAATGTGCAGCAGTTAGAATCCATCGTTCTGTCACTATGCTTCCTGTACACATCGTCCAACCCAATACATATGTAGTTTCGAAATTAAATGTTACAATGACAACGTATGGAAACATCCCTCTTTCTGCTTTTTTTCCTCCGATCACCTTCCCTTCAATCCTGGCATTTTTCCTTGAAGAAAAACTCGATGTTACAATCATCAGTATTACCATGGTTACAGCTGCAATCCTAAAACAAATTATATCCTCGATAAATACAAACCATGTTTAATTATTGGGTTATTGTAAAAAAATTAATTGACCATTCATATCGCATGCTGCCAACATTTTTCATTTTTCTTCGAGTTCCCTTAGATGGGAGAGTGCAGCCGTATGAGAAGATGCTCATTAATTGAATGACTGAGTTGAAAAGGGAACAAACTCCACTGCCCTCGAAGAGCGATAAAACATGGATGCAACATTGAAACTATGAATTATTGCAAGGTATTTGCATTCCGTGTAAGCAGAGGATCAACACTGTATTTGGTAAAAAATTTATCAGAGCAATCTGTAAGAAGTTATGTAGATTTTAAAGTTTTTTTTATAAAATGTAGGGTACTTGTAGTTCCTTTACTTCTCAACTCGGCGATTCAATTGGTCCAGGTATGTTAATAAGTGCTCACAGGTTTTGGAAAGGCTCCCTCTCCAACCCAGGTACAGATACACTTCCAATGAAACAACAAATAATGAGTAGAATTGTCTTACCTTGACAGACTTTCCGACGTAGGGTTGAATGAGGGCGGGGGTCGTGTTTTCATACGTATGGTCCAGCCACTGGTTCTCCGGCCCTGACATTTTCACGACAGTGTTGCCGATATGGAAATTCAGTGGGAAGGGCCGCTTTATGTATGCGGTTAGCAGAAATACAGCTGATAACATCCCAGTAAATTCAAACCTCACTAGCGTACTGTAGCTCAGTCAAGAGCAGTGATTGGTTGTAGCAGACGTGTACTCCCACGTCAACCATTTCCTTATTGGCAGTAGGGAGCGATTTTCTCTCTTTACCCTTCGCATAACCTAAACTTCAGAACTGGAGATCCAACGGCTGGACTTTTGAGCACTGATTAAAAGGCCTGTTCTAGATATTTGTGCGCATCAACAAAACCTACAGTAATACATTCTCCTCACTTTCTCCTCGAACAATTGCCCAGTACTTCTTAATTTTTATTTTACCTGAAATATTAAATCTAATTATTTTCTAAATAAATACAGTGTTTTAAATACAACGGAATATTTTATGGGACTTAGATCGGATGTACTAGCGCAATCGTAACCTAAAAGAAAAATTAACATCCTCTAGCGGTTGCATTTTTTTATGTTTTGCAGCAAAACTCATTATATGCTATAAAAATTAACCGAGGTAGATATTGTCAAACATTCAGCGAAGTCTGGTCGTTAGAAGTGGGTACTTACCTAAAATCCGAAATATGTTGATAATCATGCCATGATTGGTTCGTGGCATTAATATATCGCACAATTTATTATATTTACCCGTACTTTTGTCTCAACATCCAACCATCCATAGTAATTCTGTCCGAGGGCAGGTCTTTCACTGCAATCATAGCATTTTCGTGCTATCCTTTGCAGCTTTACTAGAGAATTGTAGGTATGGAGGATGATGATGATGACAATATGATTTAAAATTTTCCTGACATTTGAGGCTATGAAATCTAATTAATAAACTAGGATTAGATACCCTATTATTACAGTTGAGGAAAAACTCCGATAAAAACCTTACCCAGAAAAACTGTCCCGTCCGGGGATCGAACCCGGGCCCTCTGCGTGACAAGGCAGCACGCTACCTCATGACCATGGCGGTGGACATAGGCTATTGAACTAGAAATACAAAACACATATGTTATTTATTTATTTACGACTAGCAGCATGGTAGTCAGTGGTGTATATATGACTTTATAGATTAAGTGTTACCTTAAAACCCCATTACAGAGACGACTCGTCATAGTGCGTCTACAAACAAATAAGAAGTAGTAAATATAAAATTACAACTGATTTTATTTAGATCATGGCCGGGCCGCCCAAACTTGTATCGCGGGCCAAATGAAACAAACATCAAGATGGCGCTGGCCATATAGGTCCTATTATAGCTGTTGTGGATTATTATTATTATCATTTTTATTATTAATACTATTATTATTATTATTATTATTATTATCATTATTATTATTAGTAGTAGTAGTAAATAGTAATAGTAGTAGTAGTAGTAGCAGTAGCAGTAGCAGCAACAGCAGCAGCAGCAGTAGTAGTAGCAGTGTTTTGGAATATAAATAGAATATACTGAACGGAGAAAACTATATTTAAAGTTCTGTTATAAAGCATTTTGTTATATGGGTCCGACACCTGGACAGTAAGTAGAAAACAAGCCAACAAGGTGTTAGCAGTAGAAATGGAATTTTGGAGGCGATAGACAAGAATTTCAAGAAGGGATAAAGTCTGAAACAGCACAATAAAGGAAATTATGCAAGTTGGAAAAAAACATATTAGGAAGAATATAAGACTGACATTGCTAAGGACACCTCACACGAATTGAAGAGAAGATAATACCAAAGAAGATCCTTAATTGCTAAGTTAATGGAAGAAGTGGAAGACGCAGGCCCAGAGAAGGATGGATGGATTGAGTGAAGAGAAGTATGGAAGCTAGAGATTTGAGGGAAGAAGATGCTTTAGACAGGAACATCTGGTGACAAATCACTTTGGGTTGAAGGAGAAACACTGTACTGTGGAATATTCCTAAATAAAAAAGTATTATTATTATTATTACTATTATTATTATTATTATTATTATTATTATTATTATTATTATTATTATTATTATTTGTTAGGACTTCTAGAGTCGTTCTAGAGGAGATAAAACAAGAAACAATGTAATTAAACAAAGTATGGATAGTCAGACATAAATTATGGACTTCATAAAAAACACAATTAAAATGGTATGGCCATATAAATAGAATAACTGGAGACAGATTCCCAGGAAGAAAACTAGAACGGGTGTCACTTGGAAGAAGAAGAAGAAGAGGACGGCCAAAATTAACCTGGGTTGATGATTTTTGAACAGCGTGAGGGAAGCAGATGGAAATTGGAAGAGAGATGTGAAATAGAATGACTGTTGATTAATTGGGTGCAACATGTTGTGAAACATTATGAAAGTTGCTAAATAAATTAATAATTATTATTAATGTTATTATTATTATTATTAATATTATTATTATTAGTAGTAGTAGTATTACTATTATTATTATCATTATCATTATTATTATTATTATTATTATTATTATTATTATTATTATTATTATTATTATTATTATTATTATTATTATTATTATTATTATTATTATTGTAAGCCTATGTTGATTTGCTACTTGTCTTGATATGTTTTCACAAGTTCTTGTTCCTTTCCTGATAGACTAATATTATAGATCTAGGCCTACCTTAGCACGTTTAAATTTAATAGAATGCAACAGACCTAAAAGAGCCGGACAGATAGTAATGGAGGGCCGTAGTTTGAGCATCCCCTGATTTAGATAATTAAAAACTTATATTACAACAGAAACACAAGTATTTGCTGCCATCTTTTTAAATGCAACGTTTTAATGAATCTAAAATTTGAAGTATGGAGAGAGAAAAAAGAAAGAAAGAAAGAAAGAAAGAAAGAAAAATCAAATGTATTTTTTTTTTGTATTGTAAGCCCATGTTTTCCCTTTACAGAGATTTAGTCGCTCTCCCCCTACAGGGAAGATTTTGAACCATACTAATTTAGTTACACTTATTTTCGTATAGATGTCATTTTGAGTGGTACGTGGTCAGCATTCCGCCTCATACTGACATCTAGAAAACCAAGGTAGTACTAGGACGGGAAAATTCGGTAAATTTTTCTTAGAGGCCTTTTCATTCAGGCTTAAGGATTTTTTACGAGCCTGAACATCTTCAGACTCGGGACCCACGACTTAAAGTCCCTCCCGGAGGACTTGCTCCTAGGATTTTTCCGTCCTAAAAAATCCATCAACCCCGGTCGGGTTTGAACCCGCGACCCTCGGGACCAGAGGCAAGGAGCATAACCACTAGTCCACCGCGGCCGACAAATGTAAAAATATAAATTCGACTTGACCTTATAATGTTCTCGTGATTTTTTTGGGGGGTAGGCATTTGATTAGAACATTTTCAAACGAGGGTTCTTATGTGTCTAATTCAATACAATATTTGTAAGCCCCCGCAGTTACACATATTGCTAAAAATAAGTTTTATTCCTAATCACCTGCTGAATTGACACCTACTTGCGTGCTTCACACATGAGAGGGCCACCAGAATCACTATAGTACGGATAGGCCTATGTCCCTTCAAGTTCAATAGCAGATGCATTAGGAATGGTATGAGAGGA
This sequence comes from Diploptera punctata, assembly GCA_030220185.1. Taxonomy (NCBI): domain Eukaryota; kingdom Metazoa; phylum Arthropoda; class Insecta; order Blattodea; family Blaberidae; genus Diploptera; species Diploptera punctata. Next base: position 157,972 of record JASPKZ010003064.1, on the reverse strand, counting down.
TAATTGAATATTTGGCATGGCAGTAGACAAATCGTGGTGGCTCCCAATGATTGTACTGTTTTATTTTCACTATAGAGTACACTTTATTTTCAGGTTACAACACTTATTTAACGTCGAATGCCACAAATGGTGGAAACGTAACTAGTTTGTTTTCTATCACGTACTGACTTTTTTTTTCTTACTGACTCGTTCCTACCGACTACTCGTTCTTACTACTCATGATTTTTTTATAGTATTAATATTTATGTTTTGCCGAGAGGTTAATTGCCCACCTTCTGTCACGTCCGATCTTTACAAAATAGAAATATTACAATCAATCTAGTTGGCCCGTTTTGGCTGTTAGGGGATGTAACATTAAGTCCTGTACGCCCACCTCGCCCTCCACGTCCCGATTGCTTTCTCCTACGCTAATAAATATTCCACTAACTTGGTTCTTAATAACCCTATTTTGCGGTCTGATTATTTCGTCGCTGAACGCGACCCCCCGCTGCGGGTGCATATTTTCAGCGTTAATTGTTGTTGGGACGCTCCTTCGCGCGTTTAGAATTGGGAAAGTCCATCTTTTGTTCGAGACTGTGCGTAGTTATTGTGCTAAGTTTTGGATTAGGCTTTTGTTAGATTGGTTTTGTAATGGATCTCCCTTGTAATCCTACATTAAAAAAAAAAAGCTGCAGGCTCTAGTTCCTATGGTATTCTGTTTAAAAGTTGGAGGAAAACACGTAGGTTTTACAAACTACACGCTATTAGTCTTTTATTAAACTTATACCTAATTGATCAATTGAGTTGGTATTTACTTGATGAAAATCCATATTTATTAATTAAATAAAAATAAAACGTAGTTTTATTTGATTTTCATATTTATTATATAATTCAGTGACAGCTGTTTCGGTACACTGTACCTTCTTCTGAAGAAGGTACAGTGTACCGAAACAGCTCTCACTGAATTATATAATAAATATGAAAATCAAATAAAAAGAAGGTACAATGTACCGAAACAGCTATCACTGAATTATATAATAAATATGAATATCAAATAAAACTACGTTTTATTTTTATTTAATTATACCTAATTATTGCGTGGTTATAATTATCAATTTATTTATATGCGCATTATAGTTAGTGATCCCACAACAGGCCCGGAAGCCCTTGGGGTAGTGGGAGGTTAAGGCACCCACTTTTTCTAGACAATCGGCCCTTTACGTCAGCCGGGTTGTCAGCCCTGCGTGACGGCCGCCTTTACCCCCAGAACAAGCGTCTGGTACTCATTTCAGTTAGAGGCTGAGTCGACCCCAGGGCCATAGTGCTGCCAGAGGGTTTGGGTCAGTTTAAAAATCCTGACCCCAACGGGACTTGAACCCTCGACCCTCCGGCTTATAGCTTAGTGCCTTAACCACTACGCTACGGCGTGCCCCCATATGCGCATTATACTGAAAATTATTTCCTGGCCATTTTGAGTCCAAATTCGATATACCTATGAGTATTAGCACTCTCATGTTATAGGCCTCTATTAAATAATTTTGATAGAATTGTATAATTCTTTTTTATATTTGTAAATGGAGAAAAAACCTAGGCCGAATTTCGTGCTACACCTGATATTGCTTACTAGAAATGTAGACTTTATACTTACTTACTTACTCACTGGCACTATCGAACCCGTAGGTTCATGGCCGCGCGGACATAAGCTCTCCATACATCCCTATCCAGAGCCAATGCTTTCCAATCATTCCCTGTATAATCTACTTCTCTCAAATCATAGTTAATGTTGTTCTCCCACCTCATTCTTGGTCTACCAACTGGGCGTTTTCCCTCTGGCTTTCCTACAAGAAGATTCCATGCACGTCTTTCATTCCCCATACGTGCAACATGTCCTGCCCATCGCAGTCTACGAGACTTAACTGTTCTTATTATATCTGGATTCCTATAAAGACCAAGTAGTTCATTGTTATATAGTCTTCTCCATTCACCTGTTTGTTCATCTCTCTTTGGTCCAAAAATTTTCCTAAGAACTTTATTCTCAAATACTCGTAATCTCCTTTCCTCCCTTAAAGTAAGAGTCCATGTTTCGCACCCATATAATATAACTGGTAGAATAATAGTTTTATATATTTTCAGCTTAACGTTTTTTGAAAGGAGTTGGGACATCAAAAGTCTCTGCAATGCATAATAGCATGCATTTCCAGAATTGAGCCTATGTTTAATTTCTTTGTGCACCTCATTCCTATTTGTGATTATTGTTCCTAGGTATTTGAATTCAGCCACTTCCTCAAAATTTCCCTCACTTGTCATTAGCTGTCCATTTCCATTATATACTGAATTTCTACGTGTGACCATACATTTAGTTTTACTGATATTACTTCCAATCCTAATTTCTTAGTGTTACTCAATAGTGTGTGCGTGTTGGAATGTAGACTTTATCCACATCCTTATTAAATACTACTTTGTCTTCAGTATTTATGAGACTTAAGCCATTGTAAATCCTACTGAGACCGTTATCCAAGGCTATTGTATAGAATTCAGGATGAATTATAAAACTTTTTAATTTATTATAATTTCCATGTTGGTAAATAACTTAGCCAACTTTATAGTATTGTTCTAGTATTTCGTACTTTGGTAGGTAATGTTCAGCAGTGAGATTCCAGCTGTCTGTTAGCATGCTCCCATTGCATATGGCTATAATCTGTTTATTCTTCATTTTGAAAACAGATTTCACCATCATCATCATCATAATACTTTCAAGAATTTAGGTCATTTGTTGACCTGTTTCGGTCTCAAGAGAAACACCATCCAAATGTCTTTTGAGTAGACGTCCTGGTCTTCTTCTTTCTGCAGGTTCATATATTAACATTTGTTTTGGTATCCTGTGATCTTTCATTCGATGAACATATTGTATCCATCAATCAGAAATTCTGTTTTCTAAATGTTCCATGTGTAATTATTCTAAGATATCTTCATTTTTTGTGATCTTGCAGTGTGTATCCTGCAGTCTTCCGAACGTATCTCATTTCAGCAGATCTAGGTGTCTGTATATCCTTCTGTTTAAATATCCATACTTCGCTACCATAGGCTACAGAAGATATGGAAGAGCCAGTATTTTATACACTTTTAATCTTGAATATTTTTGGACTAATTTTCGCTTGAAGATATAATTTATTGACCCTAAAATCCTTAAATATTTTGATTTTTTTTTTCATTTACATCCTTTGCTTCTTCATATGAGCTATTGCATCCTGGAAATGTTACATTATTCACTTGCTCACTACGAAGAAATATGGAAATATCCCTTTTTCTGTATTTAAACCACCGACAATCCTCGACTGTATCTTTGAATTTATTCTTGATGAATAACTCGAACTTAGAGCAATCACAATTACCAACATTGTAGCTGCAATCCTAAAACAAATTATACCCCGGATAAATGGAGACAATACTTAACTATTTGGCTATAGTGGCATAAATGCATTATATAATGGGCCAAAGGTTACAAACTGTTCTTATCCATTGTCTTCATCTTATTATTATATCGCACATCAATAAAACTAAATATTTGGCCACACATAGAATGAAATTGTATAATGGAAATGGACAATTAATGACAAATTAGGTAAATTTGAAGAAGTGCCTGAATAAAAACCTAGGAACAATAACTGTAAATAGGCATAAGATACACAAATACATTAAACATAGGCACAATTCTAGAAATGCATGTTATTAGGCCAATGCTTTGCAGAGACTCTTGTCGTCCCAACTTCTCTCAAAACACGTTAACTGAAAATATATGCTACTGTTATTCTCCCAATTATATTATATGGATGTGTAACATGGATTCTTATATTAAGGGAGAAGATAAGATTACCAGTATTTGAGAATAAAGTTCTTAGAAACATTTATGGAGAGATCAACACACAGGTGAATGGAGAATACAAATTTACAGTGAGTTACAGGATCTTTACATGAAACCAGATACAATAAGACCAGTTACATCTCGTAGACATCAATGGACAGGACATGTGGCACGAATGGGGATTGAAAATGTGCACGAGAGCTTTTATAAGTGAACCAGAGGAAAAGAACCCAGTTCGTAGACCAAGAATTAGGTGAGAATAATTTTACTATGATTTGAGGGAAGTATATTATTCAGGGAATGATTGCAAAACATAAACTGTACTTCCCCCTCCGTCTGGTTTATAAATTGAGCGTAATCTCTCTGGTGTTTCCTAGAAGAAGTTTCCATGACCCACTATGATTGTCAATTCGTGACACATGCCCTGCCCATCCCAGTCTACGAGATTTATTTGTTCATATTACATCTGGTTTCCTATAAAGACATTGTAGTTCACTGTTCAGTAGTCTTCTCCATTCGCCTGTCCGTTCATCTCTCTTTGGTCTAAAGAATTTCCTAAGAACTTTATTCTCAATTACTCCTAAACTTTGATCCTCCTTTAAAGTAAGAGTCAATTTTTCGCATCCATATAATATAACTGGGAGAAAAAAAGTTTTATATATTTTCAGTTTAATGTATTTTGGAAAGTGTTGTGCCGACAATAGTCCCTGTAATGGATAATATTACCCGTTCAAGGAGTAAGCGCAGTTGTTGACGGAGGGTACTGCAATCGTGTTTATGCAGGAATAGAACACGTGACACTGCTATCTATGAGTGCAGAGGGGAATGAGACGTGGGACGCTGACAGTGAACACTGCCTTAGATGACGTCACGTGTAGCAACAAAGAGAGCTTCGCAATTCTTCCGCCTGCAGAGATATTTTGAACGACTAATATCAAGTATTTCCTGAATTGAGCCTATGTTTAATTTCTATGTGCATCTCACTCCTTCTTTTTAATTATTGTTCCTACGTATTTTAATTAGCTACTTCTTCAAAATTATCCTCATTTGTCATTAACTCTCCATTTCCATTATATAACGTATTTCTGTGTGTGACCAATTTTTAGCCTACTTAATTGATAATTTATTTTATTTTTGAAGCTGAAATTTTGGTATTACTGATAATAATATATACATATCATCAATTAAACTGAAATGGAAGGTAGAGAGGGAAAACCAAGCAAATCACTTTTGCTAGAAAAATAATTTCTTGTTGTAGAACTTACATGATCCCTTACCTGAATCCCAAACATTGAAAAGAAATAAACCCATAGCCTATCTAAACTGTACATTTTCCTATTTCACAGTTCAAAATGATAGTGCTTTCCATGAAGAATCTAATGACACCTCAACCTCAATTCGACAAAGAAAAGAATTCTCGATTCATTCCTGTACTCTTCAAATATACTAAACCAGATTGCCGCCATATTGAAAACGCGTTGAACCAAAAAATTTACTGCTTGAACAATAAAATCTTGTATTTCATCTGTGGAAATACATTTCTAATGTACCTATTGTAAATTTTATGTTAAATTTTCAATTATAAGTTATTATTTTTTTAATTCTATGTTATTGGGCAAACCTCAAAGGGACAGATAAATTAATTACTAACCCTCTTACTAATAATCCATATATAACTTTTATACAAGGTTTATACACATCTCAGTTGAAAATTCTTACTAATAAACACTGTATTAGCTGTTCAGTGTAGAAGAGGTGTACAACTTTACATGGGAATCGTTATACATGCCTCCAGCCTTGTTTAAGGATTCTATAACTAGACAAAATGTCGGACATCAAGATCAACTCATTGTTTTCTTATGATATTGATGAAAGTTTCCTTAAATTTAACCCAAAATGCAACACTTTAACGACTGTTTGATGGATGCACAGGGCATAAATAATATTAATAAAGTTCTGGGTAGGAAAATAAAGGCATCATAAAATGCCTTTCGTTACACTCATTCTCGATTAGGCCTAAAAATATTTTAAAATTGAACATTGAATCACAAAACAAAAGGATATGTTCTACAATAATTGCTGTAGACAAGATTTAACCTGAATGTAGTTTAAATGCTTCATAATATTATTTTAAGAAAACTTTCTTGCATCTTTAATACATAACGCACACAGCGATATATAAATGTATTTAAGTATAGATATACTATTATTGCAACAAGGTATATGTTAACTTGGTAGTCTTGTGGTTAGAGCTTCTGACTACGATGCGTGAGGTCGTAGGTTCGATTCCCGGTCAAACTATAGTAATTGTTTTTCGCTTGAAATTATATTTTGTTGTCGGTAACATTTCCTACTATTTTGAACGTTTTCTAACGCATCTTAAAACACTGCATATAATTCATAAGTATAGCCCACGCAATGGATTTAGAGGAATGTCCTTGAATGAAAATTTGTAATGGGAGCTTAGATGCGAGTCTTGTACTTACCCGATGTAGATCTCAGCCAGTAGGAAGTGTCACCACACGTCATTGCTAACTCCCTCGCTAGCGAATATCAAAATATGTACAGTCACTGCTAAACATTTGTAAAAGTTCACAATAATAATTAATTAATATACGGCCATTTTAATCCGTGGATGAAGTACATTCACTATATATACCCTATATATGGTTTACATCAGTCTGTTAAAGTTTTAAATACCACTAAATGTCACTTTAGTACTCATCCAACTCTTCAACACCTGACATATTATCTCCATATTCCGTTTGGTCAGTTTCATGTTCACTCTCCTCATCGCTGCTTTCCATTCCATTATCTTCAATTATAATTTTTTCAATTCTTTCTTCCATGATTCCACCTTTCTCCCAGTACTCGTGTTCGTTCTCTTCCACTTTATTACACACATTTTCCCATTCCTTTTTACCAATTTCTTTAAATCTTTCCCGGCACAACATTTCAACATCTTTAATTTTTAAAGTAACATTTTTACTACCAACCCACTGTTTTACATCACCCCAAATTAATTCAATGGGATTTAAATCAGGATGATAAGGTGGACGTCTCAACACTGTATGGTTATTTTCAGCTAATATAGTGTCGATAACGTAGGTTTTATGTGTTGGTTTATTTTCTAAGATTAAATCATATAAGTGTGTTTTAGTGCTATTTTCATCAAAATGAATATTATGTTGAATTAACCAGGCTTGCATATCTTTTTTTAAGGAATTGATGTTGGGACTTTATTTAATTGTGTGTTATGGTACGAAGCGTTGTCAACAACTAAGACAGAGTTTGGGGGTAAATTTGGAATCAACATGGTACGTAACCATTTAATATAGTTTCCTGTATTCATTTGTTCATGGAAGTCTCCTGTTTTTAGCACCGACCTGTAAATGAGGAGAGCATTTGGTATAAAACCAAACCTTCCACCAGCATGCACAATTATAAGACGTTCCCCTTTAGAAACGGTAGCCATCAAACCTGAGCCACTGTCGTCAGACCAACCTTTCGGACTAGTGTGACTACTGTGTATATATGTTTCGTCTTCATACACTATTGGCCTTCCCTCATCTCTATATTTTTTTAATGCATGTAAGATATGTCTCTCGAAGGGAACGAATATTATGGTTTTCAATTAAAACACTTCGGTTAGTTCTGTTTTTTTTTTCCAGCGAAAACCCAAGTTCCTTATTACTGCTCTAAAACTACTGGCTCCACCACTAAATTCAATTTTTTTCTTTTAACTTCTCCAATAACTTTGTAATTGTTGGTGCAGTCTTTTCTTCTTCGTAAAAATTATATATAGTGCGCCGAATTACACATTTATCAAAGTCATCAATGTCAGTTATTCTTTCTGGGACATCGTGTTTCTTTCCAGGGGTGCCAAAAGAAGATCCTTCCTCTTCATGTTTTCTTCTTTCTTGTAAAATTCTGTGAACAGAACTGCGCGACACACCTGTGGCTTTAGAAACTCTTTCTTGAATTTTCTTCACTTGCTTATAATACACGGGTGAAAATCGCTCCTTTTCTTTTGCTTCCTCTTTCATGTAGTCGTGAACATTCACAATAATTTCCCGACTTTGACTGTGAAGTGTTTTTCCTTGTAATTTTGAAATCATAGGAGGCATTGTGTAAATTTTTAAAAAAATCAAAATTGTTCACTAATTAACTAAATACACATTCACACTTCACTATAATTTTAAAACTACTGGCAGCAAAGGTACAAATTATTATATATAAAAAATACGGGTTAAAATATAAAATATAAAATCTACACGTCTGTTTCCACTATAATTCACTCTGGACTATACGTGTTTTTGTAAGAAGCAGCAGCGAAATCACAGCTCAGCAGTCTGGATAGCTTCACCGACTGGACTGACCTTCAAGGACATTCCTCTAATCCATTGCGCGAGCTATAATGTTAAAAGCTTTTATTAGTTTCCAAGAATTGGTCGAAATTCTTGACGTTAGATGGCAGTACGTTATCTGTGAAACCAATTCTACGTTTTATTTGACGCTATGTCAAGGGAAATGTATATAAATTAAAACACACTTATTTTTTCCGTACCTCCTCAATTAGGGAATCTCTATTAATTCTTATCCATATTCATTTCTTACACAATTAATCACTAGTTGATGTTGTTTTATTTCTGTTACAAACTGCGAGTAATATTGTTCTGACATCATTATGATGACGAATATGTGACGTGTTGTGTATAACTGCTGTTTTGTTATATAGCTCCGGCACAACGTTTATTAGTAAGGAAATTATACATGATCTACATAAGGCTTATATATTGTATAATTAAACAACTGATGAAAGCCTGTATTAGAGATTTTTATTAGTAAGACCGTAATACTTTACTATCAATATTAAACATCGTTCAACAGGTAGTTCAAATGAACAGATTCTTACAACGTTTCTTTCATTTTATTTATATAAAAGTAAAAGTAAAAAAAAAAGTAAAGTGATCCCGTAGACCCTTGGGGGTAGTAGGAAGTTAAGGCTCCCACTTTTTCTAGACAATCGGCACTTCACGTCAGCCGGGTTGTCAGCCCTGCGTGACGGCTGCCTTTACCCCCAGAACAAGCGTCTGGTACTCATTTCCGTTAGAGGCTGAGTCGACCCCAGGGCCATAGTGCCGCCAGAGGATTTGGGTCAGTTTAAAAATCATGACCCCAACGGGACTTGAACCCTCGACCCTCCGGCTTGTAGTTCAGTGCCTTATCCACTGCGCTACGGCGTGCCGCATTATTCCCTGTATGACTTTTTTTTTTTTCCAGTTTTGAACATTTTGCTGCTCTCCTCAAAAAATCCATTTCCATCGACATAAGTTTTTGTTGAATTTCCATACTTCATCTCCATATGTGACAGTACTTCTCACTATTGAATTATATATTTGTAAAGTAGCTATTTTCCCTTGTTATATGTCTATTCCATAGGACATAATTTAACTTTGCTCTTATTGCTCTACCTATATTCATTGTGTTCTTAATATCACTTACTTGTCTATCATCTTTATTCACATTTACCCCAAATACTCAAATTATTCACATCCTCTAATATAACCCTTTTGACCATCTAATATTAAATCTTCGTATCCCATATTAAAATTTCTTTTTCAAAATTTATTTTCATACCCCAATTATGATATTCCGTCACGCAGGGCTGACAACCCGGCTGACATCAAGTGCCGATTGTCTAGAAATAGCGGGAGCCTTAACCTCCTACTGTCCCAAGGGCCTCCCGAGGCCTGTAGTGGGATTAAAAAAAATATGATATTTGTCCAATCATTTTCTGAACATAATCTGCACGTCCTCATATTCTTGGGCACTTATTATTCTTCATAATTATGGAAAAAGTTAAGTAATGTTTTTGCGGGGATAGTTCAGTCCTATAGAATAACAGTGCGCATGCGCCAGAGTCATTCTAATGGGACAACAAAGACTGCTTACAACCTTTGACATATCTACACTTCCAAACATTACTATAAATAATATAATTATCCCTTATTCTTCTTCAGTAATAGATCTTGGACTACATCTAGACGCAAATTTAACCTGGCAAACACAAGTGAAACACATATGTAAAAAGACTTTCTCCATCTTACATTATCTTAGACGTTTAAAGAATTTTCTCCCAGTTTCGTTAAAACAAATCCTAGTGCAGATCTTGTGTTACCACACTTCGATTATTGTGACATTATATATAATGATCTAAACTATGCCTTGTCGCAGAGACTGCAGCGTGTTCATAATGCTTGCATTCGATTCATTTTCAATATCCGCCGTTATGACCATATTTCCGAACACTTTAATAACCTCTCTTGGCTCCGTCTTACTGACAGACGTAAATTGCACTCTCTTTCGCTACTTTTCAAGCTTCTGAATTCCTACATTCCTACTTACCTGGCGTCCAGATTGAGAAGTTATCCTCCTACCACAATATTGACACTAGGTCACAAGATAGCAGTCTGCTAACAATTCCTCTTCATAGCACTTCCTCCTATTCTACTTCCTTCACAGTAGCCTCCGCCCGCTCCTGGAATCTCCTTCCTCAAGATATCAGGGGTTGCCGCACACTTGGCACCTTTAAGTCACGCTTATACAGTTACCTGTTGTCTAATAATTAATTTTTCTCTATTTATTTAATTTTATACTATGTCATTAATCTTTTCCTCGTTTTTTATATATCTTGTACATATTATATATTTAATTCGTTAAATTTAGAGTAAATCAAATACATTATAAATATTAATTGTATTGTATTCATAACTTGTAATCGTTTATATATATATATTGTAATTTAGATTTAAGACTTTTCTTTGTATTTTTTTTAAACCTGGTTGAGTGGTAGACAAGGCCTTAAGGCCTTAACTCTGCCAGGTAAAATAAAGCTATTATTATTATTATTATTATTATTATTATTATTATTATTATTATTATTATTATTATTATTTATTATTATAGAGCCAGCGGTAATCCACGATAGAACCACATTTCGATTATTATCGTTGATTCGATTATTATATTTTTTTATGTATTTAGACACATTCAGAACGTAACGAACCTAAAAGCTAACTAACTAACTCACACTTAACCTAATTCAATTACTCTAACCTAGGGTGGATCCCACGAAACGCCCTATTTTTCACACCTTTATAATCGCAACCATCGATAACCCACTGTTCCAACTATATAATATACTCTCTGGAGAAAATAGCAAGTCACCATCACATATGTGTATTTGAATAAATACTTAAAAATTCTAAAATTAAGTTATAAAAATTGTTTTAAATATTTTAAAATGTTTCTAAATACAGAAGAATGGTTATAATTCACAACAACAAACTGAAAAATCAAGGGTAAGTGCTTCTACACTTGAGCCATATTTGCTAATTAATTTTTTAATTAACATCCAAATAGTATTTATCCCAATCTCATATTTTTCCTAGCTTTTTTCTATTTAACTGACTTAAAAAAGCGATATTTCTAATCCTTAAATTGGCAAAACACAAATTTCTTCTGTTAGATATTTGAATGTAGCTGACTGCAGTGAAAACGGAATCTTGTATAACAGTTATTATTAGGTATATTGTATAATTAGATACACAATTAAGTGGTTTATTTTTGTTGGTTTTCTTCTGATGTATTTAAAATATTAAATTAATTGAACCAACTGATGTATCCAAAAGGATACATTACGAATTTAAGGGCTAATATATAACCTTCCATTGTTATGTAGGCATAAATAAAATCACTTACCGAACCATGCTGGTCAAATGTTCAAAATTAAAATTTTCATATAAAATAATTTCCTTTTAACTAAAAAAATAGGCATTTGTTTGTATAGACACGGCCATCTGTTTCACTGCCAGTTTGTGTTCAACAATAGACAGAGAAGGTGATCGTCACATATTAATTTACTTATTTGTCTGACGGCTATACTAATTCCGAGCTAAGTTCCAGTTGTACTGTAAACAAATTTGCATAAGATATTACTGCGCCTCCTTTATCTATTGGAAAAACCGTGGTGCTACTTTTAACCCACATATCAGTGAACTGTGTACGAAAAAAACTCTGTTCTTAGGCAACATCATATTTTACGTGAAATAAGGCAAAATACAACATAAGATGACACTATTTCTTATTTATTTATGACAAAAATTATATATAAGCCTACCTAAACTGACGTTTACGCTTTTTCCTGGATGTCAATAGATATCCTTTCTTCTTTTTCTTATCCTTCATCTTTTCATCTTCTACGTCATGGAATTAGGCCATACCCATTTCCACAACAAGAGACCTTCTTACCTCTCCATTTAGTTATGGGGCGACCAATATTTATACATTTTATTTACAGGTACATTTTTAAAATAAGTTGAATTTATGATAATTGCTGACTCACCTGTAAACTCTGTTTTTTTTTATTTTCACCACATCATCATTGGTTAAAGTGGGAATATTTTTCTCTAAACTGTTCTGTTTGAAAATATTTAAAAAAAACTTGTTTTTCTCAGCTTCTCAAATCCTTTGCTTCCCAATGTTTTAAAAAATTCTACAATCAATTTGAGATTTTGAAACAAAAATTAAAATTCCAAAGTATTCTCCATTCTGTATGCATAAGAATGAAACAATGCTTATTTAATCTATTTAAATTGTAATGACATATTTTAAAGTTCTTCCCATTATCCTCTATAGAATGGAAAAATTATCTAATACATATTCAACTAAAAATGCTATCGTAAGAAATAGAAAATACATATTGAACACTGATTCTGTTAGAAACATTTCTAACTTAATCAGTTTTTAGTATTTATTTTCCATTTAATATTATTTCCTACATTATGTGTGTCATTCTTATTTTCTTTTAATTTCTCTAAGATTCTGCTTAGAATTCACGGAACTCTGGTGGAATGAATTTGCAGATGTGCAATGATTCCGTTTCTGCATTGCTGTTAATGACTCGACTTACTGCTTCCTCCATTTTGTTACATATAGATGACTATTCGTTTGGAAGCCAACTTTTAAAAATAAATAAAACCGTTCTGGAAGAGAATATGGATAATTTTACATGTGCCATGCCGTGATATTCTCCGGATAGATCACCAATCCACTCAAAACTCAACTTTGGAATTTTTGTGGGTTAGATATTTTTTCGGAGCAAATATTTCATTTCACATTATACCTAATAATTGAATAGTTTCTCCGAAAAAATCTAACCCACAAAAATTCGAAAGTTATCAATTACACAATATACCTAATAAGCCAAACTTTCTCTTTGCTATAATGTTTCATTATAGAGCCACTTACAAGATTTTGGCTAACAGGCGCCTCACTTAAAAACAAGTGTGCTGACTGCGCAGCTTCCACATGTCAACGACTCTCACAATATATATATATATATATATATTGTGAATTCATGCGTTCTGAAAAACTTCTAGAAGGGCCTCACTATAAATGACCCTTTAACGTCCCTAACAAAATGTGGAGAGAATAGAACACATTATATACAGAGTGCGCATTTGAGTCTTACGGAATACTTTAGCCAGGGTGAATACTGTTGGACCCAACAATGCTTGAATTTCCGTTTTAAATGTTCAGCATCTTTGCTGAAATTGTAGCCTTCGGGTGGACTCCAGCAGTTTGTCAGAATTTTCACTTTATCTTCTTTACTCGTTAGGTCTGTTCTCCCAACCCAATTACTAATATCATAATGTGGATAATTGGTGGGTAAATCTTCTTCTTCGGATGTGATGAATTCTAAACTATCCGGGAAAAAATAATATTGCAACAATACAACTTATGTAGGCACTTACCAAAGAATTTTCTTATATCAATTTTTACGTATACACGCACGAATACGCATAGTTCAAAGTTAAAACATGAGCCTATAACCTTCGAATGAAGAATATGTCAATCTGATAATTATTTGAGCCTATCGAATATACTAGAAAACACGAGACATAGGCATGGCGAACCTTGAACTAATCACGGTAAGTGGGCGTAGGTCAATATAAGGCTGTAAAAAAGTCATTCATTACAGAAATGTGTGCGGCCAATGAAGAGTCAAGGTCAGCCGAAGCTTCTATAAGCGCCTAGGCGTCGAAAAACAAACTCAGACACTCAGCTGAAATTCCAGAAGTGAATGCAGCGCTAGCCGTTCATAATAGAGGTCTAGAATTTTCTGGGCTACTGGTGATGCGGATGACGATTGGGACAGGAACTTGATAAATTGATATATCACATCGATTGGGCTGGGCAGACTTAATGTTATTTTTTTAATATTTTTCACATCTATATTTAACATTTTACTCCTAATTTCGGATAGAAGAAAATCTAGTATTGAATGCACTTATTTAGGAACAAAATTAGACCATTCAAACGATAACACAGTGGAAATTAAAAATAGAATCGCACAATCAAAACAAGCAATAAATGATTTAAACTCTGTTTGGTGGAGAAAAAATATTACAAAAAATAGAAAATTACAAATATATCAAACCATAATTTAGAGCATTTTAACATATGGTGCTGAAGTCTGGCAAATTCCTACCAGGGAAATGAAAAGAATTTTAAGTACAGAAATGGATGTTTTAAGAAGATCAGCTGGAAAATCTAGAATGGATGGAATACGAAATAAAGAAATAAGGGAAATTATGGGCGTAGAAGAGGAGCCGGACATCATAGACATTATAGAAAAGAAAATATTACAGTGGTATAGCCATGTAAAAAGAATGCCAGAACAAAGATTGCCTAAAATTGTTATGGAATTGATCCCAATGGAAAGGAGTAAGAGAGGAAGACCGAAGAAAACTTGGATAGAAGGTGTACAAGCAGCTGTGAATATCAGAGGAATGGAGGAAGATCAATGGATGGACAGAGAGGAATGGCGTTTGGTTTCCGGAAGACGGCGGCAGCTGTCATGATACCGGATGATGATGATGATGATGATGATGATGATGATGAAGGAAATCGCATTCTATCTAGTTATAATTGGTCGAAAATCAAGGGGTGTGCAAGCGCTTGCACTCCCCTGCACCCACCTCGCTACGCCCATATATATTCATATTCATCTCTAAAGTACGTTAGTAAATTCAGCCTGCATAAGTTGGTGCTCGCAAAACTCGAAAAAATTCTTGGTCGATTGTTATGAAAATTTGTACATACAGGTTTTCTAGTACGGAGAATTTTTGGTTGCTATATATTATTCTGTAAGGTCATTGGGTGTAGGAATTAACCTGTAAATCATCATCACCTGCCTTTCAAGTATTAGACCCATTGGCCCGTTACGGTCTCCCGCCATCTCCGAAAAGGTCGACCCACAGATCTTCTGCCTCGAGGAATGTAGTGAAGAATTTGTTTTGGTATTCTGTGACGATCCATGCGCTGAATATGGGCTAGCCAATTGTTTCTATATTCTTGGAGGTATTCAGATATAGGTACGATGTTTAACTCTCTGGCTATTGTTGAATTTCTTTGGTGGTCTAGAAGGCTATAACCTGCAGTTCGTCGCAGAAATTTCATCTCCGTGTCTGTAATATGACGGTCATCCTGAGTTCTGATGGTCCAAGCTTCACTGCCATAACAGATTGTGGGTCTAGCGAGAACTTTATAGATTTTCATTCTTGTGTGTCTCTGCACTTTTGATGGTTTAAAAACTTGGTTGATAATTCTTAAAGCTTTATTATAGTTTTGTATTTTAAAGGATGAACCGAAAGTGCCTTTCTGCGGTTCAGTATGGTATCTTTGTTCTCCTCCCTACTACAGAACATTTATGAAATATGCCAATGTCCTCTTTTCCGTGTGGCTACCCCTTCCCTTTTCATCCTTTCTGCCGCGCATCTCTACAGCGCATATCCCCTCTACTCGTGAACCTTTATATGCATTGTACTCTTACCGAACATCATCATTCGATCAGCCTAGCAAGTGGCGTTTAGTTACTAAAAAGCGGATTCAATATTGGAATCCAATTCTAACTCACCATGCAGTTAAGAAGTTAATATGGTGGTCTATGTATAGACAAGTTGATTAAGACCGAGAAGAGGTCGATTTTGAGTTAGTCCAGCCATGTACGGAAGAAGTGTTTCCTAAAAGCTTGGACATCTGTGTGAGTGTGGCATTATGTCTGGTACGTTATGTGTTTAGTTATTCCTACAAGCTATGCTTGATTGATTGATCAAGAACCATTTTATGTTATTAATTTATTATTAGTTTAATATTCAACTTGTTTATATTAAAAGCTTATCTTTTATACAACGCCCCTTTGTTATTATTCAAGTATAGTAGTTGATCACTATCCTGTAACAAAATCACTCACTGTATGCATTTAGTAATCAGAATCTATAGGCTATTTGTATGTATGTTCATCAGGGAAAGAAAGATGAATTAATAGCTGCCTTTCATGGGCCCGAGGCAGGCTGCTTTCTTACCGATAACATTTTTGAATATCACGATCACATTAATAAATACAGCATTAACAAAACTCGATCCTGGACAAGTGTTACGCTGAGCGTGGTTTGCTTTTCTAACGTCGTAAAAGGTAGCAGTCAGCGTGGTTTTGGGTTTCGTAACCCCCACAAATGGTAGGCTTCCACAAGTGCCACAAATGGTAGGCAGACCGTGGTTGGTTTCCACAAGTGCCACAAGGATATATCACATTCCTCATTAATTAACCTGTAAATAAAATTTAAAAATCCGCCTAGCGGTCGCAATTTTTGACATTTGACAACGAAACTCAGTATATGTTATTAAAGTAAACAGAGGAGGTAGATATTGTCCAAATCTCAGCGAAAATCCGATCACTAGAAGTGAGGGTTACAAGAAATCAGAAATTAAAAATCGACTCTAGCAACCGCCACGTATTGTTCGTTCCAATGTACGTCATACAATTTAATTATCGGTAACCGCTAATTTTCTATTAACTTATTCAACTAAAAATGAATAAATATACATAATTTATTTAAGCGTAGCAGCGCATGCCCGGTTTTCGCTTATGTATTAATTTTGCCTACTTGCTATAGTAGCCACGAGAGGCACTGAGACCGAGTTCCAGCTATATCTCATGATAGAAAATATATATAAAAGAAAAATAAATGTTTGTGCTAGAATTCCTGCATAGTGTAACTGGTAGCGCACAAACTTATCAAGTTAGAGCCCCTGGTGCAAATCTCGGTTCAGGCCTTTATTTCTCTTTTTATGTCATATTAACATTACTAAATGTCAAAATTTAATTATGCCTATAATATCGAAATAAAGAAGTATCGCCGCTATAAAGTAAAAAAAAAATATCTTT
Organism: Diploptera punctata; assembly: GCA_030220185.1. NCBI lineage: Eukaryota > Metazoa > Arthropoda > Insecta > Blattodea > Blaberidae > Diploptera > Diploptera punctata. The sequence continues at coordinate 140,837 of JASPKZ010003064.1, read as the reverse complement.
AATTTGCTTATTTGCAATAGTAGCCACGAGAGGACATTTAGACCGAGTCCCCGTTACCTCACATGAAAGAAAATATATATAAAAGAATAAACGTATCAAGATAGAGGTTTATTTTTCTTTCATGTCATATATATATTCTCTTTAATTTGCTTACTTGTTATAGTAGCTACTAGGAGGCAGTGGAGACCGAGTTCCCGCTACATCTGGTAATAATAGAGAATATGTATAAGAAAAATAAATGTTTGTTCTGGATTCGCCTGGTAGCGTAAGTGGTAGCGCACTGAGATATCAACTCAGAGGTCCGAGTTCAAATCCCGTCCAGGCATTCATTTTTCTTATTTATATATATATATATATATACACACACACACACACAAGCAGATAACCAGTTAGTGTTGCTACTCCTAATAATATATATATATATATATATATATATATATCCATCAAAGTAATTCTGCCCGAAGACAGGTCCTTCACTGTAATCATAGCATTTTCATGCTATTCTTGCAGCTTTACTGGGGAATTGTAGTTGTGGTAGCTTCCGTTGCTTTCCACACAGGTGAAGGATGATGATGATGATGGCCATATGATTTCGGGGATCGATTGGACCTTTTAGGTTTCCTGACATTTGTCTTACAGGTGAGGAAAAACCCCGATAAAAACCTCACCCAGGAAAACTGCCCCGACCGGGGATCGAACCCGGGCCCGCTGCGTGAGAAGGCAGCACGCTTCCTCGAGACCACAGCGGTGGATATATATAACTTATTAGATTAAGAGTTTCATTAGAACCTCGAAACACTGACCTCTCGCCATAATGCGTCTATATTCAAACAAGTAGTAAAAATATGTTTCAACTCAATTTATTTAGATTGTTCAACAATTTTTTTACAGCAAAGTCGCAAGTATTTGTTTCCAACTTTGTAAATGCAACATTTTAATTAAAATAAAATTTGGAATAAGAAAAAAGAAACACCAAATAGAAAGATAAATATCTTGGTTTGTCCTTGTAATGTTGTCCTGATTTTGTTGGAGTAGGCATTTCATTAGAACATTTATCAAACACGTCTTCTTGTATGGTTGAATCAATCCAATCTTTGTACGCCCCTACAATTTCATAAGTTACTCTAATTGGTTTTCTGTTATAAGATATTAATGAATTGACACCTATTTGCTTGCCATCACACATGAGAGGGCCACCAGAATCACCATGATACGGATATGGACCATCCACATCAATCACAATTGCATTAGGATTTTCAACTTTCTTTTGTATTTCTATATATCTTAAGAACGCATAATGCATCCCATATCTTGTATTAGTGTGACCAAAACCTGCAACAAGGCATTCACCAGACATTTTCCTCGTACTAGAAATGCAAACTTTACCCACATACTTGTTAAATTCTATTTTGCGTTCAGTATATAGGAGGCATATGTCATTGTACATCGCACGTACGTTGCCATTGTCATGAACTTCACGGAACTTCGGGTGTTTTATAATACTTTCTATATTCTGAAAATCTCCAAACTTGTCATCAACTTGGCCAACTTTATACATTTGTTTTGTTATTTCAGAATTTGGAATGCAATGTGCAGCAATTAGAATCCATCGTTCTGTCACTATGCTTCCCGAACACACATAACCTCTTATATTTGGGTCTGTACTTTCGAAATAAAATTTCACTATGACAATATATGGAAACATCCCTCTTTCTGCTTTTTTACCTCCGATGACCTTCCCTTCAATCCTGGCATTTTTTCTTGAAGAAAAACTCGAAGTTGCAATCATCAGTATTACCATCATTACAGCTGCAAACCTAAAACAAATTGTATCCTGGATGAATACAAACCATGTTTAATTATTTGTAACTGTAAAAAAAATTACTTGACCATTCATATCGCATGCTACCAACTTTTTTTTATTACTTCGAGTTCCCTTAGATGGGAAAGTGCAGCCGTATGAGAAGATGCTCATTAATTGAATGACTGAGTTGAAAAGGGAAGAAACTTCACTGCCCTCGAAGAGCGATAAAACATGTATGCAACATTGAAATTATGAATTATTGCAATATTTGCATTCCGTGTAAGCAGAGGATCAACACTGTATTTGGTCAAAAATGTATCAGAGCAATCTGTAAGAAGTTATTTAGTTTGTTTAAATGTTTTTGTTTTAACTAGGGTAGTTGGAGTTCCTTCCCTTCTGAACTCAGCGATTCAATTGATCAAGGTATGTTATAAGTGCTCACAAGTTGTGAAAAGGCTCCCCCACCCCTACAACCCAGGTACAGATACTCTTCCAATAAAACAACAAATATTGAGTAGCAGTGTCTTACCTTGACTGTCTATCCGACGTAGGGTTGAGTAGAGGGGGGTCGTGTTTTCATAACTGTAGTCCTGCCACTGTTTTTCAGGCCCTGACGTTTTCACGGCAATGTTGTCGATATGGATAATCAGTGGGAGGAGCCGCTTTATGTATGCGGTTAGCCGACATACAGCTGACATATCAGCTATTTCGAACCTTACTAGCGAGCTATTGCTGAGTCAAGAGCAGTGATTGGTTGTAGCACACGTGTATTCCCACGTAAACCATTTCGTTATTGGCAGTAGAGAGCGAGTTTCTCTCATTGCACTTCGTATAACTTAAACTTCAGAGACGGAGGTCCACCAGCAGGAGTTGTGAGCACTTATTAACAGTCCTTTTCTTTATATTTGTGCGCGTCACCAAAACCTACAGTAATACATTCTCTTGATTTTCTCTTTGAACAATTGCCCAGTACTTGTTAATTTTTATTACTTAGTTACTGGCACTATCGAACTCGTAGGTTCATGGCTGTGCGGGCATAAACTCTCCATACATCCCTACCCTGAGCTAATGCTTTCCAATCATTCCCTGCATAATCTACTTCCCTCAAATCATAGTTAATGTTGTTCTCCCACCTCATTCTTGGTCTACCAACTGGGCGTTTTCCCCCTGGCTTTCCTACAAGAAGCTTCCATACACGTGTTTCATTCGCCATACGTGCAACATGTTCTGCCCATCGCAGTCTACGAGACTTAACTGTTCTTATTATATCTGGCTTACTATAAAGACCATGTAGTTCATTGTTATGTAGTCTTCTCCATTCACCTGTCTGTTCATCTCTCTTTGGTCCAAAAATTTTTCTAAGAACTTTATTCTCAAATACTTGTAATATCCTTTCCTCCCTTAAATTAAGAGTCCATGTTTCGCATCCATATAATATAACCGGTAGAATAATAGTTTTATATATTTTCAGTTTAACGTTTTTTGAAAGGAGTTGGGACATCAAGAGTCTCTGCAATGCATAATAGCACATATTTCCAGAATTGAGCCTATGCTTAATTTCTTTGTGCATCTCATTCCTATTTGTGATTATTGTTCCTAGGTATTTGAATTCAGCCACTTCCTCAAATTTCCGTCATTTATCATTAGCTGTCCATTTCCATTACATAATGTATTTCTACGTGTGACCATATGTTTAGTTTTATTGATATTTACTTCCAGTCCTAATTTCTTAGTGTTACTCAATAGTGTGTGCGTGTTGTCCTTTAGTATCTCCTCGCTATCGGCCAATAGTACTACATCATCAGCATAATTTTTATTACATCTCAAATATTAAAACGAACTATTTTGTAGGTAAATACAACGGAATATTTTATGAGACTTAAATCGGATGTACTAGCGCAATCTTAATCGAAAAGGAAAATAACATTGCACTAGTGGTCACTATTTTTTATGTTTTACAACAAAACTCACTGTATGCTATAAAAATAAACCGAGGTAGATATTGTCAAAAATTTAGGGAAATCTGGTCGTTAGAAGTGGGTATATACCTGAAATCCGAAATATGTTGACAATCACGCCATGCATGATTGGTTCGTGGCATTATATACCATGCAATTTATTACATTTACCCCGTAATTTGTCTCAACGTATCGAACTAGATATACAAAACACATACGTTATTTATTTATTTACATCTAGCAGCCTGGTATTCTGTGGTCTATATATGACTTTCTAGATTAAGTGTTACCTTAACCCTCAATACAGAAACGACTCGCCGTAGTGCGTCTATAAACAAACAAGTAGTAAATAGAAATGCCACTCATTTTATTCAGATCATGGCTGGGCCGCCCACACTTTATTGTATCGCGGGCCAAATAGAAGAAGCATCAATTTGGCGCGGGCCACAGGCCATATTATAGCTGTTATGGATTATTATTATTAATAATAGTAGTAGTAGTAGTAGTAGTATTATTATAATAATAATAATAATAATAATAATTATATTATTATTATTATTATTATTATTATTATTATTATTATTATTATTATTATTATTATTATTATTATTATTATTATTATTAGTATAGTAGTGCTTTGGAATAGAAATATAATATACAGATCGATGAAAACTATATTTCAAGTTCTGTTACAAAGCATTTTGTTATATGGGTCCGAAACCTGGACAATAAGTAGAAAAACATACCAACAAGCTGTTAGCATTAGAAGTGGAATTTTGGAGGCGTACGACAAGAATTCAAGAAGGGATAAATTCAGAAACAGCACAAGACATTATTTTAGATTATATTAAAACTCAGCAATTAAGATGGTACGGACATGTCCAGCGAATGGAAGAGGAACGACTACCGAAATCTGTTTTGGAATGGAAACCTGAGGGAAGACGAAGCAGAGGAAGGCCTAAAACCTCCTGGAGTCAGGGAATATGTTTATATATGAAAGAGAAACATCTACAACCAGGAGATTGGATGGAGCGACAAAATTGGCTATTAGGAATCGGACGATGTCAAAGAAATTAATCAACCGATATCTATCTATCTATCTATCTATCTATCTATCTATCTATCTATTATTATTAGTATTATTATTATTATTATTATTATTAATGTTATTATTATCGCAACTATTACTGTTATTATCATCGCATTAAATGATGTTTGTGTACATAAAATTTCCACTGCAACATTTAATATATATTTCATTCTATATAATTAGTATAGTGTGTATATCTAATATATAAAAATTAATGTTTGTTAGTTTGTTTGTTTGTTTGTTTGTTAGTTGGTATTTTATGCGCGGCCACACCGTTCGTCCTATTTTGATGGGGCTTTTTGCAAAATGTACAGGAGATTTCTGGGATGAACATAGACTATACGAGAGTTGTGATATTCAACCCCTTCTCCCCTAAAAATCACCCTTTGTTGTGAAAAACGTGAAATAAAGTCCCAATTTTGAAGTTTAAATAGCTTACGCTGCCTAATCCATACCAAATATACCAAATTAATGAACACAGAATTGAGTATCTCAAGAAACTACAAAAACGTCCGCGACAGCATATGTTTATCTTCTACGGATAACTCACAATAACCATTTTTGTCTTTAAAGACTATCGTGATAAGCTGATTACCGGGCAAGCATAACAGCGCATGGCTGGGCTGGTGGTAAAAACACAACATTTATTTACGAGTAGCAGCGCACGCTGGGTATTAGTTAGTAAGATATATTGTCAAATATGTACCTGTAATTATATTATTTTTAGTCTGGACATCTTACCTCAATATTAATGTTGATTTGTTCTTGGACATGTTTCAAAACAATTCTGTTTTATCGTCATCTTTCCCAGACTACAAATCAACATTAATATTGAGGTAAGATGTCCAGACTAAAATAATATAATTAAAATAACCTCAAAATATAACTTCCTAAAATTAAATATTAATGTAGGCCCTACCTGTAAATTGTGCTTGTTGAATGGAAGAGAATGGTTTATTGCCTTAACTCTGCCAGAATAAATAAATAAATATATAAATAATAATAATAATAATAATAATAATTATTGTTGTTTATTTTTTTATTATTATTATTATTGTCGTTATTATTATTATTATTATTATTATTATTATTATTATTATTATTATTATTATTAACCTCACTAGGTTGAGTTTTATGACATTTTCTGGCTTTCTCCCCTAGCATTGGCAGAATTGTAATCCATTTCTTACGTTGGGGAACCTGGAAGGTAGTATGTCTATGATGAGCGATAAATGTTAATGAAGTGCCAAGAGAGTCCTTAACCTAAAATTAACTTAAATTCCAGAACATGGACAATCACAGGAATTTTTTTATCTAAAAGTTCCTATAATCTGACCGGAAATCGAACCCGGGGCCTCATGAACTGTAATCAGAAGCGCTGACAACTCGCCCATGACTCTGGTCGTCTGAATAAATATAGTGTTTTATATAACTAACTAACTCACTGGTACTATCGAATCCGTAGATTTATGGTCGCGCGAACATGAGCTCTACATACATCCGAATCCTGAGCCAACATTTTCCAATCATCCCCTATATAATTTACATCCCTCAAATCGTGGTTAATATTATTCTCCCACGTTATTATTGGCCTGTCTGCTGGATCCTTCCCTCTAGTTTTCTTACATGGAGTTTTTATGCCCCTATTCCATTCCTCATCCATGCCACATGTTTTGCAAATTGCAGTCTACGAGACTTAACTGTTTTTAATATAGCTGGTTTCCTATAAAGATGATGCAGTCACTGCTGTGTAAGTCTTCTCCATTAGCCTGTCTGTTCATCTCTTTTTTGGTCCAAAATTTCCCCTAAGAACTAGGCTATATTCTCAAATACCCTTAATATTTTCCTCTCCTTATAATAAGTCTCATTTTTCACATCCAAATAATATAACTGGAAGAATGTTTATATATATATTTTTTTTCGGTTTAAAGCATTTGAGAGAATTTGAGAATGCGAGAGTCCCTGTAATACATAACAGCATGCATTTCCAAAATCGTGCCTAGTTTTCATTTCTTTGTGTACTCATTTCTGTTTGTAATTTTTATTCGTAGTTTTTTTTTTAAATTCAACCACATCTTAAAAATTTAGGCGTACCTCATTTGTCATTAACTACCCATTTCCATTATATAATATATATTCTATGTGTAAGCATATATCTATATTTATTAATGTTTACATCCAGCCCCAATTTCTTAATGTTACTCAATAGCGTATAGTGTTTTATATAGGTCTACGTAACACATTCCCATTAAATAATGTCAAATTTAATGAAAATTTCAAAAGTGCGAACATATATGAACACATTTTATACCTGATACGATGATACAATGCAATGGTTTCTTAATATTTACATTAATCAGTTTAATTACCGCATGATGGATTTTGTTCCAAGTTCCTCCTATGTGCTTCACATTTTATTAAAAACAACTATAATTAAACTATCAAAATTATCTTTATAATTTAATTATTTTATCATTTATTTTAATTATTATCATTTTATGATAGAAATAAGATTTTCTCTTAATATAAAATATTGTTGATTTTTAAGTCATTTGTTTGTAAAAGCACGGCCTCATGTTATACACCACTACATCATAGAGAAAACAGTAGGCCTTGTGGTAACATCGCCATTATACAGAAATACCTCAGACCCTAGCGTTCGAGGTAATTTGAATGACTGAGGGTAAGAAGAAAAAATTCTATATAGGCCTATAGCAGTTTTGTGGAAATTCAAAATAAGGATAATCTAAAAAAAGCAATCTAAAAAAAGCTATCTCCAGCAGTTTTCGGTAATTCCGAAGAAATGAAGCTATTGAAGTTCTTTTCATGAAAATATTTTTGAAAAAGTTTTATAGATCTTCGGGGGCATGCCGGCGTAGTGGTTAAGGCACTGAGCTACAAGCCGGAGGGTCGAGGGTTCAAGTCCCGTTGGGGTCAGGATTTTTAAACTGACCCAAACCCTCTGGCGGCACTATGGCCCTGGGGTCGACTCAGCCTCTAACGGAAATGAGTACCAGACGCTTGTTTCTGGGGGTAAAGGCGGCCGTCACGCAGGGCTGACAACCCGGCTGACATAAAGTGCCGATTGTCTAGAAAATGTGGGAGCCTTAACCTCCTACTACCCCAAGGGCCTCCTGAGGCCTGTTGTGGGATCACTTTACTTTACTTATAGATCTTCACCCATGCTATGTAGAACACAGCGAAAATGACATTCATCTAAATAAATATATACAGAGTGTAACAGGACCTCACCGACAGAATGATAGCCCATGCAGAGAGGATCTTTTTCTGTGGAGGAACATATAGTCGCAAACACGTCGTTTATGAGTTATGCTCAGATGAAGGTGTTCACCCGTAAGAGTCGGAAATGAATACAAATAAGTTGTACACGTATAATTTTATTGAAAGGGACATGTTTTTACAATAAGGGTTCAAACAATAAGGCTTTTGACGACGCCAACAAGAATCCTGCCATGTTCGGCCGTGCTGGCTGACCGTTGCTGCGACGATATCGAACGTGCTATGAGGCACAGGGTCGACTATTTGTGCGGTCAATGTCTATCTCTTTGAAATAAAAACCCTCAATTTCTGAAGCAATTGATTAGGCGTCCATTCATTTCAGTTCAACAAACCCCAAAACTCTTCTCGTATTTTATTCAGTTTTCTCATCAGAAAACCACACACCAATGGGCAATTGCTCCTTTTCAGAAATGTCACAGCTTTTATCTGCTAAAACGCTGTAATCGCTGGCATTATTTACATCAACCGCAACCATTTTCAAGTCACATAATTCAATTAATTCATTTTTAAATTGTGGAGAAAGGTAGGTAGCATTCTTGGTGTTTAAATGAGGTTTTAGGCTTATATCACCGGTCTCAAATCTCCACTGAATCAAATCCCTGAAGACGCCTTCGTCCAGTGTTTTACTCTAAATGCAAGCCATGCAAGCCAGAGAATATAATGGTATCCAAGATGAAATACAAATATTTCAAGTTATCCACCGTAATTTTCATAAAACCACTTACAAAGATTTTGGCTAACAGGCGCCTCACTTAAAACCAAGTGTGCTGACTGCGCAGCTTCCCATGTCAACGACTCTCACAATATATATATATATATATATATATATATATATATATATATTGAAATTCATGCATTCTGAAAAACGTCTAGAAGGGCCTCACTATAAATGACCCTTTAACGTCCCTAACAAAATGTGAGAGAATAGAACACATTATATACAGAGTGCACATTTGAGTCTTTCGGAATACTTTAGCCAGGGTGAATACCGTTGGATCCAACAATGCTTGAATTTCCGTTTTAAATGTTCAGCATCTTTGCTGAAATTGTGGTCTTCCGGTGGACTCCAGCAGTTAGTCAGAATTTTCACTTTATCTTCTTTTCTCGTTAGGCCTGTTCTCCCGAACCAGTTGCTAATATCATTATGTGGATAATTGGAGGGTAAATCTTCTTCTTCGGATGTAATGAATTTTTAACTATCCGGGAGAAAATAATATTGCAACGATACAACTTGTGTAGGCACTTACCAAAGAATTTTCTTATATCCATTTTTACGCATACACACACGAATACGCATAGTTAAAACTTAAAACATGAGCCTAGAACCTTAGAATAAAGAATATGTCAATCGGATAATTATTTGAGCCTATCAAACATACTAGAAAACACAAGACATAGGCATGGCGAACCTTCGACCAATCACGATAAGTGGGCGTTGGCCAATATAAGGCTGTAAAAAAGTCATTCATTACAGAAATGTGTACAGCCAATGAAGAGTCAAAGTCAGGCGAAGTTCTTTAAGCGTCTAGGCATCGAAAAACAATCTCAGGCATTCAGCTAAAATTCGAGAAGTGAATGCTGCTGCGTTAGCCTTTCATAATAGAGGTCTAGAATTTTCTGGCGCTCTGGCGATGCTGATGTCCACTAGGACAGGCACTTGATAAATTGATATATCACATCGATTGGGCTTGGCAGACTTAATGTTATTTTTTATATTTTTACATCTATTTTTAACATTTTACTCCTAATTTCGGATAGAAGAAAATCTCAATCTATCTAGTGATAATTGGTCGAAAATCAAGGGGGGTGCAAGCGCTTGCACTCCTCTGCACCCATCTCGCTACGCCCATGCATATTCATATTCATCTTTATAGTACGTATATAAATTCAGCCTACATATGCATTCATGTAGACTTTCACGGCCGGAGTTGCCATGATGATCTTGAAGATTTTCGGGCCGTAGGCCGTGGTCGTGAGGCTTGTAGTTCCACGACGTTTCGCCAGAGACTGGGTCTGGCATCCTCAAGGGTTGTCTTGAGACTGGAAATTCTGTCCACTGTCTGTCCTATTTGTACGCTCACCGCGATGTGTTCTTAAGTTATATCTGCCTTATGATTTGTCCGCGTTAGGGACTTCCATTGTTCCAATGAGATTGCTGTTTGATGGTCTAGTCGACAGTACATTAGATCTGCCTTCTGATTGGTCAGCGGTAGGGACTTCCATTGTTCCAATGAGATTGATGGTCTAGTCGTCTGTACTTGTAGAGGTTTACATTCTGCGTTTTTTAGAACCGGTATCCATACTTTATTGACTTTTAATGATTCTTCTTTTCTATTGAAACTGTTTTTCGGTTTTGAATATTTCGATAGTTTCTCGCTGTAGGCGGGTAAAATAGTGTATGCAGTTAGATAATATGTCTGTATTCTGGTATTGTACTCTTTGGCCGTCAAGCAAACATACTTAGATATGACACCTCTCAAACCCAAGATATGGCTTCGCTGTGTAGACGATACCTTTGTAATCTGGAACCACGGGGAAGAGAAATTAGACGAATTTCTGACACACATCAACAACATAAACTCCAGTATACAGTTCACCGTAGAAAAAGAAACAGATAACAGCATAGCATTCCTAGACATCCTGATCAAAAGGGAAGAAAGGAAAGAAGACAGCAACATTTATCACACTATCTACAGAAAACCTACCCATACGGACAGGTATCTTCACAAAAACTCGAATCATCACCCTAAACAAAAATTTGGAATCATCAAAATCATTAACAGATCGAGCCAAAAAACTGTCATCCGGATTTATTAAAAACGGAACTTCAAACACCTTCATACGGTACTCACAGCCAATGGATACACCAGGAAAGAAATTAACTGAGCCAGTCATCCCAGACGATACAACAGCAGCAAGGAATCAGAGGAAAAACTTCAACCAGGGCATTTTTACCGTTCATTAAGAATGTAACGGACCGCATTGGAAAAACTACTAAAGAAAGAAGACATAAAGACTGTATACAGACCTACAAAGAAAATCAAGAACCTTCTCAGACCTATAAAGGATCACCACCATCCCCATAAGCAGGCATATACAGGATACCATGCAGTTGTTGGAAAAGTCTATATAGTCACAACTAACGCAGCATCGCAACCAGACTTAAGGAGCATGGAAGATACAGTCGTCTTAAACAAATGGATAAGTCGGCAGTAGCAGAACACACTTTACTTGATGGCCACAGAGTACAATACCAGAATACAGACATATTATCTAACTGCACACACTATTTTACCCGTCTACAACGAGAAACCATCGAAATATTCAAACATAAAAACAGTTTCAATAGAAAAGAAGAATCATTAAAAGTCAACAAAGTATGGATACCGGTTCTAAAAAAACGCAGAATGTAAACCTCTACAAGTACAGTCGACTAGACCATCAAACAGCAATCTCATTGGAACAATGGAAGTCCCTACCGCTGACCAATCAGAAGGCAGATCTAATGTACTGTCGACTAAACCATCAAACAGCAATCTCATTGGAGCAATGAAAGTCCCTAACGCGGACCAATCAGAAGGCAGATATAACTTACGAACACATCGCGGTGAGCGTACAAATAGGACAGATAGTGGACAGAATTGCCAGTCTCAAAGACAACCCTTGAGGATGCCAGACGCAGTCTCTGGCGAAATGTCGGGTAACTACAAGCCTCACGACCACGGCCTACAGCCCGAAAATCTTCGAGATCATCATCAGCCTACATATGTTTGTGCTCGCAAAACTCGAAATATTGTTGGTCGATTGTTATGAAAATTTGTACATACAGGTTTTCTGGTACGGAGAATTTTTGGTTGCTATCTATTATTCTCTAAAGTCATTGGTGTAGGTTAACAGTTAGAGTTAACCTGTAAATAACTTTAAAAATCCCCTAGCGGTGGCAATTTTTGACATTTCACAACGATACTCAGTATATGTTATTAAGGTAAATCGAGGAGATAGATATTGTCCAAATCTCAGCGAAATCCGATCATTAGAAGTGAGGTTTACCAGAAATCTGAAATTAAAAATTGACTCTAGCAACCGCCACGTATTGTTCGTTCCAATGTACGTCATACAATTTAATTACCGGTAACCGTTAATTTTCTTTTAACTTATTCTACTAAAAATTAAAACATAAACGTGTATTTCATTTATTTAAGCATAGCAACGCATGCCAGCTTTCGCTTATAGGCCTATATATTAATTTGCTTACTTGTTATAGTAGCCATGAGAGGACATTGAGACTAAGTCCCTGCTACTTCCCATGATAGAATATATATATATATATATATATATATATATATATATATATATATAAGAAATAAACGTATCAAGTTAAAGATCCTCTGTTCAAATTTCAATTCAGACATTTATTTTTCTTTTCATGTTATATATATATATATATATATATATATATATATATATATACACACACCATCACAATAAATAACCAGTGAGCATTGCTACTCCTAAACAAATGAAATATGTGTTTTATAGGCTATATATATAACTTATTAGATTATGAGTTACATTATACCCCGAAACACTGACGTCTCACCATAATGCGTCTTTAAACAAACAAGTACTAAAAATATATACCAACTCCATTTATTTAGATTGTTCCAACAACAATTTTTTACAACAAAATCGCAATTATTTGTTGCCAACTTTGTAAATATAACATTTTAGTTAACCTAAAATTTGAAATAAGAAAAAAGAAACACCAAATAGAAAAATAAATATCTTGGTTTGTCCTTGTAATGTTGTCCTGATTTTGTTGGAGTAGGAATTTCATTAGAACATTTATCAAACACGTCTTCTTGTACGGTTGAGACAATCCAATCTTTGTACGCCCCTACATTTTCATAAAATACCCTAATTGGCTTTCTTTTATAATATCCTACTGAATTGACACCTACTTGCTTGCCATCACACATGAGAGGGCCACCAGAATCACCATGATACGGATATGGACCATCCATATCAACCGTAAATGCATTAGAATTTTCAACTTTATTTTCTATTTCTTTATATCTTAAGAAAGCATACTGTATCTTGTAACTTTGATTAGTGCTACCAAAACCTGCAACAAGACATTCACCAGACATAGTCCTCGTACTAGAAATGCAAACTTTACCCACATAGTTGTTAAATTCTATTTTGTCTTCAGTATATAGGAGGCATATGTCATTGTATACCGCAAGTAGGTTCCCATTGTCAAGAACAGCGCGGTACTCAGGGTGTTTTGTAAAACTTTTTATATTCTGATAATATCCTAACCTTTCATCAACTTGGCCAACTTTATACTTTTTTTCTGTCATTGTTTCATTTGGAACGCAATGTGCAGCAGTTAGAATCCATCGTCCTGTCACTATGCTTCCTGAACACATTAATCCTTTTATATTTGGGTCTGCACTTTGGAAAAGAATTACCACTACGACAACATATGGAAACATCCCTCTTTCTGCTTTTTTACCTCCGATCACCTTCCCTTCAATCCTGGCATTTTTCCTTGAAGAAAAACTCGAAGTTGCAATCATCAGTATTACCATCATTACAGCTGCAATCCTAAAACAAATTATATCCTCGATAAATACAAACCATGTTTAATAAATTGTTACTGTAAAAAAAATACTTGACCATTCATATCGCATGCTGCCAACATTTTTTTATTTCTTCGAGTTCTCTTAGATGGGAGAGTGCAGCCGAATGAGTAGATGCTCATTAATTGAATGACTGAGTTGAAAAGGGAAGAAACACCACTGCCCTCGAAGAGCGATAAAACATGTATGCAACATTGAAATTATGAAATATTGCAATATTTGCATTCCGTGTAAGCAGAGGATCAACACTGTATTTGGTCAGAAATGTATCAGAGCAATCTGTAAGAAGTTATGTAGTTTTTCAAGTTTTTTTTATTAAAGTAGGGTACTTCGAGTCCCTTCCCTTCTCAACTCAGCGATACAATTAGCCCAGGTATGTTAATAAGTGCTCACAAATTATATTTGAAAAGAAAAATATACGCCATCTGATGGAAGAGTCCTGGGTTCAAACCCCAGTCTAGGCGTATATTTTTCTTTTCAAATATAATTTGTTTAAAAACGAATAATATTAACATTAACAAGTGCTCACAAGTTGTGAAAAGGCTCCCCTCCAACCCAGGTACAGATACACTTCCAATGAAACAACAAATAGTGAGTAGCAGTGTCTTACCTTGACAGACTTTCCGTCGTAGGGCTGAATGGGGGGGGGGGGTGTTTTCATACCTGTAGTCCAGCCACTGATTCTCCTAACTCACTAACTCACTGGCACTATCGAACCCGTAGGTTCATGGACATAAGCTCTCCATATATCTCTATCCTGATCCAATGTTTTCCAATCATCCCCTGTATAATATACATCCCTCAAATCATAGTTAATGTTATTCTCCCACCTCATTCTTGGTCTACCAACCCGGGGTTTTCCCTGTGGTTTTCCTACAGGAAGCTTCCATGCACGTCTTTCATTCCTCATTCGTACCACATGTCCAGCCTATCGCAGTCTACGAGACTAAACTATTCTCATTATATCTGCCTTCCTATAAAGACCATGTAATTCACTGTTATGCAGCCTTCTCCATTCACCTGTCTGTTCATCTCTCTTTGGTCCAAAAATTTTCCGACCAACTGTATTCTCAAATATTCGTAATCTCCTTTCCTCCCCTAAAGTAAGAGTCCATGTTCCACATCCATACAATATAACTGGTAGAATAATAGTTTTATATATTTTCAGTTTAACGTTGCCCTCAAATTTTCACGGAAATGTTGCCGCTATGGATATTCAGTGGGAGGGGCCGCTTTATGTATGCGGTTAGCAGAAAACATCTCAGCAATTTGAAACCTTGCTAGGGAGCTGTAGCTGTAGCTGAGTCAAGAACAGTGTTTAGTTGTGGCAGTGGTGTACTCTCAGATCAACCATTTCCTAATTGACAGTAGAGGGCGAGTTTCTCTCTTTACCATTCGTATAACCTAAACTTTAGAGCCGGTCATCTAACGGCTGAACTTGTGAGCACTTATTAAATGGCCTGTTCTAGATATTTGTGCGCATCACCAAAACCTACAGTAATACATTCTCCTGTCTTTCTCCTCGAACAATTGCCCAGTTAATTTTTGATTGCATCTCGAATATTTAAAAATATATATTTTCTAGGTAAATACAGTGTTTTAAATACAATGGAATATATTATGGGGCTTAAATAGGATTTACTAGCGCAATCGTAACCTAAAAGGAAAATTATCATCGTTCTAGCGGTCGCAGTTTTTTATGTTTCACAACAAAACTCATTATATGCTATAAAAATAAACCGAAGTAGATATTATTGACAATTCAGCGAAATCTGGTCGTTAGAAGTGAGTGTTTACTTGAAATCCGAAATATGCCATGATTGGTTCGTGGTATTATATAGATAGATCATCGGTTTATTAATGTCTTTGACATCGTCCGATTCCTAATAGCCAATTTTGTCGGTCCATCCAATCTCCTGGTTCTAGATGTTTCTCCTTCATATATAAACATATTCCCTGACTCCAGGAGGTTTTAGGTCTTCCTCTGCCTCGTTCTCCCCCAGGTTTCCATTCCAAAACCGATTTGGGTAGTCGATCCTCTTCCATTCGCTGGACATGTCCGTACCATCTTAATTGCTGAGTTTTAATATCATCTAAAATAGTGTCTTCAATCTTAATTTTCTCCCTCATAACTGAGTTCCTAATTTTTTCTCTTCCTGAAATTCTTGCTGCCCTTCGTATAAAATCCATTTCCGTTGCCGAAAGGTACTTATTTATTTTTGTTGTTAATGGCCAAAGTTCTGCTCCATAAGTAATGATGCTTTTAACAATTGTATGATATATATTCATTTTATTTTTATTACTTATATTTTTATCCCACAATATTCCATTGAGGCAAGCAATTGCAAATCTTCCTTTATTATTTCTATTTCTTATTTCCTCTTCATAACTCCCATTTTTATTTATTTTAATCCCTAAATATGTGATCTCACTACAAGATTTTATTGTTTCTCCAGTCTCCAAAATTAAATTTTGTTCTGGTTCACCAATTGATAAACATTTTGTTTTTTTCATGTTTAAATTTAAACCCCATTTTTCATATTCTTCTATTACTTTTCTGGTCATGTATTCTAAATCTTCATAATCTTGTGCAATTAACAATTGATCATCTGCAAAATGTAAGTTGTATAAAGTTTTGTTGTTTGAAATAGGAATTCCCATGCTTGAACATTTTCTTTAATATATCATGTAGGCCTCTACATATATTTTAATCAGAGTCGGTGATAGACAACAACCTTGACGAAGATCTTTGTTTATCGTAAAACCATGTGACAATTTACTGCCAATTTTAATTTTAGACATGCAATTGTCAATTATATACCCAACAATTTATTACATTTGCCCGTAATTTTGTCTCAACTTATTGAACTAGAAATACCAAACATATATTTAATTTATTTACACCTAGCAGCCTGGGATTCTGTGGTGTATAGGCCTATATGACTTTCTAGATTAAGTGTTACCTTTAACCCTCAATACAGAAACTTCTCGCCACAGTGCGTCTATAAACAAACAAGTAGTAAATAGAAATGCCAACTCATTTTATTTAGATCATGACCGTCCAAACTTACTTTTATCGCGGGCCAAATGGAAGAAACGCCAAGGTTGCGCGGGCCATAGGCCCTATTATAGCTGTTGTTAATTATTATTATTATTATTATTATTATTATTATTATTATTATTATTATTATTATTATTATAAATGGAATAGTATGGGACAAACATATCTTCAAAGAAACAAAAAAAAAACTATTTTAATACAATGATCAGTAGCATTATTATCTATGGAGCTGATGTGTGGGCTTTAAATGCACAAATGAAAAAAAAAATTACTCGCCACTGAAATGGACTACTGGAGACGTGCTGCAAGAATATCCAGGAAGGATAAAATCAGAAATTCATATATAAAAGAAAAAATGCAGGTACAATATTCAATATTAGATTTTATAAAGAAGAAACAATTAAATTGGTACGGACACATTAGAAGGATGGAAGAAGGAAGACTACCTAAGATAATCATGGATTGGGAACCACAGGGAAGGAAAAAGAAGAGTAGACCAAATATTATGTGGATTCAGGGAATCAATGAAACTAAGAGGGAATGGGAAATAGAAGAAGATATATGGATGAACAGACAAGAATGGAAAAATGTATTGAAACAAATGTATTGTTAACTGTGAACATGGGTACCGGAAAAATGTATATTCATTGTAAAAGCCGGAATAATAAAAAAAATTATTATTATTATTAATATTATTAATATTATTATTGTCATTATTATTATATCCACCGCTGTGGTCTCGGGGTAGCGTGCTGCCTTGTCACGCAGCGGGCCCGGGTTCTATCCCCGGTTGGGACAGTTTTTCTGGGTGAGGTTTTTATTGGGGTTTTTCCTCACCTGTAAGACAAATGTCAGGAAAACTTTAATGCCCAAACGATCCCCGAAATCATATGGCCACCATCATCATCCTTCACTGGCGTGGAAAGCAACGGGAAGCTACCATACCTACAATTCCCTAGTAAAGCAGCAAGCATAGCATGAAAATGCTATGATTGCAGTGAAGGACCTGCCTTCGGGCAGAATTACTATGTATGGATTATTATTATTGTTATTATTATTGTTATTGTTATTATTATTATTATTATTATTATTATTATCATTATTATTATTATATATTATTATTATTATTATTATTATTATTATTATAATAAGCGTATGTTGTTTTGCTAATTTTCTTGATATGTTTTCACAAGTTCTCATTCCATTCCTGATAGACTAATATTATAGATCTACCCTTAACATATTTTAAAGTATTAGAATGCAACAGACCTACGAGAGCCGGATAGAAAGTAATGGAGGACCGTAGTTTGAGAATCCCTGATTTATATCGTTAAAAAAGGTATATTACAACAGAAACACAAGTATTTGCTGCCAACTTTTTAAATGCAACATTTTAATCTAAAATTTGAAGTATGAAAAAAAAAATCCGATCCGATTGAAGGTCTTTCCACTTTTCAGCGGTTGCCATTTTACCAGCCGGCTGCTGGCCCTTCACATCCACATGTGTCAATCACAGAGGTAGATGATCAACAGCTGTGGTTAGAATGTCGAGTCCCCCAGCCGTTATAGCTGGTTCCTCAACCTGGAGCCGCTACTTATTGTAGCTACCCAACTGCCTCACGATGCTGGGTGGGCACCGGTCCCATACTGGCCGAAATACCATGAGAAAATATATTCCCCCATGGAGACTCGAACCAGCGCAAGTCCCGTAGCTCTGCGCCAAGGCTTCCTACCTTAACCGCTCGACTACGGCGCGGGACAAAATATATATATATATATATATATATATATATATATAAATTACAATTCATCTTGACCTTATAATGTTCCCCTGATTTTTTTGGGGTAGGCATTTCATTACATTTGTCAAACGAGTTTTCTCATATGACTTATTCAATACATACTTTGTAAGCCCCCACAAGTGCACATATTACTAAAAATAAGTTTTATTCGCAATCACCTGCTGGATTGACACCTACTTGCACGCCTTCACACATGAGAGGGCCACCAGAATCAACATAGTACGGATATGTACCTTCAAGTTCAATAGCATATGTATAAGGAATGGGAATGTTTTTCTGATTCTTTATAGCTTAAGAACCCATAATGCATTTCTTTATTATGCTTACTTGAGTTAGAAGTGTCGATTCCACCGTAACCTATAACAATAGGCCTACATTCACCTGATTTGTTGAATTTAGTGCCCCAATTACTTGAGTTCAATTTTGGTTGAAAAAACAATAATAGTAATAGCAATAATAATATTTAAGTTATACGAGAGAATACTTGGATATTTGGCATGGCAAAGGGAAATAAGGCCAATAAGGAAATAGTTGACTGAGAGTAGATGTCTGCCACAATCAATCACTGCTCTTGAAGCAGCTATAGCGCCCTAGTAAGCTTTTAAATTGCTAAGATATTGTCAGCTGTACGTCAGCTAACCGCATAGCCTACATAAAGCAGCCCTCCCACTGAATATCCGTATCGGAAACACTGTCGTGAAAAAGTCAGGGCCGGAGAAACAGTGGCTGGGGTATAGAAATATTACAATCAATCTGGTTGGCACGTTTTGGCTGTTAGGGGATGTAATATTTAGGTCCTACACGCCCACCTGTATATCGGGTCCTCCGCGTCCCGATTGCTTTTCTCAGTGTTAAAAATATTCCACTAACTTGGTTGTTAATTACCTTACGATATTTTGCGGTCTGATTATTTCGTCGCTGAACGTGACCAACCGCTGCGGGTACATATTTTCAGCGTTAATTGCTGTTGGGACGCTCCTTCACGCGTCTAGACTTGGGAATGTCCATCTTTTTTTCGAGACTGTGCGTAGTTATTGTACTAAGTTTTGGATTAGGTTTTTGTTAGGTTGATTCTACAATGGAACTCCCTTGTAATCCTACACTAGAAAAGAAGCTGCAGGGTCTATACCCCAGCCACCATATCTCCGGCTCTGAAGTTTAGGTTATATGATGGGTAAATGGAGAATTCGCCCTCTACTGCCAATAAGGAAATGGTTTTTGTGAGAGTAGATGTCTGTCACAACCAATCACTGCTCTTGACGCAGCTATAGCTCCCTAGTAAGGTTTTGAAATTGCTGATATGTTGTCAGCTGTATGTCTGCTAACCGCATACATAAAGCTGCCACTCCCACTGAATATCCATATCGGCAACACTGTCGTGAAAATGTCAAGGCCGGAGAATCAGTGGCTGCAGTATAGTTCCTATGGTATTATGTTTACAAGTTGGAGGAAACCCGTAGGTTGTACAAGTACGCGCTATTAGTATTTTATTAAACTTATACCTAATTATTGCGTGGTTATAATTATCTATATATTCATATGCCCACTACACTGCAAAAGATTTCCTTGCCATTTTGAGTCCAATCTCGATATGCCTATGAGCATTAGCATTCTCTCATGTTACAGGTCTATATTAAATAATTTAGATAAAATTGTTTAATTATTTTTATATTTGTAAATGGAGAAAAAAGCCTAGGCCGAATTTCGTGCTACAACTGATATTGCTTACTAGAAATATAGACTTTATCCACATCCTTATTAAATACTATTTTGTCTTCAGTAATTATGAGACTAAAGTCATTGTAAATCCTACTAATACCGTTATCCAAGACTTTTGTATAGAATTCAGGATGAATCATAAAAAACTTTCTAATTTGTTATAATTTCCATGTTGGTAAATAACTTAGCCAACTTTATAGTATTTTCTAGTATTTCGTATTTTGGTAGGTAATGGCAGCAGTGATATTCCAGCTGTCTGTTAGCATGCTCTCATTGCATATGGCTATAATCTGTTTATTTTTTTATTTTGAAAACAAATTTCATCATCATCATAGTACAATCACGAATTTAGGCCATTTGTTGACCTGTTTCGGTCTCAAGATAAACATCATCCAAAAGTCTTTTGAGTGGACGTCCTGGTCTTCTTCCTCCAGGATGATATATTAGCATTTCTTTGTGTATCTTGTGATCATCCATTCAATGAAAATGTTGCATCTATCTTGAATATTATAAACAGAAATGTTGTTTTCTAAAAGTTCCATGTGTAATTCTTCTAAGATATCTTCATTTTTTTTGTGATCTAGTAGTGTGTATCCTGCAGTCTTCCGAAGGTATCTCATTTCAGCATATCTAAGTCTCTATATATCCTTCTGTTTCAATATCCATTACTCGCTACCATACAAAAGAGATGGAAGAGCCAGTATTTTATACACTTTATACACTTTTAATCTTGAATGTTTTTTGAACTAACTGTGGCTTGAAGATAGAATTTATTAACCCTAAAATCCTTAAATATTATATTTTTTTCATTTACATCCTTTACTTCTTCATGTGAGATATTGAATCCTAGATATGTAAAATTATTCATCTACTCACTACGAAGAAATATGGAAATATCCTTTTTTCCTGCATTTTTACCGCCGATAATCCTCGACTGTATAATTGAATTTATTCTTGATGAATAACTCGAACTGAAAACTGTCACTACTACCAACATTGTAGCTGCAATCCTAAAACAAATTATATCCCGGATAAATGGAGATAATACTTAACTATCTGGCTATAGTGGCACAAATGCATTTTATAATGGGCCAAAGGTTACAAACTCTTCTTATCCTTTGTCTTCATCTTATTATTATATCGCACATCAATAAAAATAAATATTTGGCCACACATAGAAGCAAATTATCCAAATGGAAATGGACAATTAATGACAAATTAGGTAAATTTTGAAGACGTGCCTGAATAAAATACCTAGAAACAATAACTACGAATAGGCATAAGATACACAAATACGTTAAACATAGCACAATTCAAGAAATGCATGCATGTTTGCAGAGACTCCTGTCGTCCCAACTTCTCTCATAAAATGTTAAACAGAAAATATATGCAACTGTTATTCTCCCAATTATATTATGTGGATGAGATAAGATTACCAGTATTTGAGAATGAAGTTCTTAGGTAGAAACATTTTTGGACCAAAGAGAGATGAACACTCAGGTGAATGGAAAAGATTACATTACAGTGAATTACATGATCCTTATATGAAACCAGATATAATAAGAACAGTTACGTCTCGTAGACAGCGATGTGCAGGACATGTGGCACGAATGGGGAATGAAAAGGGGCACGGAAGGTTCTTATAAGTGAACCAGAGGGAAAGGGCCCTGTTCGTAGACCAAGAATGAGGCGAGAATAACATTAACCATGATTTGAGGGAAGTAGATTATTCAGGGAATGATTGCAAAACATGAACTATACTTCCACCTCCTACTGGTTTACGAACTGAGCGTTTTCTCTCTGCCATTTCCTACAAAAAGTTTCTATGATACCCAATTCGTGACACATGTCCTGCCCATCCCTGTCTACGAGACTTAATTGTTCTTATTTCATCTGGTTTACTATAAAGGCATTGTAGCTCACTGTGTAGTCTTCTCCATTCGCCTGTCCGTTCATCTCTCTTTTGTCTAAATTTTGTCCTAAGAACTTTATTGTCGATTACTCGTAAACTTGTATCCTCTCTTAAAGTAAAAGTCAATCCATATAATACAACTGGGAGAACAAAAGTTTTATATATTTTCAGTCTAATGTTTATTTTGGGAAGAGTTGGGAAGACAACAGTCCCTGTAATGCATATCAAGTAGCTATTTCCTGAATTGAGCCTATGTTTAATTTCTAAATGCATCTTACTCTTTCTTTGTAATTATTGTTCCTATGTTTTTTTTTTTTTTTTGCTACATCATCAAAATTACTCTCATTTGTCATTAACTGTCCATTTCCATTATACAACGTATTTCTGTGTGTGACCAAATAAATCAGTTATTAGCCTATTTAATTAATAATTTGTTTTGGGTTTGAGCTGTAATTTTGGTAATACTGATAGTAATGTATACATACCATTAATAAGTATGGAACGTTCACCCGAATGGGTATTATTCTTTGCTATATTCGGAGATCGATTTTGTTCTTTCACGGCACTCGGTGATATGATATTGGTTACATCTCTGTCCGCACAATTCACACACACATTGGTCATTCGGGGTGTGGAATGTCTTGTTCTTGCATAATTTGTGGTGGAAGCCGTGAATGGCTAGTCTTGTAATGGTGTGTCTCTGCTCCTGATTCTCCTTGGTCCAGTTGCGATCTATTATTGCAGTCGTCCCATAGAAGTCGATATCTATCTCCGCTCTTTTCATTCTTCTCCGTTCTAGTAGCTTGTTGCTGGCTCCAGTAGATGGTAGGCTGAGTCTCAGATCTTCTATGTAAAAAGTTTCCTTGGCCAGCTCATAAGCCAGCCTTGATGGAGCATATTTTCCCACTCTGATTGCACATTTTAGGAACCGTGCCTTGACTTTCTCAATGCGTTCTAAGTCACTGATTGTTAATTTTTCCCATATTAATTCGAGCCCGTACGTGATTATTGGGGATATTGTCGTGTTGAAAAGTGTAGTGGCTGACGTTAGTGATAAGGATGCAATGTTCTTTATTCTATACATCGCTTTCGTGGCTTCTGCTGTCCTTTCTTGTATGTGGTATATGAACGAGTTCCCTGTTGTTTGTAGGGTTGCGTCTAGATATCTGAAAATTAAACTGAAATGGAGGGTAGAGAGGGAAAAATAAAACAAGTCACTTTTCCTTTAATCCAAGAAAAATAATTTCTTGTTGTACAACTTTCATGCTTCCTTACCTGAATCCCAAACTTTGGAAAGAAATAAACCCATAGCCTATCTAAACTGTATATTTTCCTATTCCAGAGTTCAAAATGATACTGCTTTCCTCAAACTCCATTTCAACAAAGAAGAGAATTACTCTGTTCATTCCCTGTACTTTTCAAATATACAAAACCAGATCGCCGCCATATTCAAAACGAGTCGAACCAATAAATTCACTACTAACCTAACTAACTCTAACTCACTGGCACTATCAAACCCGTAGGTTCATGGCCGCGCGGACATAAGCTCTCCATATATATCTACCCTGAGCCAATGTTTTCCAATCATCATCCCTGTATAACCTACTTCCCTCAAATCAAAGTGAATGTTATTCTCCCACCTCATTTTTGGTCTACCAACTGGGCGTTTTCCCTCTGGTTTTCCTACAAGAAGTTCCATGCACCTATTTCATTCCCCATTCGTGCCACATGTCCTGCCCATCGCAGTCTACGAGACTTAACTGTTCTCATTAAATCTGCCTTCCTATAAAGACCATGTAATTCACTGTTATGCAGTCTTCTCCATTCACCTCTCTTTGGTCAAAAAAATTTCCTAAAAACTTTATTCTCAAATACTCGTAAATCTCCAATAAATTCACTACTTGGACAATAAAATCTTATATTTCATCGGTGGAAATACATTTCTCAAAGGGACAGATAAATTAATTACTTTGCTATGAATATTAAATAGCGTTCAACAGGTAGTTCAAATGAACAGATTCTTATATTGTTCTTACAACGTTTCTTCATTTTATTTATATATAAATTTTCAATATTTGCATATATTTCTGTGGCTAAAGTTTTATTTTTCTCCTCCAACTTATGCCTATCCAACCACTCCATGTCCTCCAGGTTACTTGTTCTCATTTCAGTTCTTATTTCTTTCTTCCATGAGTTTCGTGTTCTTCCTTTCTTTTTTTGTTTCTGGTGGACACCATTTCAATGTTTCCTGGATAACCTTTATTCTTTGAATTCGTCAACAGGCTTATACTAGTTTAACTCTTTATATATTATATAATCTACTACTGAATATTAAATTTTTTATATGACTTTATTTATTTATTTTAATTTTGAATATCTTGCTGCTCTCCTCAAGAGATCCATTTCCGTCGACATAAGTTTTTATAACTAAAGTAAAGTAAGTAAAGTGATCCCACAACAGGCCCGGAGGCCCTTGGGGTAGTAGGAGGTTAAGGTTCCCACTTTTTTCTAGACAATCGGCACTTTATGTCAGCCGGGTTGTCAGCCCTGCGTGACGGCCGCCTTTACCCCCAGAACAAGCGTCTGGTACTCATTTCCGTTAGAGGCTGAGTCGACCCCAGGACCATAGTGCCGCCAGAGGGTTTGGGTCAGTTTAAAAATCCTGACCCCAACGGGACTTGAACCCTCGACCCTCCGGCTTGTAGCTCAGTGCCTTAACCACTACGCTACTTATTGAATTTCCATTCTTCATCTCTATAGCCTATGTGACAGTACTTCTCACTGTTGAATGATATGGTTGTAACTTAATTTTCCTAGTTATATATATATATATATATATATATATATATATATATATATATATGTGTGTGTGTGTGTGTGTGTGTGTGTGTGTTCCACAGGACACCATTTAACATTGCTGTTCTTGCTCTACCTATATTTATTCTGTTCTTAATATCACTTTCTTGTCTATCCTCTATATCTACTTTTATTCCCAAATACATAAATTCTTCACTCCTCTAATATATACTTTTTGATTCCCTTCCACCCTATGTCAGAGACTGTCAAACTATAACATCCTTCAAAAACACAACTAAAGAATTATTTAATAACAAACTAACTTATACACCTCACTGATAGTATTCTTTTAGCAATATTAATATATTTAATTATTTATGTTAATAATATTCATAATAACAAATATTTTTATTTGTTTTGTTTTAAATATTGTATAATCGTAAAATTAGTTTTCTATATCTCATTATTTTCCTGTTTTTTATATACACTAGACAGGGACAATTTAATATGTCTTGCTTGTATACATTTTATTATTAGTTTTAGTCTTAATTTTAACTAATATTAACTGGTTGTATTATAGATCGTAATATGTATATTAGATATTATCTTTTGATCAAATTTTTACTTAGTGTTTAATATTAGAGTTAATTAAGATTGTTATATTCTTATGTAATATATGTTTGTCCTGGTGAGTGGAAGAGAAGGCCACATGGCCTTAACTCCACCAGGCTAAATAAATCTTAAATCTTAAATCTTCGGTATCTGCCTTACATCTAATATAGGCCTATAAAATGAATGCTTGTTCGTATTTTATGCTTTTCCATACCGTACATCCAATTGTTATAGGGATATTTGAAAAATGTTCAGGAGTTTCCCGAGAAGGTTACAGTCTATAAGAGAATTGTAATACGCAACCCCTTCGCATTTTGATTGCTTAAATGTCTTACGCTGTATGAAACATTACAAATACACAACAATAAATCTACATTTAATTGAACATCTCAAAGAACTCTACAAAAAAAAGTCCGCGACGGCACATGTTTATATCCATCCATAGTAATTCTGCCCGAAGACAGGTCCTTCACTGCAATCATAGCATTTTCATGCTATGCTTGCAGTTTTACTAGGGAATTGTGTAGGTGTGGTAGCTTCCCGTTGCTTTCCACACCGGTGAAGGATGATGATGATAATGATAAGGATGATCATGATGATGATGGCCATATGATTTCGGGGACCGTTTGGGCCTTAAAGTTTTCGTGATATTTGCCTTACAGGTGAGGAAAAACCCCGATAAAAACCTCACCCAGAAAATTGCCCCGACCGGGGATCGAACCCGGGCCCACTGCGTGACAAGGCAGCACGCTACCTCGAGACCACAGCAGTGGACATGTTTATATTTTACGGGTAATTCACAATAACAATAACATTTTTGTCTTTCATTGATGCTAAGAAGATCGGAATAAGTAGATAACCGGGCAAATGTAGCAGCGCACGTCGAGTATTCTTTTACGGATAACTCACAATAACGAATTTTGTATTTCAGCTCATTTATGCCAAGAAGTTCGGGATAAGCAAATTCCCGGGCAACGCCTTATAATCAGCACGGGGAATCTAAAAATAATTACGATCCAAATGTATAATTACTTTTCCTTATATTTATTCATCTGAACAAAAAACATTAATTTTTTTATTTTTCAGCTCATTAATGCCAAGAAGATCGGCACTATTACCCGTTTAAGGAGTAAGTGCAGTTGTTGACGGAGGGCACTGCAGTCGTGTTTATGCAGGAATAGAACACGTGACACTGCTATCTTAGAGTGCAGAGGGGAATGGGACGTGGGACGCTGACAGTATACACTGCCTTATATGACGTCACGTGTAGCAATAAACAGAGCTTCGTAATTCTTCCGCCTGCAGAGATATTTTAAATGACTAATAGTAGATTTCCGGGCAACACCGGTATTCAGCACGGGGTATCTAAAAATGTTTACGATATAAATTTATAATTAACTTATTTTTCTTTTCATTTATTGAACTAAACATAAAAAACACATTAATTTTCATTTATTTAGACGTAGCAACGCACGTGGTCCCATATAAAATGTTTTTCTAAATTTATTTTCAAATCCTAAATTATCGTATTCGTCCAATCATTTTCTGAACATAAATCTCATGTCTTCATATTCTTGGGAAATTATTATTCTTCATAATTACCGAAAAAAGTTGAATCTGTTAATATTTGTTTTCAGATAATTAAATTTTAAAAATACTATCCAAATTGTATTCATCCCAATCTCATATTTGTCCTAGTTATTTTTATTAAACTGACTTAAAAAAAGCGATGTTTGTAATATATAACCTTCCATTGTTATGTAGGTCTAAATAAAATCACTTACCTAATCATGCTGGTCAAATGTTCAAAATTATCACTTGCATATAAAATAATGTATGTTTAACAAATAGACATTTGTTTGTATAGGCACGGCCATCTGTTTCACGGCCAGTTTGTGTTCAACAATAGACAGAGAAGATGATCGTCACATCTTAAAATTGTAATATGTAGGCCTACGTAATTTTTGTATAATTTTACTATTCGCTGGTTGAGTGGAAGAGAAGGCCTTATGGCCTTAACTCTGCCAGCTAAAATAAATTATTATTATTATTATTATTATTATTTATTTATTTATTTATTTATTTATTTATTAATTTATTTATTTATTTGTCTGACGGCTAGGCCTATAGCCTACTAATTCCGAGCTAAGTTTCAGTTGTACTGTAAACAAACTTGCATAAGATATTACTCCTCCTCCTTCATCTATTGGGAAACGTGGTACTTGCTACTTCTAACTCACACATGAGTGAATTATGTACGATATAAACTCTGTTCTTAGGCACTATTTCTTATTTATCTATTTATTAACTATCTATCTTCGGGTTTTTTACAGCAGCTGCTGCCGTTTTCCCGTGCCAAACGTCCAAAGCTAAATGAGCTAAAATACAAAATTCGTTATTGTGAGTTATCCTTGAAAGAATGCCCGCCATGTGCTCCTACGCTTGCACAGAAATCTACGTTCTTGTCCCGATCTTCTTGGCATCAATGAAAGTCAAAAATAGTTAGGCCTATTGCAAGTTATCCGTAAGAGATAAACGTATGCGGACTTGTTTGTAGAGCTTTTTGAGATATTTCTGTGTACATTAATTTTGTGTATTTGTTATGGTTTTGGCAGCGGAAGCCATTTAAGCGTCCAAAGAGCTACTTTCTTCACGTTTTCCACCATATAGGGCGATTTTTAAGGGTGTAGGAGTTAAATATCACAACTTTCTTGTAGCCTATGTTCATCCCGGGAATCTCCTGAACATTTTGCAAAAAGATACGCATATATGATTAAGTTTCTTGTCTTTTCCGCGCTATGGATAAAACCCAAGAAACATTTCTTAATCATACTTATATCCACTAAAATCTGAGAGAGAGAGAGAGAGAGAGAGAGAGGGGGGGGGAAGAAAGAAAGAGTGAGAGAGAGAGAGAGCTATTAATATCAGAGGATTGGAGGAAGATCAGTGGATGGACAGAGAGGAATGGCGTTTGGTTTCCGGAAGACGGTGACAGCTGCTATGATACCGGATGATGGTGATGATGATGTATGAAGGGCTTAGGGTAGTAACATGATAAGCCACACTCTGTTAAGAAATGTCATTTATTACAATGATAGCAAATAAATCTAATGAAAGGTCAGTGGATGGATAGGGAGGAATGGCGTTTGGTTTCCGGAAGACGGTGGCAGCTGCCATGATACCGGATGATGATGATGATGATTATGATGATGTATGAAGGGCTTAGGGCAGTAACATGATAAGCCACATTCTGTTAAGAAATGTTATTTATTACGATAGGAAATAAATATATTGAAATATCCATAAAATAAGTTGTAAGTGCGCCAGTGATGAGTTAAAACAAATAGACACAATGTATTAACAACAATACTGCCCAATTGGTATCTATATTTTTTGAAACATTAAAATCCGTATAGGCGATCTCGAAAAGAACAATATGTGGCTTAACATGTTATTGTCCTAAGTCCTTCATATATATATATATATATAAGAAGTTCGGAGCAAAAATGGGCCAAGCCCGTATTTTACTCTTTAGAGAAAAACTGGTATTAAAGTAATAAATATAATTGCAGATGAAAAATTAAACATTAGGCATAATTTTCGCAGTGAAAAAAAAGTAATAAAATACTTGTTTCACCATTGCTCTGAAGAATTATTGGTATTTTGTACCCAATTTCGCATACTATATAGGATTATCAACTTGCGGACTTGGTTCACTTCTGCTCTGAACTACTCATATATCCGTTAACGCGCTAAAGGCCGCAATATTTGTTTCGTCGAAACCAAACTTGGCATATAGCACTTAATTAAAAAAGTAAGGTCGAGTTCTTTAACCATGTAAATCGGAACGTTAGATATACGAGTTCACCTGAAACGCAAATTTAAAAATCGCTCTAGCGTTCTGAATTATCGATATTTTAAAACGAAACTCAGTATGAGGTAGTCAAGTCTATTGAAATAAACAGAGAAATAAACCGAAAATGAACGAAATCCAACCATTAGAAGTGGGGTTACCGGAAGCTCTAAATTAAAAATTGGCTAGTAACCGCTATGTTCGGTTCCTCGCAATGTATACCATATAATTTATGTGATTAATGATTAATGGCATAACTCATTGTTGATCAGCCATAGCCTCTCCTTTGTAGAGGCTGAGTCGACCCCAGGGCCATAGTGCCGCCAGAAGGTTTGGGTCAGTTTAAAAATCCTGACCCCACCGGGACTTGAACCCTCGATCTTCCGGCTTGTAGCGCAGTCATTCAAAATATATCTGCAGGCGGAAGAATTAGGAAGCTCTGTTTGTTGCTACACGTGACGTCATTTAAGGCAGTGTACACTGTCAGCTTCCCACGTCCCATTCCCCTCTGCATTCATTGATAGAAGTGTCACGTGTTCTATTCCTGCATAAACACGACTGCAGTGCCCTCCGTCAACAACTGCGTTTACTCCTTAAACGGGTAATACTAAGATGTTTAAGATCGGTAAATGTTGCTTAGAAGCCTCTCAGTTCCGGCTTATGGTTCTTTTATGGGTCTGAAAATCTTCAGACTCGTGACCCATGGCTTAAAGTCCCTCACGGAGAACTTGCTCACTAGATTTTTCCATCCTAAAAAAATCATCCACCGTGCATAACCACTAGTCCACCGCGGCATGTAATATTATTTAATTTGCAATGGATCTTATAACACATTCCTTTATTTGGCTCAAGTTTACAAACACCCTTGATTTTTCTGTTTATTGTTGTGAATTATAACTCTTCTTCTGTATTTAGCAACATTTTAAATATTTTAAAAATTTAAAATAATTTTATAACCTTATTCCTTTCCTCTAGTCCCAAGGGTCGCGGGTTCAAACCCGGGGTCGATGGAAAAATCCAAGGAACAAGTCTTCCGGGAGGGACTTTAAGCCGTGGGTCCCGAATCTGAAGATTTTCAGACTCGTAAAAGATCCTTAAGCCTGAATGAAAAGGTCTCTAAGCAAAATTTCAAAATTTACCGAATTTCCACGTCCTAGTACTACCTTGGTTTCCTAGATGTCAGTATGTGGCGGAACGCTGACCATGGATTACTCAAATGACATCTATACGAAAACAAGTGTAACTAAATTACTATGGTTCAAATTCTTCCCTGTAGGGGGAGAGCGCCTAAATCTCTGTTAAGGGAAACATGGGCTAACAAGATACAAGATACAAGAAGATTTTATAATTTTTTATGTATTTATTCAAATACACATATTGTGATGGTTGGAACCAGTGAGTTATCGGTGGTTGCGATTATTAAGGAATAAAAAATAAGGGCGTTCCATGGGATCCACCGTAGGTTAGAGTAACCGAATTAGGTTGAGTTAGTTAGTTAGGTTTTAGATTCATTACATTTTAAAAGTGTCTAAATACATAAAATAAAAAAACGATAATAATCGAAACTAGGATTATAATCGATATGTCGTTCAGTGGTGGGTTATCGCAGGCTCTATAAACTCTGGCGCATGCGCACTGTTGTTTTATGGACTTTGAAAATATATCAGGTAAATTAAAGTAAACATTTCCTTTATTTTCAATAAAGTAGTGGAAAAATGAATCGGTTGACATTGTTTAAATTGGTGTCAAATTATGCAACAGTCTCTAAATAGGTAATAACTTACGTGTATGTAAAAGTACCTATATGGTGAGAGGTTAAACCGCGTTATTGGAATGGGATACCTTTGAGGATACAGTGATAATTTAAGGACTAATTACAATTTACAGACTTCTCTCCTACAATAAACTAGTATTTATTTAACATGATTTAAATGTATAGGCCTACAACGTCTTCCTGTGCCCATTATTAAGTTTTGAATATCTTCCTCCATTCATCTCTATCCTTCCAGTTACCATCCTGTAGTCTCCTGTCCCTCATCAAGTTCTTAATTCCGTCTATCGATGTTTTTTTTAGGTCTCCCTCTCGTTTTCCTCCCATTTGGAACCCACACCAAACTCCTAACTAGCAATCTATCATCATCCATCCACTTTACGTGTCCAAAAATTATAATTGTTTATTTCGCACGAATTCTATAATTGTTTCGTTAAAGTTAATTTTGTCACGGATAATATTATTTCTAATCCTGTCTAATTTAGAGTATCGTGCAAATTTTCTTAAAAAATCAATAAACGATAAATTATACTTCTTTTAAAAAGGCACAAGTCGCATTTTTATAAAAAAAAAGCACAGTTAACTAACTCACTGGTACTATCGAACCCGTAGGTTCATGGCCGACGGGACATGCTCTCCATATAGCCCTATCCTGAGCTAATGTTTTCCAATCACCCCTGTATAATTTACTTCCCTCAAATAATATTATTCCCCCATTCCAGTCTTGTTCTAACAGTTGGGCGCTTCCCCTCTAGTTTTCCTACAAAAGGTTTCCATGCCCCTCTTTCATTCCCCAGTCATGCCACATGTCTTGCCTATCGCAGACTACAAGACTTAACTGATCTTACCATATGTGGCTTCCTATTCATGAAGCTCACTAGTATGTAGTTTTCTGCATTCTCCTGTCTGTTCATCTCTTTTGGCCAAAAATTTTGCTAAAACTTTATACTCAAATAATCATAATCGTCTTTTCTCCCTTAAAGTAAGAGTCCATGTTTCGCATCCATATAATATAGGCTAACTGGTAGAATAACTGTTTTATAATTTGTTAAGTTTAATTTTTATTTGAAAGGAGTTAGGATAAGAATCACTGTAATGTATAATAGCATGTATTTCCAGAATTGAACCTATGTATAATTTATTTGTGCATATCATTCCTATTTGTAATTATTGTTCCTAGATACTTGAAATCAGCCAATTCTTCAAAATTTACTTAATTTGTCATTAGTTATCTATTTCCATTATATAACAGTTTCTATGTGCGAACTTATATTTAGTTTTATTGGTGTTTACTTCCGGTCCCAATTTCTTAGTGGAATTCAAATACCTAGGAACAAAAGTTACAAATAGGAATGAGATGAACAAATAAATTAAACATAGTTATGTAGTATATTTATAAAGTATTATAATAGCACGGTTAAATTTCATGTCCAATGCAATACATATTGCATTTAAAATAATAACATATGATAAGTCTTTCTTATCGAGACACAATCAGTTTTTGTAGCAACGTATTATTACTAGAGACCGGATGTTAGGGAAAATTCGTATAGTTATATATTATAGATATTATAAAAGTGACTTCATATAAGTTCATACTAACAACCCTAGAGTTGTTTTCCATGAAGTTAATTTTGCCTATAAATGCCTA
This sequence comes from Diploptera punctata, assembly GCA_030220185.1. Classification (NCBI taxonomy): domain Eukaryota; kingdom Metazoa; phylum Arthropoda; class Insecta; order Blattodea; family Blaberidae; genus Diploptera; species Diploptera punctata. Next base: position 107,863 of record JASPKZ010003064.1, on the reverse strand, counting down.
TTTCAGCTTATGATGCCTATAAATGCCTATTTGCAATTTTTTCTCAAAATTAACTCAGTATTTCAATGAAATCAATTGAAATGGACAAACTTAAAATAATTTCATAGACGTTTCCATGTGTTCTTTTTATTAATTTCTTTGGAATATTTTAGTGACAGTAACGTAGCAGGTAGTTGGTTTCCCCCTCAATGCACTCCCGTTATGTAAATGTTGTATTTTCCTCCTCTTGCATTCCCGTTAAGCAAAATAGCCCTAAGCTTTTGCCCATTGCATTATGCTCCGGCTCTAAGGCTTGGAGAAAAGTTCTTTGCTTCTTATCAATACCAACATTGCCGAGTGACAAAGAGAGTATATGGCTCAAGCTTTCTTTCTCTGTCTCACACCTGTTTCTGAAACCAGCAATATTATTTTTGATGTTGGTAACACTGAATTTAGTCTGCAGTCCTCATTCACAGACAGGTGATTTAAAGACAAAGTGGGCTGCAAGTGTTTATATGTATATATATATATATATATATATATATATATATATATATATATATATATATTCGTCCTAGAGTGTTTTTCCGAGGCATGTTGTTTGGTTTTTTAGCATTTTTTTTTCTTTTTATGATGAACGAGGAGCTGGCCCGATGCATCAACCCCCAACCTGGGGGACGGGTAATTTTTGTTCAAGGTTTTCTTCCTCTAGCCTTTGATAGTCCAGTATCTTACTGCAAGGCAGCAGCACTAGTTTTGGTCCGCCCTGGGTATTTTATTTCCCCAGTACCCACCATATCTGGTGAGCGTTCCCCTATCCGCCACCTGGGGAGGCGTCCGATGGGAGACTGGCAACTCCACACATCATAGACATCATAGAAAAGAAAAGATTGCAGTGGTATGGTCACGTCAAACGAATGCCAGAGCAAAGATTGCCAAAAATTGTTATGGAATGGATCCCAATGGAAGGAGGAAGAGAGGAAGACCGAAGAAAACTTGGATAGAAGGGGTACAAGCAGCTATGAATATCAGAGGAATGGAGGAAGATCAATGGATGGGTAGAGAGGAATGGTGTTTGGTTTCCGGAAGACGGCGGCAGCTGCCATGATACCGGATGATGATGATGATGATGATGATATATATACCTTTAGAACAGCTTTTTTAAGATATCTAAAGAGCGGACGACAGTAAAATACAAACTTACCAATTTCGTGAAATTTTCATAATTTGGCGCGAACATATTCTCAAATGACGGTTGTTCTGTTTTGTAAAAAGGCAAAACAAATTCCAAAAGCATCTCTGATATCTTCGCATGCTATTGATAGCATATGTTTATATTCTTAACGTAAGACTGTAAACAGTTATGTTGTTGTCCATTTTTTGTAATAGCCTATTTTGAATTTTTAGTGCCTATATTAATGATTTTAGTGCCATTTTGCCTGCCTATTTTGAATTTTTTAAGTGCCTAACATCCGGACTCTAATTGAATCGGCACATGCTAAAAGGGCCTCAGTCAAGAAATACGGAAAATTGAGTCAAGCATCACATCGTTGTCTGATAGTGGTTTCAAATATTTTATGCTATAAAAATCTCAGTCACATGCACCTGGAGCATGGAGTTCGAATGAAACATACAATAAGGACTTCAGTCAATGACTAAGGCCAATAGAAATGTCTCAAGAGAAAAAAAAGTTAAAAATTAAGCTGACTGACTGATGCCCTTTCAGCATGTGCCGATTCAATTATTACGATAAGTCTGCCGTAGAATTATTATATATGACATGGTTCACTTTGAGTCCGGTAGAGGCGCTTTGCGCGCACTGGCTCCCGTGTGGAAGTGCTGTTCAATACTGTGTAAGCTCCTGCCCTCTGTCTCCGGCTGATGGAAGTAGATGAACACTACTCCCGCCACGCTGATGGCACAATACAGCCAGAAAGTGCCGTGCAGGTTCAGATTTCGCTGAATGTTCAGGTACGTATTGGAGGCCAGGAATGCAAACACGTAGTACGCTGCCGAACACAGGCCTGCTGCTACACTTCGCGTCCTGCGCACAACACAAAATTACATCTTAGTTTGCTATTTCACTTTTCAGTAATAGTATTGTATTGTATTGTATGCCCATGTTTTTCCCTTTACGGAGATTTAGGCGCTCTTCCCCTACAGGGAGAAATTTGAACCATAGTATTTAGTAACACTTGTTTTCGTATAGATGTCATTTTGAGTGGTCCGTGGTCAGCGCACCGCCTCACACTGACATCTAGGAAACCAAGGTAGTACTAGGACGGGAAAATTCGGTAAATTTTGCTTAGAGGCCTTTTCATTCAGATTAAGGATCTTTTACGAGCCTGAAAATTTTCAGTCTCGGGACCCACGGCATAAAGTCCCTCCCGGAGGACTTGCTCCTTGGATTTTTTCCATCCTAAAAAAAATCCATGGACCCCGGCCGGGTTTGAACCCGCGACCAGAGGCAAGGAGCATAACCACTAGTCCACCGCGGCCGACTTCAGTAATAGTAAGAATATAATTAAAATAAAATCCTCAACTCGTGTCCATCTGATGTTCGGGTCGAGGGATGAGATGAGATGAATCCCCTTATATAGAGGTCTGTGAATGACGAGGGTACCGGCCGACCACGCGTGACGCACTATCGGGGGGGGGGCAGATTAACGAAATGGATGAGATGAGTGTGGAGAAATGGTGGGATGAAATTGTGGCAGGGGAAAACGGGAGGAAATCCCGAGAGAAACCTATCCGAGCTCCATTTCGTTCACCACAAAACCCGCTTGGAGTGACTGATACTCGATCTCGGAATCCTAGCGTCGAGAGGCGAGCGTCAAACCGCTTGCGCCATGGAGCCGCCTTTAAGAATATAAGTAGGCCTATGTGGTAAAATTGCTCCGAGGAGACAATATGGTTTGCTGTCATTAAATAACTCACTAGAACAATTGAAACAGTAGATTTATTAGCGCATAGACATAAGCTCTCCATCCATTCCTATTCTGAGCTAACTTTTCTAATCATATTCCGTATATTCAGCGTTAATTATTTACCCACCCAATTCTTGGCCATCCTACTGGCGATTTCCAAGTTTCTAAGCTCCTCTTTCGTTCAAACGAGTAAGTCAATGGAAGAATAATAATGTTCAATTCTGTGGAGTAAAAACATTCCGAACAAAACTAAAAAAAAAAAAACTTGATGATCTTGAGGAAGATTTCCGAGCTGTAGGCAGTGGTCTCGAGGCTTGAAGTTCCCCGACGTTTCGCCAGTGACTGCGTCTGGCATCCTCAAGGGTTGTCTTGAGACTGGCACAACCAAACGCAGCATCGCAACCAAATTTAAGGAGCATGAAAGTTACAATCGTCTTAAACAAATGGATAAGTCGGCAGTAGCAGAACACACTCTTTACTCGATGCCACATATTACAACACCAGAATACAGACATGTTATCTAAATGCACACACTATTTTACCCGTCTACAACGAGAAGTCATCGAAATATTCAAACATAAAAACAGTTTCAATAGAAAAGAAGAATCATTAAAAGTCAATAAAGTCTGTATACCGGTTCTAAAAAAACGCAGAATGCAAACCTATACAAGAACAGTCCACTAGACCATCAAACAGCAACCTCATTGGAGCAATGGAAGTCCTTACCGCTGACCAATCAGAAGGCAGATATAACCTACAAACACATCGCTGTGAACGGTATAAATAGGACAGACAATGGACAAAATTGCTATGTCCGGCCGAGTGGTATACGATGCCCTGCTTTAGTAGGATTACACCTCATTTCACCACCTTCCCTTTACAATTTTTTTTATAAACTGAACACAAACGCCGCTAGATATAGTGGGTTAAGTGGTTAAACTCCATCTAGATAATCACTATGGTATTTGCTGCCAGGGAGCCGCAACTGGTTCTAGTGCAGCGCACTGGGCGATGCTAGACATTGCCAAACAACAACAAAATTGCTAGTCTCAAGACAACCCTTGAGGATGCCAGACGCAGTGTCTGGCGAAACGTCGGGGAACTTCAAGCCTCGAAACCACGGCCTACAGCCCGGAAATCTTCTTCAAGATCATCATAGCAACTCCGGCCGTGAAAGCGTATAGTCAATACATTTAAAAAAACTTATTTATAGTCCATTGGTGAAGAGTATACTATTGTATAGTGCGGAAGCGTTGACAAAAGCAAGTAAACTATTGGCGGCAGAGATCAACTTATGTAGGAGGGCTTCTATGGAGCGATTCCTTATAGGCCTACAGGTGAAAATCAAGCCACCTAGATTCAAAATATATCATATTGATATCAGTGGTAATTACAGTAACGTCAATGAATTGTTAAGAGTGATATCTATTTTAATAAATTTGAAAATCGCCATGTTTCTTGTATTTGTATTATTTTGTAAGCCCATGTTTTCCCTTAACAGAGATTTAGGCGCTCTCCCCCTACAGGGAAGAATTTGAACCATACTAATTTAGTTACACTTGTTTTCGTATAGATGTCATTTGAGTGGTCCGTGGTCAGCGTTCCGCCTCATACTGACATCTAGGAAACCAAGGTAGTCTAGGACGGGAAAATTCGGTAAATTTTGCTTAGAGGCCTTTTCATTCAGGCTTAAAGGATTTTTTAAGAGCCTGAAAATCTTCAGACTCGGGACCCACGGCTTAAAGTCCCTCCCGGAGGGCTTGCTCCTTGGATTTTTCCGTCCTAAAAAATCCATCGACCCCGGCCGGATTTGAACCCGCGACCCTCGGGACCAGAGGCAAGGAACATAACCACTAGTCCACCGTGGCCGATCATGTTTCTTGTATAAAACATTAAAAGAAAACAAACCCTGGTCTGAATTCGAATTAACTATAAAAACCTGACAAATATAAGGTTAGTGTGATTTGTTTTATATTTTTAAGTTGAAGACTAACTAACCGAAATTTAAAACTAACCGAAATGTTACATAAATAGTTGGTGTGGATAATTGTTTTGGGTTAGCGACCAATTTGAAAATGTTACAGTAACACCAGGCAGACAAAGATTCATAAAAAATATTCGTTCAAGAAAAATATCTAAAATAAATAATAGTTTAAAAAAATAAAACAACACGCTTTATTAGAAAACCGAACTAAAAATAATTTTAATTTCCAACACCTTTGGGATAAAATTAAAGTGGTCAACAAAAAATTCATCTCCAACACATCTAGAGTAAAACTAGCGTTATCTACAAAAAAAAATTACCATCAAAAGCATGGGGTGCTTTTTATGGTTTTTGCGCTTTTGTCCTAGAGACTTTACTTTTACCAATATCTGTTTATTATCAAATAACCCATATTGAGAGGTGTTGACTACTGTATAGGGAGGGCACAATTTATAAATATTCCTCAGGCATAGTTAATAACTAACTTAAACCAGCTTAAACCCAGCCTAAATCTAACGTAACCCAGCCTGAACCCAACCTAACCCATCCTAAACCTAACTTATTTATCTATAATGGCGTAGTCCATTGTTGAGTCATAGCCTCTCCTTTGTAAGGAGTTACTACATAGCCATAGACCAAGTTATCCATTATCAGTCATTTGATGTGCGTGTTCTGGTACCGGCCTTTTTCAGGCCCTGACCCAATCTTTATTGTGCTTATCTTGTAGTTTTCTGCAATTAAAATTTTGAGCTGAAAAAATGATCTTCTCCCAGCTGGTTTCTAAAGTTTTCTTGAAGATTTGATATTGTATTCTTCTTGTGTTGTGCTTAAGCTTCTTGGTCTTAAATATGTTCTTGAAATAGTATTTTCTGGATTTATTTAAGGACTTGAAGTTACCAGACTTGTAAGTAGCATTACAGTGGTTTTTAGGAGTTCTGGATTCATGAGGATTTTAGATACAAGGGATGGGAGTTGATGTGTTAGGTTTTCAGGGTTTATGGTTGTAGGAGTTGTTGGAATTTCCATTTTTGGTGCTGAAGTGTTGACCTTTGATGTTTTAGGCTTTGTTTGTTGTTTAGTCTTTGATGTATGTTAGTTTCTAGTTACCGGTACCTTATTTGCTCGCAGATGTCATGCGGTCAACACGCCGACCCAATGAAATTCAAGAAGAGGCAAAATTCGAAATAAAATCAAAGAAATAATGGATGTTCAAAAATATGTTTTACAAGTTATTTAAGAAAGAAATCTGTAATAGTTCGGTCACGTAAAGAGAATGTCAGATGACAGGATACCTAAGATGATATTGAATTTTGTAGCGGTGGGCTATTATTATTATTATTATTATTATTATTATTATTATTATTATTATTATTATTATTATTATTATTGTTGTTGTTGTTGTTAATCATAATATATCTACCTAGAATGGCGTAGTCCATTGTTGAACCATAGCATTGTTTTTTAAGGAGTTACTATAACAAGTTAATTTTTAGTTACCTTATTTGCTCATGGATGTCACTAGTGGCATGCTGTCAACACACCGACTCAATGAGACATGTGACAGGCAACTAAGGCATTACTAGAACGTTGAGGTCGATAAATTTCGCTTAGAGGTATTTTTATTCAGGCTTAAGGATCTTTTAGGAGCCTGGAAATATTCAGACTCGGGACCCACAGCTTAAAGTCCCTCCCAGAGGACTTGCTCCTTGGATTTTTCCGTCCTAAAAAATTCCATCGACCCCGGCCGGGTTTCATATAATATATATATATATATATATATATATATATATACACACATAGGCCTATATGAGAGTCTGTGAGTCTGCCTGACCTTTACGGACTCAAAAATCACTTGACCGATTTTAATGGGGTATTTACTATAATTTAGACAAATTTTCTGGGATAATATTAACATAGGCATATTACAGTACAGTATTATTAGGGCCGGAGGTAAAAAAAGGCGCATCGGTGCACTAAAAATGTCGCTTTTTGGACGTTTAAATGGCTTACATTGTCTAAACTATAATAAATACACCAAATTAATGTATACTGAATTAAATATCTAAAAAATTCTATAAATAAGTCCATGACAGCACGTGTCTGTATTTATAGGCAACGCCAGGTAATCAGCTTGGGGTATCTAAAAACAATTATGATAAGAATTTATAATTGTTTTTCTTTTTACTTATTCAACTAAACACAAAAACACATTCATGTATTTAGCGATAGCAGCGCACGCCGGTATTAGCTAGTAATAATAATATCCATCCATAGAATTCTGCCCGAAGGCAGGTCCTTCACTGCAACCATAGCATGTTCATGCTATGCTTGCAGCTTTACTAGAGAATTGTAGGTGTGGTAGCTTCCCGTTGCTTTCCACACCGGAGAAGGATGATGATGATAATGAGAAGGATGGTGATGATGGCCATATGATTTCGGGGACCGTTTGGGCCTTAAAGTTTTCCTGACATTTGTCTTACAGGTGAGGAAAAACCTCGCCCAGAAAAACTGCCCCGACCGGGGATCGAACCCGGGCCCACTGCGTGACAAGGCAGCACGCTACCTCGAGACCACCCAAACAAAGCGAATTTGACATGGATGATGGTAATGGTCAGATGGCGTAAGGGGCTACTTGTGTCACAAAGGTACCCGACATCGTCTCAAAGGTGAAAAAAAATGTGTTAGTACACTTACTTGAAAGGGAAGACCTCGCAGAGCATGCACCAGGGGACCATCCCCAAGCTGCTGTTGAGGAAGGACATGACTGCGAACAGTAACAGCGGTACCCAGGTTGACTGGAGTTGTCTGTCTTCTGTCTCAGCGGGGAGAAGCTCCCAGTAGCAGTAAGCTCCCAGCAGGAAGGTACTGATCGCAGAAACAGCTTGTCCCAGAATGGAGAGCTGTCTCTTCCCCATTCGAGGTACCAGTGCAGTGACGCTGATGGCACCCAGAACACCGCTAACCGCTTGGATAACCTGCGTGCAAACAACACCATAACTATAGGGTTTTTTTCACATCTAGAAAATAGTATTGCTCTAACGGAGCAATTCTTGTTAGTAAACGTGCCCTCTCTATATGAAATTTATTTATTAGCAAATTCATTAAAATAAACAGTATTTTTTTTATTTTTATATTATGTTTTTCAAAATGTAAATCTTTCTTTTTTTTTTCAAAATTTATATTTTTTTAAATTTTTCTTTCAAATTTTTTAGGTTTTTTTCTCGAGGAAATAAGTAAAAGAAATTTGAAGAAAATAGAAATGTAATATATATATAAATATATATATATATGTAAATTTTGGAAAAAAGTATAAAATATTTGAAAAAAAAATTAAAATAATACAAATTTTAAAAAATATATATATATATATATATATATATATAAATTTTGAACAAAAAATTATTAAAAAAAAAGAAAAATTTGAAAGAAAGTAAAAATTTTGAAGACATGAACAAAAACTTTGAACTTTTTTTTTTCATTTTTTTTCTATTTTTTATATTTTATCCAAAATTTTATTTATTTTTCAGATTTTTTTCGATGTTTAAATGTTCTATTTTTTAATGTTTCTTTTTCAAAATTTTTATATATTCTCAACATAGTTTCATTCATAACTTTGCCAAGGAAATGGGTGGCCGATTTATCAAAAAAAAATTCTAGAAGGTATAATTATCACACACTTATTTAATAATAGTTAGGGGCTGAACTCAGTTATTGGAGATGTCACTGAACCATCCCCTTTCAATGAAACTTGTTTTGAGACGTACAGCAGTGACGCAAATAGTTTATCACGTATGATTTAGAATGTTCTGAAGCTATTGGCGTTTGTAATCACAATCTATACTATTCCAGATGTTAGTTGACATCAACTAATGTTTAGTAACCACATTAGAATGATCACGAATTAGATTTAGTAGCAATAGTGAAGATAAATGTGCCATACAATTATGTTGCTGCTGTGCTTATGCTAGGAGGAGAAGAGAGATGTGTTCTCTTTTCTGTCACTCACTCTGCGATGTTAAGTGACAGCAGCGGTCCCATAAGAGAAAACTATTATCTAGACATGAAAGACGCTATAGGTTAGAAATAAAGTGGCTAAAATGTAAGTAAAAATTTGGTTACCATCATGGAAAGATGTGCAATGGCTGTCCAGTAATTTTTTGGAGGGTGGGGGAACATACTTTTACTCATACACAGAATTTTGTTGGTCTGACGACAATAAACTCATGATTAACACAAAGAAAACAGTTCAAATGAACTTCAGGAAAGGTGGAAGAGAGAGCCCACAAGACAGGGTAAGATGTAAGAATGAACCCCTCCAAGCAGTCAACTTCTTCAAATACCTGGGCGTGACCCTCCAGACGACAATAAAATCATTCAGGATTCACATCAAAGCAAGAGCAGCAGCAGCCACAAAGGCAGTCTTTGACATAAGCTTTTTTTTTAATTATCTCTAAAAACCGCCATGAAACTCTTCAACGCCAAGATCATACCCATTTTAACATACAGCATAGAATTAATCTGGGAAAAACCAGGAATAAAAAACCTGTCAGCGATAGAGGCCGTGAAAGCCCGGTTCCTGAAGTCAGCACTAGGATTATCCAAACAAACCCAATCACGACTCGTCTATGAACTTGCCAGAGCGACGTTCCTAATAGAAGATCTCAGGACCAAATTTAACCTAATATTTACGGAGAACTGGGGAAAGCTAATGGATATGAGAAGATAGAAAACAACAGAGATCTGGTCTGAATTTTATTCTACAGAAGCAAAGGTAAATAGAACATGTATGGAAACCAACCAAGATCTACGCCACTTTGTAAATTCCCTAGCCGCATGGTTACCACCACAAAGTATGTAATGCGAAGACCTACCACGATCCTAACTCAACATGTGTATGTGAACTTTGTGAACTATCTTTTAATCGTTACCACATTACAACATGTAAAACACTATCCAAGTCAATAATTGAGACATGCAGTTAATAACACTGTGAACACGAAGTGTAGGAAGACTCTAACCTTAGTTAGTTCCATGCACAACTTGGCACTTTTTTGTTTATTATAGAAGGGGATGAATATGATATGAAATATATGATAAATAAACTAATGGAAGAATATAAAAAATGGGGAGTGAATATAAATTTATAGAAAACAGAATATATGTGTTTGGGAAAGGATGTGGAGATGTGGATGACCTCATACTTGAAACAGGGAATATAAAAAAAGTGAATTTTTTAAAATATCTTGGGTCAATAATTACAAGTTTAGGTACCTATGAGAGAGATGTACAGACTAAAATTGCAATGGCAAAAAATGCAACTAAGACACTATGGAGTAATTTGGAACAAAAATATTACAAAGGAAACTAAAATTAAAATTTATAAGAGCATAATACAGAATATTTTGTCATATGGGAGTGAAACTTGGTCTTTGACGGAATTACAAAAGAATAAAATTAGAACAGTTGAATTTGATTATTTTAGAAGAAGCATTCAAAAAAACAAGACAGGATAAAATAAATTAATTCCTTTGGAGAGAAATGAATGTCACCACATCTGTTGTTAAGAGGATTGAAAATCAAACGCTTAAATTATATGGCCATGTACAAAAAATGGAAAATGAAAGATGGCCAAAATAAATATACCAATGGTCACCCCCTGGAAGAAAAAACGTGGCAGACCTAGATGGAAATGGAAAACTTACGTCAGAACCATAATGGATGATAGGAATTTGGAAGAGGAAGATTGGAATGATAGAGATAAATGGAAATTGAAGACGGCAAACCTATAAGTGCGAAAGCCGAAGAAGAAGATAGAATTTTGTTGGTCCTTCTCAAAGTAGTTTCCTTTGTATGCAATGCATTTCTACCAGCGATATTCTGAGTCTGCGAATACAGTTTGGAAACCATTTTTACAGGTCTTTCAAAACCGCCTCCGCGATGGAAAATGCCTCCGCCAAGATATTTATTCAAGATATGGAATAAAAATAAGTCATGAGGCTAAATTTAAACTGTAGGTATGGGTATATTGATTAAGACTTTCACGGCTATCGTTATGTACGGCCAAAATACTTTTTTCGGGATTTTTGGCCGTGTCTTGCAGTGTTGTCTTCTCGGCCTTCTGTGGGGGACTTCTTCAGGAGATATTGCGTGTAAATGTTCGTAGTAAACTACTAACTAGTTGTTAATATATTTGATTTTAATGTAACTATGATTTTTAGTAAATAATTTCTATTTAGTTGAGTTAAACATAGAATAGCATGCCCATTTGCTGTTGTTATTTACTAAAAATCATAATTACGGTAAAATCACACAAGGTAACAAGTACTTAGCAGTTTATTACGAAAATTTACACAAGCAAACTCTCCTGAATATGTCACTCAGAGAAGGTGATGGAAATTCGAGAAGGTAACACTGCAAGACATAGTCAATAATCCCGAAAATATATTTTAGAATATAGGGATGGGTGATGTGCACACTAGGGTTATACTTTTTGGACTTTTGTGAAATAAAATATTTCCTGTGCAATGAATGGGTAAACTTTTACTTAAAACCATTGAAAAGGGTCTTCATTTCACTGAGCTTCAAGATTAGGTAACACCCAAATATATTTATATATCAATATTTAATATTTTTTAAGAAGAGTAAAAGGCTGCACTAGAATGGACCAGATAAGAAACGAGGATATCCGTGAAGAACTGCAGATCTACTCCATAAAAGAAAAGATATTTAACAACAAGATACAGTGGAAAGAACATGTAGAAAGAATGGAAGAAAGTAGATTACCAAATAAAATCTTACATTATTTTCCAAGAGGAAGAAGAGATGTCGGACGTCCTCGGAAGAGATGGTCTTAGATCTATTAGTGAAGACGGAACAGGCAACTCTTAACTAAACCAGGAAGTGAAGAATAAGATATTTAATATTGATTTGGGGGTGACCTTTTCTTGAAGCTCAGTGAAATTAAGGTCTTTTCAATGGTTTTAAATAAAAGTTCAGCCATTCATTGCACAGGAAATAAATTTATTTCAACAAACAGTCTTTTGTGAAATAAAATATTTCCTGTGCAATGAATGGGTGTAAAATATTTCCTGGGCAATGAATGGGTGTACAATGAATGGGTGAACTTTTACTTAAAACCATTGAAAAAGGCCTTCATTTCACTGAGCTGCAAGAAAAGGTCACCCCTAAATACATTTATATATCAGTATTTAATATTGATTTGGAGGTGACCTTTTCTTGAAGCTCAGTGAAATGTTTACCTTTTTCAATTTAACCCATTCATTGCACAGGAAGTATTTTATTTCACAAAAGTCCAAAAAGTTATAACCCTAGTGCACATCTCATTTTGGTTTTTGCAAGATATTCAGCAACAACATCTGTGACATGTCTGCCTTGCTGTTTCATGTGGTAGCATGACCGTTCCATGACTAGTGGGCCCTTGTTTTGATACCCAGCGGGATTGAAAATTTTAATTGTTAAATTAATTTAATAAAATGCATTTAATTGCATTAAATTAAATGGTGTTTTATGGGATTAGAATATAAGTTCTAAAACAAAAACAAACCTTTTAAATACAAAAATGAGTACAATGACATAGGTGCAAAACATGGGAATTAAACTCTTAAACAATAAGTAAATGAATTCTGTAGAAATGAATTCTTGGAGTCGTTCAGCAGGAATTTCTAGAAAAGATCAACTATATCCACCGAATGATAAAATCAAAGAATATAGAGATAAATGGTTTAAACTTGTAGAAAGAATGAATGAAAATAGATTACCAAAAGCAGCATTTAACTACAAGCCAAGAGGTTCAGGAAATGTAGGAAGTCCAGTGAAAAGATGGACAGAATAACTATGAGGAGGAATAGGAAATTTGCCTAGCACGTGAAGTGAAGAAGAAGAAGAAATAAGAAACAGTTTAATTAAACAAAAAGATGAATGCTCAAATTTCAATTATGGATTTCGTAAAAACAACAATTAAAATATATTGACTTAGGTTTTCACGGCCGGAGTTATTATGATGATCTTGTAGAAGATTTCCGGGCTGTTGGCCGTGGTCTTGAATTTTGTAGTTGCTAACCAACCAGAAGGCAGATTCAATTTATAAAGTAACGGACCGCGCAGAGAACACGTCGCGGATAAATGTACACATTGGGCAGGTATTCGACATAATTGTCAATCTCAATACAACCCTTGAGGAAGCCGGACGCAATCTCTGGCGAAACGTCGGGGAACTACAAGTCTCAAGACCAAGGCCAACAGCCCGGAAATCTTCTACAAGATCATCACAACAATTAAAATCTTATGGCCATGTAAAAAGAATGACAGAAGATAGATTCCCAAGAAGAATACTGGAATGGGTGCCACTTGCTAGAAGAAGAAGACGGCTAAAAAATAACATGGATATGTGGTGTTTTAAACAGCATTATATAAAAATAATTAAACGACGGAGATTGAAATGACAGAGATGAGGAGGAGAATGACAGTAGATTAAGTGAGACAGGAAGATGTGAAACATTGTGAATCCTGCTAACTCACTGGCTCTATCGAACTCATAGGTTCATGGCCGCGCGGACATAAGCTCTCCATACGTCCCAATATGACCTATTGTTTTCCAATCATCCCCTGTATAATCTACTTCCCTCAAATCATGGATAATTTTATTATGCCACCTCATTCTTGGTTTACCATCTGGGCGTTTTCCCTCTGGTTTTCCTACCAGAATCTTGCTAAATAAATTAATTAATTTAATTTCAAAATTTTGAATCTCACGGCCAGGAGACGTGGTAGCTCTTGAACAGTGAGTTGCCGGGTGGGCGGTCCCGTCCTCGCAGAAACACTTTGTATATACTCACAGTGCTCCAGTGGGATCCTAAAGGTAACTTGAATTTATCAAAGACTGTAACCATGAAGGGTTTTAGTGCTATGTATCCGGACCACGTGATGAGGAACATGAGCACCACGATGAGCATCAAGGGACGTCTTGTGCTGGGCTCAAATAGTGCCTTCATCCTACTGAGAGACTCTGGGTCACATGCTTGAACTTGATCTGGAAACAATATACAACATACAGTCAGATATGGAGATGGTCAATCAATTTGGATCAACTTTTTTAGCAAGTATTTATACAATCACGTGTCTGGGAACTGCAGCATCTCGACTGTCTTGTCACAGTATTAAAATACCATTCCAATAACATTTCGGAAGGGAGACTAGAGTTCAGTATAAATATAGCCAGGGAGAGATGATATTACGTAGTCAAGGGTTCTGCAGTGAGATCAGTTTAGTAGTGGAAGGCAGCCGCGGGATTTGTGCTGTGCAATAACGAAGGCTTACGCGTGCAGGCACGAGACTTGAAATGTGCGCTGACTCAGCAGTTTACGAGTTCACGGCCACAGTCAGATAGTGTACCTCGAGTAGATAAAGTGCTTGATCACTTTTCCTTGCGAACTGAATGACGTGTGTATACGTTATTTCAATTTTAAAATTTGTACCTTATAAAACATAAGTGTAAAGTGAGTCACGTGTGTATGAGTGTAAACTGTATAATGGCTAATAATTTTTCTACTGAACAACGTGTATCTATTCATGAACAATATTTGTTAACTCAGTCTGCCAGCCAAGTATGAAGACTTTTTAAAACACGATTCCCGGGTATAAAAATCCATCACGTTCAACAGCCCATATGTACAAAACATAAATGTCAAAAATGTATGGACAGAGAAGGTGAACAGTTCCAACACCTGCTTCAGTAAGTTGGTAAGTACGACGATTTGTAAAATAGTTCCGAAAATGTGTGTGGTTGTATCACCGCGATCCTACGCTGTCCGTTCCCCGCCGCGAGTGCGTCAGCAGTGTACAGTGAAATCCCCGCGTCTGTCTTCCACTACTACAGTCCATGAGGGCTAACTTGTCTAGAATATTTTAGAAAGAGAAACAGAGTACTCACCATCTTCTTTCTCACTCATACACATATCACTTCACGGTGACAGCGGTAGGGCAGACACTCCCTGTAGTAAACATAGATCAGTGGTGGCATTCCCTTCTTCTAAAGATTCTTCCTGGCAAGTTTCTATGTCTTCATTTTAATTTTCATCGTCGTCGGTATCGTCTAAATTTATTTCAAACCGATCACTAATTTCGTCCATTAAACCGTCTGCCTGCCAATATGACGCTTCAATCTTTTCAGTGTGTTCACACGCTCTTCTCCAATTTTCTGCAGTCGCTTTTAACAGAGCACTCTGGACCAGTCGTCACTGACAAAAAATTACCTGACACAAAATTGACTGGACGGAAGAGGGGGGGGGTGGAGTTTTTCTAGCATTCCTAAGTAATTTTACAAGGGTAGCCCATTGTGTTTTGCGAAGGGTGGAAGAACAGTTCTCTAGACAAGGATAGCAGAAATCAAGCCAACTTAGTCCTCCTCCATTATAAACTGATCTCACTGTATATAAACATGTGACTGGGAACTGTAACACATCGACTGTTGCGCCAGAATAATAAAGTATAATTTGAAGAGTATGTGGGACGGTTGACAAAAGTATACTGGGACTGTACTCAATATAGACAATGTCACATAATCAAGGATTCTAGACAAATACTTATCTGGGACCTGCAGCAACTTGATTGTTGTGCGACAGTCATAAAGTATCATCTCGAGAGTTTGTGGGGGGATGCTCTAGAGTTCATTGGAACTGTAGCCAGTACACACCAGTCAACAGTAATGTGACTGGGAATTGCAGCATATTGACCATTGTAGTAAAGTCTTAAAGTGTACGGGGTGAGTCATAAATATGGCTATACTTTTGATCCCGTTGTGTGATGAAAATATTATCATTACAGGAAATATGAAATTACCGTTGGAAAGGCAATTATTCAAATTACAACAATGGAATAAAACAAAACAGTGTAGAACTTACGTCATTAGTCAAAATGGGCAAATTACATTTGCTGCATGGGCAATAACATATGCTAATGATCGTGAGGCCGCAAGACGGGCAAGACGTGAGTTTAACGTAGCATTGCAGCCGTCGACTATGGGGAAGTGGAGAAAACGACTGCTGGAAACGGAAAGGATGCAGAAAATCAAACCTCCTGGAAGGCCTCGCATTAGCACGGATGCAGAAACAACGAAGAGAATTGTGGAGGCGTTCGACGCTAGCCCACAAAAATCAACCCGCCAAGCTGCACGTGAGCAGTGATTTGTTTTGTTTTGTTCTATTGTTGTAATTTGAAGAATTCCCTTTCCAATGATAACATCATATTTCCTTTAATCATAATATTTTCGTCACAAAATGCGATCAAACATGAAGCCATATTTCTGAATCACTCTGTATTTTAAAATACAACAGGAAGTAACATTAAGAGGTTTGTTCAATAATTAAAACATTTTGTCTGTTCATTCTTACCTCTTAGAGTTGTTTTTGTCGAACATTGTTTCAGAGCTTCTTAGTCTCATCGTCTATATGTGGTCTGTAATCGCTGGCGATGGGGCTAAAAGACTCTGAAACATATGTTCGACAAAAACAACTTTAAGAGGTAAGAATGGACAGACAAAATGTTTTAATTCTTAAAATATAATTTAAAGAGTTTGTTTGAAGTGGACTAGACCTCACTGTAACTGTTAGACTACCCGCATTCAAGGGTATTAATTTTGTCCACTGCGCATCCAAGGTCATGTCTCAACTGAGATGGAACGAGTTTTATCTGTTCTATAAGCGAAGATTACCAGCACACCTGCATGGAGTTATAAATAAATATATTGTCTGATCAACGGATCTGTGCCCCCGTAAGATATGCGAACTAAACTCTAAGTCCTTTTCTTTCTCGGTAAATCATTTCTCTCTCTTTTCTTTCGCCCCTCTCACTACTCATAATTTTGAGCCTTCTTGCGCGGCAGATTATTTGTACTTGCAGTCCAGTGTTGTCAACTCAACATGAACGGAGTGGTGAAATAAATATTTTAAACAAATAATAGAAGTCAATCAGCGTCATTAGACCTAGTTAAATATGAAGAAGTAGTATTTAACCTTACGTGATTCAATATTTAACTCATTCGCCTCAAAAGACGAGGTAAACTCGCCGGCTGTTAAATGACCTTCAACTCAGAAGACGAGGTACACTCGCTTAACTCTGATGTTATATATTTTGCAATATTCTATACATTCTTTGGCAGGGTATTCCTTTGTTAACATTTATGAATAGTAGAGGAATGTGTTTTGGCCTTCAAAATTATTGTGATCTCAAGTACCGTTATCTTTTGTTTGTTTTGAAAGTCTGAAAATAGACAATATAATTTACGCTAACATAAATCCGGTTTCTGGGGAAATGCATTGAGAATTTAAACCTGAAGCAAATGGGTTAATATACATGACACTGTTTGAGGAATGTTTGACAACATCACTACTCGGAAAGTTAAGGTGGCTGCTGTTTGACGTGGTGGGAGGGAAGCGCATGGAATGGAGTGAGTACAGGCGTTAACTTTTCTAAGAACGATTGCAGCGCTGAAGGGGCACAGATCCATTGGTACGACAATATTAGGCAATTATACCTGTCCGAGATTCGTGGCTGTTGACAATCTGAGGAGTTGGATTAGAGACATTTTCTGGAATGTTAGTAACACTTTCGTCCAAGAATCCAACATTAACTATTCCTTTCTTTGTCGCCTCGTAATGTTTAACAAGTTCGTCATATTCCCGCTGCACGGCGCTAGGTTCCACCCAACCGCGTAACCAACTCAGAGATGTTTGTGCTTCTTTTTTTCTTCCTCTAGATAGCAGCCATATTGGAGGTTCGGGAACCTGAAAACCATCATTATTAATAGTCAATGCAATCTTATTAATAGCAGAAGAATTTGCAAATCGTAAACGTATGCACTATTGCCAGATTCTCCCACTCCCTATTTATATACATACAGAGTGGCAGGCCTACAATAAGAGAATGCAAAAACTAACACGACATGGGGGATACTCCACTGAACAATTTTGAGATAGGGAACCTAGGGTCCGAGAAACCAGCTTAAGGAGATAACTCAAACTCACTGGCTCTGTTGAACCCGTAGGTTCATGGCCGCACGAACATAAGCTCTCCATACAACCCTATCCTGAGCTAATATTTTCTCATGTTTTCTATTCCCCTGTACAGGCCTAATCTACTCCCCTCAAATCATGGATAATGTTATTCTCCCACCTCATTCTTGGTCTACCAACTGGGCGTTTTCCTTCTGGTTTTCCTACAAGAAGTTTCTGTGCACCTCTTTCATTCCCCATTCGTGCCACATATCCTGCCCAACGCAGTCTACGAGACTTAACTTTTTTTTATATCTGGCTTCCTATACATACCATGTAGCTCACTATTAGGTCCTATGTAGTTTTCTCCATTCACCCGTCTGATCATCTCTCTTTGACCCAAAAATGTTTCCGATTCCGATTGAGGGTCTTTCCACTTTTCAGCGGTTGCCCTTTTACCAGCCGGCTGCTGGCCCTTCACATCCACATGTGTCAATCACAGAGGTAGATGATCAACAGCCAGTGTAGGGGTGACATGTGGTTAGCATGTCGAGTCCCCCAGCCGTTATAGCTGGTTCCTTAACCTCGAGCCGCTACTTATTGTAGCTACCCAATTGCCTCACGATGCTGGTTGGACACCGGTCCCATACTGGCCGAAATACCATGAGAAAATTTCTTCCCCCATGGAGACTCGAACCAGCGCAAGTCCCGTAGCTCTGCGCCAAGGCTTCCTACCTTAACCGCTCGGCTACGGCGCGGGACTAAAATGTTTCCAAGAACCTTATTCTCAAATATTCGTAATCTCCTTTCTTCCCTTAAAATTAGAGTCCATGTTTCACATCCATATAGGTCTAATATGACTGGTGTAATAACAGTTTTATATAGGTATATTCAGTTTAACGTTTTTTGAAAGGAGTTGGGACGACAGGAGTCCCTGTAATGCATAAAAGTATGCATTTTCATAATTGCGTCTATGTTTAATTTATTTGTGCATCTCGTTCTTGTTTGTAATTATTGTTCCTTGGTATTTGGATTCAGCCACTTCTTCAAAATTTCCCTCATTTGTCATTAGTTGTCCATTTCCATTATATAATGCATTTCTGTGTGAACGTATATTTAGTTTTATTGATGTTTATTTCCAGTCCCAATTGCTTATGTTACTCAATAGAGTATGCGTGTTGGCCTTTAGAACCTCCTTGCTATCGCTCAAAGCTTAAGGAGATATGGGAGTACGTAAACCTGTCTTTCGCATTACGGTCAAGTTTTTTTCAAAAGTCCACCAAACAGTGGACCTGGGTCGATTCCCAGTTCCCTGGGTGATTTTTTCGGGGTTATTCCTCACCTGTAGTCGGCCGCGGTGGACTAGTGGTTATGCTCCTTGCCTCTGGTCCCGAGGATCGCGGGTTCAAACCCGGCCGTGGTCGATGGATTTTTTTAGGACGGAAAAATCCAAGGAGCAAGTCCTCCGGGAGGGACTTTAAGCCGTGGGTCCCGAGTCTGAAGATTTTCAGGCTCGTAAAAAACCCTTAAGCCTGAATGAAAAGGCCTCTAAGCAAAATTTACCGAATTTTCCCGTCCTAGTACTACCTTGGTTTCCTAGATGTCAGTATGAGGCGGAACGCTGACCACGGACCACTCAAAATGACATCTATACGAAAATAAGTGTAACTAAATTAGTATGGTTCAAAATCTTCCCTGTCGGAGGAGAGCGCCTAAATCTCTGTAAAAGGAAAACATAGGCTTACAATACAATTCCTCACCTGTAAGACAAATGTTTGGAAACTTTAAGGCGAAAAATGGTCCACGGACATCATCTGGCCGTCATTATCATCATTAACGTATTCATTAAGTTTAGGATTAAGGCCTCTCCTGCTAGGTTTGCAATAAAATAAAAATTTCATCAAATTACTCTATTCCTTTTTTTTTTTTTTTTTCCGTCTCGATATGCGATATGATTTCTTTTTATTCGAAGCCCGGTAACGCAAACATGAGAGCTTGGAGTTTGTAGTTCTCTTATTAATGTTAATAACATTATTGCGAATTGCTGCATTCCATCCATAGTAATTCTGCCCGAAGGCAGGTCCTTCACTGCAATCATACCATTTTCATGCTATGCTTGCAGCTTTACTGGGGAATTGTTAGCTGTGGTAGCTTCCTGTTGCTTTCCACACCGGTGAAGGATGATGATGATAATGATAAGGATGATAGGCTAATGATAAGGATGATGGCCATATGATTTCGGGGACCGTTTGGGCCTTAAATTTTTCCTGACATTTGTCCTACAGGTGAGGAAAAACCCCGATAAAAACCTCACCCAGAAAAACTGCCCCGACCGGGGATCGAACCCGGGCCCGCTGCGTGACAAGGCAACACGCTACCTCGAGACCACAGCGGTGGACTTGCTTCATTAAATAATTTAATTGCAAACTTTTGCGTTTGTATTCCTGTGTGAATGCGCTGTTGTGCTGCCGCATAACTTACCAAGTATACTGAGGAGGCCAGATTTTTACAAACTGACGGAGCAATGGTTAGAGCTACGAATATTTGAGAATAAAGTTCATAGAAAAATTTTGGACCAAAGAGAGATGAACAAACAGGTGAATGGAGAAGACTTCATAACAGTGAACCACATGGTCTTTATGGGAAGCCAGATAATAGGCCTAATAAGAACAGTTAAGTCTCGTAGACTGCGATGGGCAGGACATGTGGAACGAATGGGGAATGAAAGACGTGCATGGAAGCTTCTTGTAGGAAAACCAGAGGGGAAAACGCCCAGTTGGTAGACCAAGAATGTGGTGGGAGGATAACATTAACTATGATTTGAGGGAAGTAGATTATACAGGGAATGATTGGAAAACATTAGCTCAGGATAGGGATATATGGAGAGCTTATGTCCGCGCGGCCATGAACCTACGGATTCGATAGTGCCAGTGAGTGAGTTAGTTAGTTAGTTAGTTAGTTAGGGCTTCCAAATGGCGATCCGAGTTCTAATCCGGCGCTACATTTATGCTTCCGTCGACATATTTTTTTATTATTTTTTATTTACATCTTACATTTTTCACAGTTTTTCAGACATGTCGTTTTCATTAGAAATGTTCTTCTTCTCCTTCAACTTCGAGGTTAGGCTGTAAGCCTGTGTCGACACAAAGCATGTCCCTCCATCTGGTCATGCGGCGTCCAACGGAGGAGCGTTTACATCTTGGATTACATTGTAAAGCCCGTTTTGATGGACGAGATGTCTCCATTCTATGTACAGTATATGTTGAAACCATTTTAAGTTGTTATCATCATCATCATCATCTTCAAGGTATGGGCCTGTTGGCCCGTTCCGCTCCCCGGCGCACTACATGCCGTCGGCGCAGGTCGTCCTTCCAACGGCGTTTTGGTCTTCCTACATTTCTTCGGCCTAGAGGCCTATAATGAAGCAACTGTTTTGATACACGATCATTTGGCATTCTTTGTATATGCTCAGACCAGTTACATTTATTTGTGTGTATTTTATCGTTTATATTATAGATTTGTAGTTCATCTCTGATATCTTGACTTCTCTTTTGATCTCTTAGAGATACACCTGCAACTGATCTGAGAAATCTCATTTCTATTGTCTCAATTTTATTTTTATCAGAGATCGTTAAAGGCCAAGTCTCCGACCCGTATGTTAATGTTGGAACGGCTACTGTTTTGTAAAATTTTAATTGAGTTTCCCTTGTGGTCTTATTTCTCAAATATCTAATTTGTTGTCTGTCGATTTATTTGCTAATTCATATATTTGTAATTGTTCTTTAATGTCGGTATTGCGGATATGTTCTCTTAGAGTGTGTGCTGCTATCTTTATTAACCCATTCGCCTCAAAAGACGAGGTAGACTCGCCGGCAGTTAAATGGCCTTCAAATCAGAGGACGAGGTACACTCGCTTAATTCTAATATTGAGCAATATTTTGTACATCCCTTGGCAGGATAATATTTTGTTAACATTTATGAATAGTAGAGGAATGTGTTTTGGCCTTCGCCTTTATTGTGATCTCACATACCGTTATACTTTCTTTGTTTTGAATGTCTGAAAATAGATAATAACATTTACGGTAACTTAAATATGGTTTCTGGGGAAATGCATAGAGCATTAGACTCGAAGCGAATGGGTTAAGAAACCCATTCCTGCCGTTTCTATCCTCCTTTTTCCAAATCTATTTAATGTCCAGTTGTCACTTCCGTATGTTAGGAGCGGGACTGGCAAAGACTTTATAAAATCTCATCATTGTATCTTTCCTGATTTTATTAAGCAAGGTTCTTCCAATTGTGGCACACATATACTAGAATTCTGATAATCTATTATCCAGAGCTTTCTATTTTTCATATGATAATAAACATACTAAATAATTTATAAATATCTTATTTAATCTATTGTTTTGTAGGGCTATTTTTGATCTGATAGAATGTTTTCTTTCAAATGTCATTACTTTTGATGTCTGTTGATATATGTAGATTATAATGTAACATAATTTCTTGCAATTCATACATACATATATATATATATTTTACACATCTTTGTGATATATTGTATGCATCGCATAAGTGCACTGTAAACTGTCGCTTGACTTACCTGCTCTACTGGTTGTAGCTTGCCTTATCTGCTATATTGACGAGGTAAGGATCTTACACGCAGTCGGAGCAATGGTTAGAGCTTTGGGTTTCCAAATCGGCGATCCGAGTTCTAGTCCGGCGCTCCCTTTATGCTTTCGTCAATGTCTTTTTTATTATTTTTTATTTTATATTCTGTTCTTATCTATTCTCCAGTTTTTCAAACATGTCATTTATCAATATAAATTTTCAATTTAAAAACTCTTAAATCACTTAACGAATTATAGATATCTCCACAATTGTTACTTTATTTGTATCTAACTCGTGCTCTGCTACGCCTAAATACATTATAATGTGTTTTTGCATTCAGTTAAATAAGTGAAAGGAAAATTAATTATAAATTTATATAATTATTTTTGGATATCCCGTGCTGATTACCCGACGTTGCCCAAGAATCTGCTCACCACGATCTTCTTGGCATAAATTAGCTGAAAGACGAAAATTGTGTTTTTATGTTTAGTTGAATAAGTAAAAGGAAAAAATAATTATACATTTGCTCTATTCGTTATTGCAGCTGAAACAACCAATAAACTAATTAATTTTATTTCCAAACTATCTTTCCTTCAATCCAAATATTAAATAAAATTTCATCTTCCAAAATTTAATATTCAAGCAATCACTATAGAATAAAGCCGTATCGTAATTATTTTTAGATACCCCGTGCTGATTACCCGGCGTTGCTCGGAAATCTACGTATTCCGATGTACTTGGCATAAATGAGCTGAAAGACAGAATTCGTTATTTTGAGTTATTCATAAAAGAATACCCGTCGTGTGCTGTTATGCTTGCCCGGGAATCTACTTATCCCTATCTCCTTGTCATCAGTGAAAGACAAAAATGGTTATTGTGAGTTCTCCGTAACATATAAACAAATGCTGTCACGGGCTTTTTTTAGAGTTTTTTGAGATATTCAATTCTGTGTAAGTTGATTTTGTATATTTGTTATGGTTTAGGGAGCGAAGATTATTTAATAATAATAATAATAATTAATAATAATAATAATTAATAATAATAATTAATAATAATAATAATAATAATAATAATAATAGCTTTATTTTACCTGGCAGGGTTTAAGGCCTTATCTAACACTCAACCAGGTTAAAAAATACAAAAATTATTCTTACATCTATATTACAATAAACATAAAAATATACATGTTATGTCTACAATATAATTGTTATTTACAAAAATTTTGATTCAATCTAGATTTAATGATTGAAATATAAAATGTGCAAGATAAAAAAGGACTTTTTCACGTTTTTCATTACAAAGGCTGATTTTTAAGGGTGTAGGAGTTGAGTATCACAACTCTCTTATAGCCTATATTTATCCCGGGAATCTCCTGAACATTTTGCAAAAAACCCATCGCAATCGGAAGAACGGTATGGCAGCGCATAAAATATGAACATTGGAACAAACAAACAAATATTCACTATATATACGATATATATATATATATATATATATATATATATATATATATATATATATATATACAAAATTCAAAATTTGGGAGTTAAAATAAATGAAGATGGAAACAATGATTTGGAAATAAAAAGAATAGTTCAGTAGTTCACCTGAAACGAAATTTAAAAAGTCGCTCTAGCGGTCGCAATTTTCGATGTTTCTCTACGAAACTCAGTATATTCTATTAAAATAAACCGAAGTAGATATTTTCCAAAACTCAGCGAAATCCGACCGTTACAAGTGGGAGTTCACCTGAAATCCGATAGTAAAAATTGCCTCTAGCAAACCGCCATTTTTGGTTCGTCGCAGTGTATACCACACAATTGAATTAACCAGTAAGTTTCTTTTAACTTATTCAACTAAAAATAAAAACACGTTTAATTTATTGAGCCGTAGCAGCGCACGCCAGATATTAGCCGGTTATATAATCTATAAAAATTCAGCCTGCAAATGTTTGTGCTCGCAAAACTCGAAAATTATTCCGTCGATGGTTATGAAAATTTGTACATTCAGGTTTTCAAGTACGCCGAGTGTTTAGCTGATATCTATTATATTCTAAAATCATTAGGTGTAGGAGTTCACCTGAAACTAAAATTAAAAAGTCGCTTTAACGGTCGCAATTTTCGATGTTTCGCATCGAAACTCGGTATATGCTGTTACATCAAACGTAGGTAGATATTATCCAAAACTCAGCGAAATCCGACCGTTAAAAGTGGGGGTTTACCTGAATCCGAAAATAAAAATGTACTCTATCAAATCGCCATCTTTGATTCGTCGCAATGTAGAACTTTGTATTTACACATTTTCAGGTACGGCTAGTATGTAGCTGCTATTATGATCTAAAACATTAGGTGTAGGAGTTTACCTGAAACTAAACTTTGAAAATCATATTTCATTTATTTAGGTGTAGCAGTGCATGCCAAGTATTCGTCAGTATCCTATAAAATATGTAACAGTGGAGGTACGTTTTTTTTTCAAATAAAACCTATTTCTAAACAAAAGTAGGTAATACATCATTTTCTCATAAACATTCCATGGTATAGCGTCGCAATCTGTTTTAGGATTTATACGAAATTGGCATCATTAGAAAGAGGTACTCCAAAATTTTAGTACCTACTTCATAACGTGGCACGCCGTAGCGTAGCGATCTGGCGGCACTATGACCCTGGAGTCGACTCAGCCTCTAACGTAAATGAGTACCAGACGCTTGTTCTGGGGGTAAAGGCAGCCGTCACGCAGGGCTGACAACCCGGCTGACATCAAGTGCCGATTGTCCAGAAAAAGTGGGCGCCTTAACCTCCTACTACCCCAAGTAGTGGGATTACTTTACTTCAAAAACACTCGATGTGTGCTCCACGTGTAACGCTGCAGACTTCAAGGCCATATTCCCATTCATACCACATACACTCTTACATATCTATGGGGATGGATTCGATGCCAGCAGTGATACGAAGTCGGAGCTCTTGCAGATTTTAAGATAATGGAGGAATATAGACAAGGTTCTTCATGTGATCCCATAAATATAAGTCACAGATGGTTAAGTTAGGAGACATCGGTGGTCAGCTGGAAAATACATTATCTTGGGCCACAGCACGCCCCACCCATCTTCCTGGAAGTCGTTGATTCACCATAACTCCCTATACTGTGCAGTTCTGGCTTCTTTAGCCGATTTTGATAGGTCTTTGGTGTTTGGTGCGGTAAGAGGGGAGGGCGAGATGCAGGTACTGCCAGTAACAACACTCAGTTTAGAAAACATAATAGTTACTACACGTTGAGTTCTCATGTTTACTAGTTCTGTGTTAGTGAATATTTTTGTTGTCTGATAAGTTTACAGCTGCTTTTATAACAATTTATTTTATTATTATTATTATTATTATTGTTATTATTATCATTATTATTATTATTATTATTATTATTATTATTATTATTATTATTATTATTATTATTATTATTATTATTATTATTAGTCTGGCAAATTCCTACCAGGGAAATGAAAATAATTTTAATTACAGAAATCGATGTTTTAAGATCAGCTGGAAAATCTAGAATGGATGGAATACGAAATAAAAAAATAAGGGAAATTATGGGTGTACAAGAGGAGCCGGACATCATAGACATTATAGAATAGAAAAGATTACAGTGGTATGGCCATGTCAAAAGAATGCCAGAGCAAAGATTGCCAAAAATTGTTATGGAATGGATCCCAATGGAAAGGAGGCAGAGAGGAAGACCGAAGAAAACTTGGATAGAAGGGGTACAAGCAGCTATGAATATCAGAGGAATGGAGGAAGATCAATGGATGGACAGAGGGGAATGGCGTTTGGTTTCCGGAAGACGGCGGCAGCTGCCATGATACGGGATTATTATTATTATTATTATTATTATTATTATTATTATTATTATTATTATTATTATTATTAAGAAAATGTTTGTTGAATGGCTACTAGTTCCCTCCCCCACTCGGCAATGTTCCCTCCTGCTGCGCACCAAGATGGCTAGAGTTATCAGAACTAGACTGTATGCTGCACGATTCATACCAAATGGAAAAATTTAACATTCATACCATTTAACACAACTTCTTTGTCTCGGACAATGCCTTAATGAGTCCACCGTTGTGGTCTCGAGGCAGCGTGCTGCCTTATCACGCAGCGGGCCCGGGTTCGATCCCCGGTTTTGACAGTTTCCTGGGTGAGGTTTTTATCGGGGTTTCTCCTCACCTATAAGACAAATGTCAGGAAACTTTAAGACCGAAACTGTCCCCGAACATCGTATGGCCATCGCAATTATCGTCATTCGTATTCATCTTAGATTAAGCTTACGATTAGGTAAGGACTCTCCTGGCGCACCACTATCATCATCATCACCCATCATTTCATCGGGGCGACCTAACCTCAGAAATGGGTTACAATTACGCCAATGCCAGGACAAAACACCATAAATGTCCAAAAGGACAACATTAGGCATTAAAAAAATGCTTTAATGACAAGCGAAATAGCGGGAAACGGAGCTCTTTTCTTTCTTCTTGTGCTCCTATATGTTCTGCCATCTGTTGTGTCTGCCAACATAGCCTATAAATTATGCATATTTTTGAGTTTATCATTGTAATGTCACCAGTTTTATATAAATCCATCAACTGACTGCCAAGCTATACTAGGCTGTAACCACGGAATGTTTCTGCGGACACGGTTTATTTTTAAATACTGCAACAAGTAGGACTCACCATGATGAGTATAAAGGCCGTGATGACTGGGATAGTAGTACTGATACCTGCAGTGGTGCGCCAATCTGTCAGTGTTCCCAACAGCAACACGAACAAACCGCCCAGTTGATAAAATATCCCTGTACAAAAACATAAATCTGTGTTAAAACATTGACGCAGATGCCGGGAACTGTGATTCAGATGGAATATCCTTAATTTAACTTCACAAATTTTCCAAATTAACTTTATTTCACAATAATTCATTCATTTCTCACAAATAATTTGCTGCTAATAAAGTTTCTTCCTTCTCAATTTGTTTTATCACTCGGTCTTCACACTCGCTGACGGCTTCACTCAACACAACTTGTTGTCTTCACACTCACAAGGGAACTGTTAGCAATTGCATGCCAAAATCTACCTTTAAATTTCTCTCAGAGAAGCGTTGTGATGTACCAAGGATGTGTCCAAAAAATTAGCATTTTTAACATTATGAAGCCCGTAGGTTCATAGACGCTAGGACACAAGCTCTCTATACATCCCTATCATGAACTAATGTTATCCAATCATCCCCTGTATAATCTACTTACCTCAAGTCATTGTTAACGTTATTCTCCCGCCTTATTCTTGGTATACCAATTGAACTTTCACTATCTGGTTTTCCTACAAGAAGCTTCCATGTTCCTCTTTCATTCCCCCATTCGTGCCACATGCCCTGTCCATTATAGTCTACGAGACTTACATGTTTTTATCATATCTGGTTTCTCATAATGATCATTTAGCTCACTATTGTACAAGTCTTCTTCATTCAGCTGTCTGTTCATCCTTCTTTGGTCCAAACATTTTCCTAAGAACTTTATTCTCAAATACTCGTTATCTTTTCTCCTTCCTTAAAGTAAGAGTCCATGTTTCGCATTCAAATGATATAACTGGGAAAAAACAATTTTATTTATTTACTTATTTATTTTAATTTAATGTTTTTTAGAGAGAAGTTGGGACGACAGGAGTCCCTATAATTCATAACAGCATGCTTTTCCAGAATTGAGTCTAACTAACTAGCTCTATGGAACCCGTAAGTTCATGACTGCGCGGACATAAGCTCTCCATACATCCCTATCCTGAGCTAATGTTTTCCAATCATCCCTTCTATAATCTACTTCCCTCAAATCATAATGTTATTCTCTCACCTCATCTTGGGTTACCAGCTGGCCGTTTTCCCTCTGGTTTTCCTGCAAATATCTACCATGCACCTGTTTCATCCCCCATACGTGCCACATGCCCTGCCCGTCGCAGTCTACGAGACTTAACTGTTCTTATTATATCTGGCTTCCTATACATATCATGTAGCTCAGTCTTATGTAGTTTTCTCCATTCACCTGTCTGTCCATCTCGTTAGCATGGATTCCCTGAAGAGTCCCCGCCCGGAGAAACGAATGGGGGACTATTTTACCTGCGGAGAATTTTAACCCAATGGAACCCATGTCCGCATTTCTTGACGGTTGTATTTAAGGTGAAAGATCGTCACTCTTTCGATCAAGGTAATTTTTTTCGTCTGCTTATCGCCTTCGATCTGTCTTGCATGGGTAACCCTTTCGGCAGCAATGCTACCCCCGGCATAGCTGTCGGAGTCATTTAAGCACGCGAGCCACTCCACCACGACAACGTAAAGATACCATTGAGCCTGTGTTTAATGTTTTTCTGCATCTCATTCCTGTTTGTAATTATTGTTCCTAGATATTTTAATTCAGCCACTTCTTTAAAAAAATCCCTCGTTTGTTATTAACTGCCCATTCCCATTATCCACCCATAGTAATTCTGCTCGAGGGCAGGCCTTTCACTGCAATCATAAGCATTTTCATTCTATGCTTTGCAGCTTTACTAGGGAATTATAGGTGTGATAGCTTCCCGTTGCGTTCCACACCGGTGAAGGTTGATGATGATAATGATAATGATGATGATGGCCGGATGATTTTCGGGGACCGTTGAGCCCTAAGCTTCCTGACATTTGACTTGCAGGTGAGGAAAAACCCCGAAAAAACCTCACCCAGGAGCCTGTCCCGACTGGGAATCGAACCCGGGCCTGCTGCTTGATAAGGCAGCAGGTTACCTCGAGACTACAGCGGTGGTCCATTATATACGACCTAATGTATTTCTATGTGTGAACATATATTTAGTTTTATTGATGTTTACTCCCAGTCAAATTTCTTAGTTTTATTCAATAGAGCCTGCGTGCTGGCTCTTAGTATCTCCTCGCTATCTCTTAATAATACTGAATCATCAGCATAAACTATCATCTTATTAATACTATTGAGTTGTAGGCTTTTTTCTAATGATTACTCACTGTGACAAAATAATACATAGGGTTTATGTAACTGTCATGTAATATCATGTACCTCCAGCGGAACCAAGCACTCCGCGTATCTCCGGCTGTGACACTTCTCCCACGTAGGTGCACATGGGGGCCTCCACCAGGCCGAAAGTGATGCCGTGTACGATGCCAGAGAGTAGTAGCATGATGAATGAATTAGCAGTGCACGTCAGAATCCATCCCAGTAGGAATGGCATGTTTATCAGCAGCATGACCTTCTTGCGACCTAGAACTTCTGTTAATACTCCTGATAACAGGGCCGCCACCGGCTGACAAATATACAACACGCTACCTGCAATACATGCCACTGGATTACACAATCAAAATCGAACTGCAACTCCAGTTTTCTTCAATTGTTTAATGTTTTCATAACAACTGCAAAAACTGAACGTCAACGGCGTTGTAAAATTGTAGGCTTTCACGGCAGATGTCTTGATTCCTTGTTGGGTTTGTCTTTCAGGCTAAATGGCCGTGGTCTGGTTTTCTTAGAACTCAACGTTTCCTCTACTACTGCGGTAGACATCCTCAGGAGATTCTGCGTGCTGATTAAACTCCTAACTCTTCAACTTTCGGCTGCAGACAGTTGAAGAGTTAGGATGTCCTGAAGATGTCTACCGCAGTAGTAGACGAAAATTTGAGTTTTAAGAAAATGAGACCACAGTAATTTAGCCCGAAAAACAAACCCAATAGGAATCTACGGCGTTATTTGCAAAAACTATTGGACAGCGTTATGTATCAACCGGCTAAGCGCCATTTGAAAAAATATATACAGTAAAAGCACCTTGTTCACGTTTACGTTATTCGCGGGTTAAAAAATTGCGAAACAGTTCCTGCAATCGCGGCGAAAAATGTCTTTATTCGCGGATCCAATCGGTGTATTAGAAGGATTAGTATCCTTTATTAACGCACTGGCAACATTTTTGCTGCAGGCACGTGTCAAGGCGGCTTTTGCAAAGAGCGATTCAAACCAAATGGACAAATAAATATCAAAGTAAAGCATACCTTATTGTCACTAAGCCTGAAATTCGTTGATAGAAGCCACCGCCGCCGTATTTCATGTGTCGATATGTCCGATGATAAATGCTGTCCTCGCCACAATAGGTGTTTTATTGTTTCAACTTGTCATTCGTTGCAATAATTTTGATTGAATAACATGTCTCTTCTTCTTTATTGTCAATTTATAATGTTGAGTAAAAGGAAAGAAAATTAGTTCCGGAGCGGAAAAAAGTAGTGTTGCCGCTTAAAATAAAAGTAGAAATGTTTGACCGTTTACGTGTTGGCGAGTCGTTTGCATCTGTATCACGCTGTTTCAATGTTAATGAATGAAATGTACGATTCATCAAGAAATCCGAAGACAAATAAGGAATTCTATCGCTGAATTCACAGCTAAATATCAATATGAATTGAAATACCTTTTAAAAGCGGCAAAACAGGGAAAAATACTTCTTCTTCTTCTTGGGCTTTCTCCCCCTTATAGGTTTGCCGTCTTCAGTTTCCATTTATCTCTATCATTCCAACCTCCCTCTTCCAAATTCCTATCATCCATTATAGTTCTGACGTAGGTTTTCCATTTCCATCTTGGTCTGTCACGTTCATTTCTTCCAGGGGGTGACCATTGGTATATATTTTTTGGCCATCTTTCATTTTCCATTCTTTTTTATTTTCAATCCTCTTAACAACAGATGTGGTGATATTCATTTCTCTCCAAAGGAATTCATTTCTTATTTTATCCTGTCTTGTTTTTTGGAGGCTTCTTCTAAAATAATCAAATTCAACTGTTCTAATTTTATTCTTTTTTAATTCCGTCAAAGACCAAGTTTCACTTCCATATGACAAAATATTCTGTATTATACTCTTATAAATTTTAATTTTAGTTTCCTTTGTAATATTTTTGTTCCAAATTATTCCATGTAATGCCTTAGTTGCATTTTTTGCCATTGCAATTTTAGTCTGTACAACTCTCTCACAGGTAGGCCTAAACTAGTAATTATTGACCCAAGATATTTAAAAAAATTCACTTTTTTTATTTTCCCTATTTCAAGTATGAGGTTATCCACATCCTTTCCCAAACACATATATTGTGTTTTCTATAGATTTATATTCAGTCCCCATTTTTTATTATATTCTTCCATTAGTTTATTTATCATATATTTCATATCATCTTCATCCCCTGCAAAAATTATTTGATCATCTGCAAACAACAATGAATGCAGCACTTTTCCTCCTATAGGAATACCCATTTCAGATATTTTTTATACCACAAGTTAAGAGCCTGGTCTAAATAAATGTTAAAAAGAATTGGTGACAAACTGCATCCCTGCTTAAGGCCTTTATTCACTGTGAATTCCTCTGTTAAAGTATTCTGTATTTTTTACTTTAGCTTTTGTATTACTATAGATCCTCCTAACAATATTAATCCATTTAGCACAGTTCTTTTAGTCCTCGCCTAAGCCAGAAAATAATAATTAATAGAAATAGTTCAAAATCTGTCATTAATTGATTGCATTTTGATAATTTTTATTTTATTTTGGAACCTTGTAACGTATCCCCTATATACCCACACAAATTACCATTCCATATTCGCAGTTTCTGTATTCGCGGCATATTTGCGGAACATGTCCCCTGCGAATAAGGAGCTTTTACTGTACTGCAATAGTAAATATTGTTTTTCTTTTCTTTTTTACATGACATACAATCTAACTGTATTAACTGTGAAATATGCCATACATTTGTTGTTCATCCAGTTTTTGAGCAGACAACATATTTTTTTATTTATTTTAGTAATATATAAATAAATGTGGACAGACCGAGCCATGAAGCCATGTTATCATCCAGGCTGATGGGTCCTGTGGAGTTGTGCAGTTCACCAATAACAATAGTAGAAAAAGACCCCACAGCACTCAAGTCAAACAGTAACAGGTTGCAAGCTGAAGCCGCTACAACCTGCGACAAATTATTATTTAATTTCATTTTTTCCTTTTTTATTTCATACTAAAAAGGGACTGTCAAGCCTAAACCTAACTTGTAATTTCTCCCAGAGAGCCGTTGTGATGTACCAAGGCCGTGTCTGAAAGAATATCTGGCGCTTTTAACTGTAAGGAAGAGAAATAGAAGCTAGAATCCAGCAATGACAACCTACTGTACGGAACAGATGAACTCCCTGCATGGATAAGAGCGGAGCGGAGTGAGACAACGCGGCGCGTTTTAGCTTAAATGAGAGATTTGTCGCTGGTTTTTAGTGACTTGCACTTAAAAACGGCAGTTTTTTTTTTTTTTTTTTTTTTGGCACGGCCTTGGTACATTACAACGCTTGAAAGAAATTTCAAGGTAAATTTCGGCATGCAGTGGTTGACAGTTCCCTTGAAAGTTGAATTTGACATGTTTTTGTTATTAAAATGAGTGTGGAAAATGAAATATTTTAGTTCTCAAACACTGTATCACACGCAACTTTCATCGACATGAAAACTAAAATATAGTGTGTTTGGTGAGTGATTTTAAGGAAAGCAATATTAAAAATACTCTGTGTGTATATATATATATATATATATATATATATTCCCGAAACAATAATTTTAGACTCGTCATAAATATGCATCTTAGAACTCCGCAAGCTACGGCTAAAATCCCTCCCGAAGGACTTGTCTTTTGGATATTTCCATCTTGAAAATCCATGGACAACGACAGGTTTTGAAAACGCGTCCTTTTGCAATCAAATAAACTTAACCCTAGATCACAGAGGCATTTTTGGGATATGTGGTAGGATAATATTCGGATGGGTCGAAGGGATTTTAAGGAAAGCAATATTAAAAATACTATATATATATATATATATATATGATCCCGAAACAATAATTTTAGACTCGTCATAAATATGCATCTTAGAACTCCGCAAGCTACGGCTAAAATCCCTCCCGAAGGACTTGTCTTTTGGATATTTCCATGTTGAAAATCCATGGACAACGATCGGTTTTGAAAACGCGTCCTTTTTCAACCAAATAAACTTAACTCCTAGATCACAAAGGCCTTTTTGGGATATGTGGGAGGATACCATTCGGATGGATCGAAGGGAATTGGATGTCATGTCTGAGATATGAATTAGTCGCAATTGACTGAGGAAAAGAACCAGGAGATCGCCTTAGTGAATGTGATATAGAACATGTGTTCGAATAGTTTTAATATTGGTTATTTACATTTTAATCACAATAAATCGGTTTTTGTGTTTAGATTTCGCGAAAATGAAACAGTTGAGTATTTGGAAAGAAATTAGTCGAATATGAGGTAATAAAACTTACCTGGGGTAACAAACGCCGCAGGTTGCTGACAGACTGCTGGACATCGCAGTTACCAGCCATGTCACTAAAATTTTAACAAAACAATTTAATATTTTATAGAATTCCTATTGAGTGTGTTCTCATTAAAACATTTTTTGAAAACTTTTCGTCACTACTACTTATTACACTCCTTCTTATATACGGCCCATATATCGCCCATGTTCCTAATATCGCCTACCACTGCATTGGGTAGAACAATGCTGCTGTCTTATACAGACATTCATAACTTGATAGACTGGCTAAAAACTAACTCACTGTCACTATTGAATCCGTAAGTTCATAGCTGCGCGGACTTAAGCTCTCAGCACATCACTATCTTCAGCTAATGTTTTCTAATTATCCCTTTATAATGTACTTCCTTCAAATCATGATTACGTAATGTTTAATGTTCCTAATGATGGTCACATTATTGATCTCTCTCTCTCTTGTTGACAGCTATTTGTGGTGTCCAGTGTGCCATTTACTGGGACTGTTATTTGTCCCTTGACGGCGAATTCGCGTGAATGTATACAGTATTGGGCTTAGCTGGTTGGCCCTAGCCTACACAGCGATTATTTGGGGACTTATTATATGGTAGCATGTGTTATTGATATTGATATAATGTGGATGTTTGATTCCAAGGCAAATAGATCTCGCTTGATTGGGGTATCGGAAACCGTGTCGCTGATGAGCTCGGCTCTTTCAGGACCGGAATGAGCCACGGCAATCTGCGCTGACATTTCTGACCTTGGTTACTTCATGCTGAGTACTATGGGTGGTTTATTGCGTCGAATATGTTTCTATGTGTAGTACGCCATTGATAGTATCAATATATGGTACCTTCGTGGCCTCGTGCATCTCCGTTATCCTTGTGTAACGCGGGGCCGAAAGTATAACTGAGATATTTGTTCTGTAATATTTGCAGTTTTTTGTGGCATTTCGCAAAGATACTCAGAGATTCGCAGCCGTACAATAGCATACTACGGATACATATAGTGTGACCTTGATCCTTCGGGACAGTGACGACGACTTGAAAAACGGATATAATGCTGAGCTTTATTTGAGATATGGTCGATATGAGCTATAAGTGTGTCTTTTGTCCAATATTAGGCCTAAATATTTGACTGAAGTTTCTACTGGTAGGGGTTGCACGCCCATAGTGAGCTGAATTGGACAGGGAAAGTTTGATTTGGTGAACAGGATGACGTGTGTTTTGTTTGCATCAAGTTTAATGTTCCAGGAGCAAAACCATTCATATAGGATGTTTATTGCTCACTGGAATGTTGCAAGTCGGTGAGGAATGGATTTAAGTTTCGATTGCATGAAGAGACAAGTGTCATCAGCAAAGGAGGTTATTTAGAGGGATGGAGGTGAAGGAAGGTCCGAGACATATAGGGAGTACAATAAGGGTGAAAGGACAGCTCCTTGTGGAACTCATGCCAGTTTGGACTTCATGTCAGATTTGTTACCACTTGCTGAGACGTAGAAGGTTCTATTTCTCAGGTAAGTGGAGATAATTTTGACTAAATTTGGATTAATTTGGAATTATATGAGCTTGTATATTAATCAGTTTATCCACGTTGTGTCAAACGCTTTCTCAATGTCAAGGAAGACAGCTATTGTACTACGCTTGGCATTGAAACCAGTGAAATTTGGTCTATAAGCCTGGCCAGTTGCAGCGGTGTGCTGTGTGAATTTCTGAATCCAAATTTATGGTTAGGAATTAGTTCCTTGTTTGTAACTTCAATTTTGAGTTTTGCCAAAATGAGTTTTTCTAGGATTTTTCCTAGAACTATAGGAGGCTTATTGGACGCAAATTGTCTGGATTTTTTTGGATTTTTACCTGGTTTCGGTAATACAATAACTTTAGCCATCTTCCAAGCTGCAGGGAAATGGTTAAGTTATACGTAGGATTTAAATATAGTAAGGAGACGTAGTAGCGCTTTGCGCGGGAGGTGCTTTATGGTTAGATTGCTGATACGATCATGTCCTGGTGCACTTGTAGTGCAAAGGGTCTGGACATGAGAGCGTAGGTCAACTAGGTGGATATTGGGTCTTTCATTAGGGAAGGGAGCAGCTAGAAAGGTGTCTACTCTGTCATTGACTTCAGCTTCGTGAACTGGCGTCGTTAGCTCTTGTGGTCTGAAACGGTCTGCAAGATTTTCCGCGAGAACGTGTGCTTGATCGTAAGGATGATAAGCCCAAGTGCCATTATTCTAAATTGCAGTCGGTTTAGAAAGTCCGCGGTTTGGCTTTATTATTTTTATAATCTCCCAAGGTGGGGTTTTTTGAGCATTAAAGTGAGCTAGGGAATTTTCCCATTGCGAAATGTTGTGTTCTTGCAGTCGTTCTTGGACCAGTCGAGCATAGCGATTGTACTTCTGTTTTGTTTGAGGGGCTCCATAGAGTCTGTATTGTTTAAGGACTCTCCGCTTATGCTCCAGATAGTCGAGAAGTGTCTGATCTGTTTGTGTAGGACGTGTAGTGTTGTTGCGTGTTGTGGCTGTGTCAAGTGCGGTTTGAATAGAAGCCTGGAAGTCATTTATGGAAGTCTCTAGTTCTTCAGTGGAGTTGATTCTTAGTCGAGGATTAATCCACTGCGAAAGGAGTCTTGAATAATGATTCCAGTCTGTATTCGTCGTGTGTGGCCGGAAAGGGGACTGAAGTAAAAACCTAGTGGTGAGCTTAAAGATGATGGGGACATGATCTGAGTTAAGCTCGCCAGGTAATGTGTCTACTTGTGGAGAGATGTCGACATTTATGGATAGTGCAATATCCAGGATGTCGGAGCGTAAGCCTTGTTGAGTGTTTCGAAAGAAGGTGTGTTCTCTTGGTGCTGAAATTTCGATGTTATGATTGTTACATAAGGTTTGTAAAACCATACCAGAAGCGTTGGGTACTCGACAGTTCCATGCGCGATGCTTAGCATTGAAATCGCCTGCCAGTAGGTACCGGGGCGAGAAGGATGTAAGGATGCGCATGTCATGCCGCGTAAGTGGTCTGAGTGGTGATTTGTATATTGAAGCTATGAATATATTTAAGTGTGGTGCTATAGGAAGGATAATGCCAGTGGCTTCAATGAAGTGTAACCCTGGGACGGAAATGTGTCTATGTCAGATGGATTTTTTAAATACAGATTGCTGTACCACTAAGGGGTCCATTAATGCGGTCTGTGCGGTGTATGTAATAATCAGTGAACCGGAATTTATCCTTTGGTTTCAGATGCGTCTCGCTGATTAAGAGTATGTCTATGTCGTGTGTATGTAGTACAATGTCCAGTTCATGGATCTGTGAGGCAATTCAGTTGGCATTAAATGCCATGACATTAAGAAAGTGTCCCTGAGCGTGTCTATACATCGCTGAAACATAACGACATCATTTGTGTTAGGAACATCATTCCCTCCATTGGTTTTTTTTATAGTATTCAGCATGGGGGCCATGCTGTGTGCCAGGGTTTGCAGATTAGGTGTAGCCATTGTGCTTGTTTGTGCTTGAGCCGAAGCAATGCGTTCCTATAAGTTAGTTTTAGGGTTTAGGGGAATGCCAAAATTTACTGCAGCACTATATGATACTTGGGGATTAATTGGTTTGTGAATTGAAAGTGCGTGCAGTAGTATTATTGGTTTGCTTAGGTTGTCTGCTTCTAAGGTAGGCCTGATTGGCTTCCTCGTACTTGGGGCATTTCCTGTATGAAGCAGGATGACCTGTTTCTCCGCAATTTGAGCATTTTAATAGTGATGGGTCAGAGCGAGCTTCTTCGCGGACAGAGAAGTTTTTGTGGCTGTGCTCTTTGGCACAGATTACGCATTTTGGTGTTAGTTTACAACCAGCAAATGTGTGGTTGAATTACTGGCATTGGAAACTTTTCTTTAGGCCAGAGCGAGGACGATATGGCTTAAAGGAGACCACAGTACTGTATAATTTATCACGATGATAAATTTGCTTGGACTTCTCATTGTTGGCGAGTTCAATTACGAATAATGGGAATTTGTGGATAGAACCATCCTCGTTTTTCTTTGTTATTTGTTTAACACCACGTACTTCGTAGTCTAATTCCACTAGTTCAGTTTTAATATCATCGGTATCGACATTGGAAGAAGCCTTTTCAGCATTACCCTCAGGGGTTGGTCTATTTTCGATTGGAAGGTACAGTATTGCCTTCCAATTGAGTCAAAATATCTCGTTACAATACTATGGTCTTATTTGGTGGTAGCGTAGTACCTGACTCCTTTGTTAGTATTGACCATTTTTATGCCATTTGTTATTAGAGTCTTTAGAGTTCTGTAAATTTTTACAAGATCGGCATAGCCTATGAGTGTAATTGGTGGTGGCCTAGGTCCTCTTTTTGGGTTGGTAGTGGCATTAGAATTAGCATTTCAATGTCCAGGTACTGGTGACTCTTCGTGCGATTTCACTGTTTGTGTATTAAATGTCGGTGGTTTCTCCTTAGAGGATTGACCATTGTCCACATGTGGTGTCTGTATTGTGGATTTGTGTTACTTGTGTAGGTATGTTTGCGGATGGTTTCTCTTTTGTTTTGTTCGAGTCACTCACCCTATCTTGTTTCTGCACTGGCTTGCCCTTACCTGACACACTGCGTGTAGAGGAATCAGAATTCACCTCTTCATTTGCAAGAATTGCGAATTTATTGGACAATTCAAGCTGAAGGGTGTCCTCACTGGCTGGTGTTTGCCGTGGTATTTTCGATTCAGTAATGTTTTGTGCGTTTTTTTCTTTTATTGCTATTTTTGGTCATTTTGCTTTCATTAATAGTTGCAAAGTCCTTAGCTTTATCCGTGGTTTTCTTTACTTTTTTGGTTAGACATTCCTCTTGAATGTCCTTAAACGTGTCCTGAACTATATTAGTAATTGTCTCTAGATAGTAGTTCAGGTCACGTGTTGCAACTTTTAGCTCATCTATCTGCAGGGCAATTTCTTCAGCCAGCGAGGAACCAGCGAATTGGGGGATGGTATCAAGGAAGTTCATGATGATTATTATAAGTCCTCTAATTTCTGAGGCTGTTTTTAAATCAGGTGAGTTTTCATTAATGTTAGTGCTATCTATGAGAGCCGAATTCCTTGAGTACCTCCGCCCAGATTTCTTCTGATTTCTGGTTTTAATCTACTACATCCATCATTATATCATGCAAATTACTTTTACTACACATGCTGCTTGCCATTGCAAGTCTTTGTTCGATAATTTTATGTACTAGAAGGTAAGTACACGACTTACCAGCGTGTAACGAGCACTTGCACTTTCACTGTAACACTTATGATAACGTTTTACCAGCTAAGCCGAAGTACTGCACACATAAGGATGGTTTATTTTTTGAATGGCCACTATAGGCCCACACATTTTTGGGGACTTCGCACTATTATTCGCGAAGGCACACTGCACAACACTTAAAAAGACTGTCACAATCACTACTGCTCCTTTGTTCACAGCTGTGGCTGCTACGAGGCGTTCTCGTGGAGGTCCGGCTTTACATGGTGTTACTCCGTCAAGAGGTGGATGCAGAATGATTGGACATTATTGATGTAAGTACATTAGGCTTATATATGAAGAGAACAACGATGAAGAAGAAGAAGAAGAAGAAGAAGAAAGTTCAGATGACGATTTTGAGGAATTTTAAAGATCAGAACGGTTTATAAACTAAGATACTTTTTTAGTCTGGCTTTGCAATCTTCTTCTTCTTCTTCTTCTTCTTCTTCTTCTTCACTTCACGGACTAGGCAAATTGCCTGTTCCGCCTCACAGTTTTTCTGTCCATCTTTTACTGGCCTTCCTACATTCCTTGAACCTCTTGGCTTGTAGTTGAATGCTGCTCTTGGTAATCTTGATACATTCATTCTTTCCACGTGTGTAAACCATTTCTCTCTATATTCTCTGATTTTCTCATCCAATGGATATATATTTAACTCTGTTCTTATATCTTCATTCCTTATCCAATCAAATCTTGTGCAGCCTTTTGTTCTTCTAAGGAAGATCTAATAATAAAAATTGTAAAAATGTTATTTCTTTAGAAAAATTACTTAAAAATTAAGGTGCGTCTTATAGTTCATAGCGTCTTCTAGTCCGTAAAATGCGGTATTGTCTTTTTTTTTTCGATGTATGTCAATAAATTCCATTATTGCATATTTCTCAGAAAGTGCTTCACACGTTATAACCTTGTTGGTGTAATGCTGTAACTAGGTATTGTTTGTCAGATGATGGATGATTATTTTCCTTAATGTTAAACGTGACTTGCATGTTACTAAGTTCATTCTTGAGCTCATGGCATTCTAATGTTTTTTTATTATTAATTCTATGTATAATTCATGACTATAAATAAATACGAGTAGAACTAATTTGCAGGAAAAATCCCTGACGTTAAAAGTTTTTATATAATGCAAACGGGCAGTTAATGACAAATGAGGAAAATTTTGAAAAAGCGGTCGAATTCAAATACCTAGCAACAATAATTACAAACAAAAGGGCAATCATTTTCTTTAAATTATACTCAAAATTTGCGCCAAGACCAGCCATAAATATTGTTAATCCAGAAATAATTAAAAGAAAAATATTTAATTCTTCTCCAAAAGAGGAACTAAACCGAGATACACAAAACATAGGCTCAAGTCTGGAAATGCGTGCTATATACAGTATGCATTACAGGAACTCTTTATCGTCCCAACTTCTCTCAAAAAACGTTAAACTGAAAATATATAAAACTGTTAATCTCACAGTTATATTACATGGACTCTTGCTTTAAGGGAGGAGAAAATGTCAGGAGTATTTGAGAATCAAGTTCTTTGGAAACTTTTTCGAGCAAACAGTGAACAGATGTGCGAAGGGAGAAGACGGTGAACTACATGATCTTTATAGTAAACCAGATACGATGAGAAGAGTTAAGTCTCGTAGACTTGCGATGAGCAGGACATTTGGTACGAATGGGGAATGAAAGAGAGGCTTGGATGTTTCTTGTGGGAAAACCAGGGGCAACCGCCCAGTTGCTAGATCAGGAATGAGGTAGGAGAATAACATTAACCCTGATTAGAGTGAATTAGATTATATATGGATAATTGGAATACATTACCTCAGGATAGGAATGTATGTAGACCTTGTGTCCGCGCGCCCATGAACCTATGGGTTCGATAGTGGCAGTGAGTTAGTTAGTTAGATTGCTTGTTGGATATTCGAAGTTTGTCTCTATATTACTTCTTTCATTACGTTATGTTATTCCACAAAAATAGAAACGAATTTCAGACCCTTCAAATTTGGATTGAGACCGTAACAGACCACTAGGTCTATCACATGAAAGGAAGAAGAAGAAGAAGAAGAAGAAGAGGAACATAAGGAAATGGACAGTCCTATGAGATCTTAGACGAAGTCACGATAATTGTACCAAGGACAGTGTAACATGGTCAAATTTGCGAATACCACAAATAAAACTTGCACAAGAACTATGAATATATTGAAGTCTTTGAGTGAAAATAGTATTTTGTATTGTAAGCCTATGTTTTCCCTTTACAGAGATTTAGGCGCTATCCCCCTACAGGAAAGAATTTGAACCATACTAATTTAGTTACACTTGTTTTCGTATAGATGTCATTTTGAGTGGTACGTGGTCAGCGTTCCGCCTCATACTGACATCTAGGAGACCAAGGTAGTACTAGGACGGGAAAATTCGGTAAATTTTGCTTAGAGGCCTTTTCTTTCAGGCTTAAGGATCTTTTACGAGCCTGAATATCTTCAGACTCGGGACCCACGGCTTAAAGTCCCTCCCGGAGGACTTGCTCCTTGGATTTTTCCGTCCTAAAAAATCCATCGACCCCGGCCGGGTTTGAACCCGCGACCCTTGGGACCAGAGGCAAGGAGCATAACCACTAGTCCACCGCGGCCGATGAAAATAGTATTTAAGTCCATAAAAATAGTAACATAATAATCAAAATGGGGCATTGCAGTGTTTCTATTAAAATTTTTCTTAGAGTTAATGGCAAACAGTTAATTATGAGATTTTAGTTAGTTAGTTAGATATTCGAAGTTTGTCTCTATGTTACTTCTTTCATTACGTTTTGTTATTCCACAAAAATAGAAAACGAATTTATATATAACTAGGTAATACGTAGACGTGCGTAACTGAGTAATAGCCTATCCGGTGCGCACTGCTACATCTAAATAAATTAATTATAATTTTTAAATTGTACTCCTACATCTTAAAATGTAATACATGACGTATAAACACTCGCCGTACCTGCAAACCTGTATGCACAAAGGTATACATCGCGACGAATCAAACATGGCGGAGTCAATTTTTAATTTCTGATTTCAGGTATATCCACAATAAACAAAAGACAAGAAAAAAACCTGGAAACACATTTGTTATTTATAGACTTAGATAAAGCATTTGATCGAGTAAACAGGGAAATATTGTGGAATATCCTAAAAGAAAAAGGCCTCCCTATTCAGATTATAGAAACTGTTAAGAGCTTGTACTATGGAACAAATATTTGTATTGACCCTCAGTTGACAAAAAATAAGACATTTTTTCAAATAAA
This sequence comes from Diploptera punctata, assembly GCA_030220185.1. Lineage (NCBI taxonomy): Eukaryota > Metazoa > Arthropoda > Insecta > Blattodea > Blaberidae > Diploptera > Diploptera punctata. Next base: position 65,450 of record JASPKZ010003064.1, on the reverse strand, counting down.
CCAAGGAGTACGACAAGGGTGTTCACTCTCACCTATATTATTTAATATTTATATGGACGATATCCTAAAAGAATGGAAGAAGGTTTTAACTAATGAAGGAATATTAATTGATAATAAAGATAAAATAAATGCTTTATTATTCGCTGACGATGTTGTACTTTTAGCAGAATCTGAAAATAAGCTCCAAATGTTAGCATATAAATTTAAATTAATAGCCAATAGATATAATTGTAAAATATCAATAAATAAGTAAAAAATAATGGCATTTATTGGTAAATATGGAATTAGATAAAAAATTGTACTGGATAACAAAATAATAGAACAGGTATCACATTTCCAATATTTAGGATGTGATATAACTTATAGAGAAAATAAAGATATAGAAAATAAAGTAAATAAATTTCAGGCTATTTGTGGAACCATAAAAAGAACCTTAGGTCGGAAAACAAGGAAAGATACGAAGCTTAAATTATATAAAACAATGGCTGTTCCTTTGTTGTTGTATGGAAGTGAAAATGGATAATGAAATCAAGGGATAAAAGCAGGATACAGACTGCGGAAATGCTATTTTTACGTAATGTGAAAGGATGCACAAGAGCGGATAGAATAAGGAATCAAACTATACAAGAAGAATTAAATATATATAAAATTGAAGATAAAATCAGCGAAAATAATAAGAAATGGACAGAACACTTAATGAGAATGAACAACGAAAGAATACCAAAAAGAACCTTCCTGTATAATCCCAGAGGAACAAGAGATGTTGGCCGACCACGTAGAAGATGGACTCCACTTTTAACTTCGCCGGAACAGGCTGCATAGCCTAAACCTTGTAGTAGAAGAAGAAGAAGGTATATCTACAGTTTTAATGGTCGTATTTCGCTGATTTTTTGATAATACGTAACTCGATGTATTTTAATATCACGTACTGAGTTTTGTTGTGAAACATATAAAATTGCGATCGATAGAGCATTTTTTTAATTTCTGTTTCAGGTGAAGTCATTCATTAAATGATACAATTTTGCTGGTTAAAGAACTCGTGTAAGTTAATTGTATTATTAGACCCATCATTTTTATTATGGATGAATGGAAATTAAATATATTCTACATGTTGCGGTGTTCCGTGTTTCGACATATTAAGCATTCACATGTGATTCATATTTTGACATTTTCAAGCTTGTCTCCCAGGGCCTCGAGGAAGAGTTTACAACTTTCCCTATTCTCCCATCATTAGCTCTCCATCAGCAAATAGCAAAGAATAAACTGTATTTTCTTCTACCTTTATTCACATAGGTTCCACTCTGTTAATGCCTTTTGTTGATATATATCGAGTATGACAGCGATAAACAACTTTCTTGGATTTAACATTCAGTAACTCCAAAACCTGTTCTAATATTTTTATCTATTTTTACTCGAGAGATAAACTCAATATATAATTGTTTTGTTTCCTGGATAATGTTATCATTTATCGTCACCTTGCGTCATTTTTACATAAATGAAATTATGACACATTTTTGTAAACCTAAAATTCAATGAATAAACATTTTCTTTCTATCTTGAGCTTAGTTTAACCTCTCCATTTGTATGTACTTTTACGTTCCCCACAATTCCCGGCCGATAATAATAATAATAATAATAAATAATAATAATAATAATATTTCTATATTAGGAATATTCTACAATACAGTGTTTCTCCTTCAACCCAAAGTGCTTTGTCGCCAGAGGGTCCTGTCTAAAGCACCTTCTTCCCTCAAATCTCTAGCTACCATACTTCTCTTCACTCCATCTATCCAACGTGCTCTAGGTCTGTCTCTTCCACTTCTTCCATTAGCTTTCCAATTAAGGATCTTCTTTGGTATTCTATCTTCTTCCATTCTTATGAGATGTCCATAGCATTTCAAACATGTTTCTTCTATTTTTTCTAAGATAATAAATAATAATAATAATAATAATAATAATAATAATAATAATAATAATAATAATAATATATTATTATTATTATAAAATATCCTCAACTCGCGTCCAACTCGAGGTCGGGTCTAGGAATGAGATGAGATGAAGCCCACTATATAGAAATCTGTGAATGACAAGGGTGCCGTCCGACCACGCCTGATGCACCATCACAGGGGCAGATGAATGAAATGAAACGAAATGGATGAGATGATTATAGAGAAATGGTGTAATTAAATTGTAGCAAGGGAAAACGGCAGAAAACCCCGAGAAAAACCAGCCAAGCTCCGTTTCGTCCACCACTAAGGGTCAGTTTCACCAACAGAGGTAACTGTATTACGCCAGTTTTCCCCATATATAATGCATAGCTTAAACTAGCGTAATACAGTTACCTCTGTTGGTGAAATTGACCCTAAACCCACATGGAGTGGCCGAGACTCGATCTCGGGACCCTAGCGGTGAGAGGCGAACGTCTAACCGCTTTCGCCACGGAGCTGCCTAATAATAATAATAATAATAATAATAATAATAATAATAATAATAATAATAATAATAATAATAATAATAATAATAATAATAATAATAAATACATCTAGTAGTTAACTATGGTAGGCTTACGTATTACTTGGATGGATGAAGGACGGTTAACTTTTGCCCAGAGACCATTTTATTCAAGATTGTTGTTCTTTTACGTGCCTGAAAATCTTCAAACTTGGGACCCACGTTTTAAAGTCCCTCCCGAGGACTTGTCTCTTGGATTTTTCCATCCTAAAATTCCATTGATACCGGACGGGTTTGAACCCGCGACTTTCTGGATTAGAGGGAAGGAACATAAACCTTTATATCACCACACCCGACAATAATAACAACAATAATAATAATAATAATAATAATAATAATAATAATAATAGTAATAATAATAACGATAATGATAATAATAATAATAATAATAATAACGATAATGATAATAATAATAATAATGTATTTTTATTCATATACAGATTTTAATTTATACATATATTTCTGTGCTTAAACATTTATTTTCATTCTCTACTCGTACCTATCCACCCACTTCATGTCCTCCAGTCCTCTTGTTCTCATTTCAGTTCTTATTTCTTACATCCATGAGTTTCGAGGTCAATTTTTCTTTCTTCTTCCAGGTGGACACCATTCCAATGTTTTTCTGGATAACCTTTCTTCTTGCATTCGTCGTACGTGCCCATACCAATTTAATTGTTTATATATTATATATAATCTGCTATTGAATATTTAACATTAATTTTTTTCTCGTATGGCTTATTTCTCATTTTTTTCCAATATTGAACATCTTGGTGCTATTATCAAGAAATCCATTTCTATCGACATAAGTTTTTTATTGAATTTCCATGCTTCAGCTCGATATGTGACAGTACTTCTCACTATTGAATTATATATTTGTAATTTATTTTTCTTGTTATATGTATGTTCCATTTAGCATTGCTGTTATTACTCTATCATTATTTATTCTCTTCTTAATGTCACTTTCTTGACTATTCCCTTTTTCTTTTTAAATTTCATTTCCTTCTTCTTCTTCTTCTTCCTTCCAAGTATTAGGCCAAGGCCTGTTACGATCCTATAGAAAATTTTCCCTCCAGCGTTTCATAGGACGGCCCAGTGATCTTCGTCCTCTTGGTATATAATTATAAACAGCTTTGGGGATCCGATTTGAACTCATTCTTTCAAGATGGTGTTTCCAGTTTAGTTGGTACTGTTTAATATATTCCAAAATTGGCGTAGTCTTCAATTCTTTTAAGATATCGGTGTTCCTTTTCAGATCCCATCTGGTGTAACCCGCTGTTCTGCGCATGAATCTCATTTCACAAGCCGTTATTCTGCTTTCATGTTGTTTTTTTAGTGTCCATGCTTCACTTACCATAGGTCAACACTGGTCTAGCCAAAGTGTTATATAAACGTAATCTGGTGTTTTTTTGTACAAGGATGGTTTCATAACTTGATTAATAATTCCTAAACTTTTATTATAACTAGTAACTTTTTCAGGGATATCTTTTCATCCCAGATAGAGAGATAATATCCAAGATATTTAAATTGATTAGATCTCTCTAAAATTTTATTCTGGAGACAGATTTTACTTTGTATGGGGTCCTTCCCATGAAATGCCATAATTTTAGTTTTGTTAATTGATATTTCCATATTAAATTTGGTACCTATTTTTTGTAAATTATAAATTGATCGTTGCAAATCATTTTCGGAAAGTGCCAGGAGAGCTAAATCGTCTGCAAAAAGAATAGCATCGAGTTTGAGGTTCCTATTGATGGGTATATATCCTCGTTGTGTTTTCCTCCATTCATTTATTAATTTATTCATGTATATAATGAAAAGCACCGGTGAAAGTCCACATCCCTGTCTTACTCCAGTGTTGATCTTTTCCCAAGAAGATAATTTGCCATCTTGTTTAACAGAGATTTCATTATCTTTATAGATGTTGAAGATATTAGTAATATATTGTTGTGGAACGTTATCATCAGCTAAAATTTGTAGTAATATATTTGTGTCTACTTTGTCAAAAGCCTTTATGAAGTCAACGAAGGCGATATGAGTTTCTATATTGAATTCCTTGTGCTTTTCTAATAGTAGTTTCATTTCCAAATATTCAAATTCCTCACATCCTCTAATATACACCTTCTGATCTTGTAATACTAAATCTTCGGTTTCTGCTTCACATCCCATATAAAACGTTTTATCTAAACTAATAATAATAATAAATAATAATAATAATAATAATAATAATAATGTCTAATAGTGTCTACCGATAATAGACGAATAATCTCTACTGAAATAAATTGTTTCAGACACTCAACTAGACATTCTAAATTGGAAAAGAAATCATAAGTACAACCAGTAGATAACAAATAAAATTCCAAAATTCAGTATTAGATTTTGTGAGATACAGGCAGCTAGAATGGTATGGTGATATACATAGAATGCCAGAGACAGGATTACCCAGAAAATCTTTAGAATGGATTCCATCTGGGAAAGGAAAGAGAGGTATTTCTAGATTCAAATGGATGGATGATATCAGAAGAGGTATGAATGAGATAGGTCTGGAAGAATTAGATGGGAAGATAGAGAAGAATGGAGAAAGAAGATAAAAATTTAAAACATTTTGGACACAGTAAGATGTTGTTTGCACTGTAAACTTGTTTATATAATAATAATAATAATAATAATAATAATAATAATAATAATAATAATAATAATAATATGAAATCTCACTGTTTGCATAAGAATGGATTGATTTATTCATGAATTGCTGGATGGATGAACGGATGGATTGATAGATATATAGATAGATAGATCATCGGTTGATTAATGTCTTTGACATCGTCCGATTCCTAACAGCCAATTTTGTCGGTCCATCCAATCTCCTAGTTGTAGATGTTTCTCCTTCATATATAAACATATTCCCTGACTCCAGGAGGTTTTAGGTCTTCCTCTGCTTCGTCTTCCCTCAGGTTTCCATTCCAAAACCGATTTTGGTAGTCGATTCTCTTCCATTCGCTGGACATGTCCGCACCATCTTAATTGCTGAGTTTTAATATCATCTAAAATAGTGTCTTCAATCTTCATTTTCTCCCTTATAACTGAGTTCCTAATTTTTTCCCTTCTTGAAATTCTTGCGGCCCTTCATATAAAATCCATCTCCGTTGCCAAAAGATACTTATTTGTTTTTGTTGTTAATGGCCAAAGTTCTGCTCCATAAGTAGTGATGCTTTTAACAATTGTGTGATATATATTCATTTTATTTTTATAACTTATATTTTTATCCCACAATATTCCATTGAGGCAAGCAATTGCAAATTTTCCTGTATTATTTCTATTTCTTATTTCCTCTTCATAACTCCCATTTTTATTTATTTCAATTCCTAAATATGTGATCTCACTACAAGATTTTATTGATTCTCCAGTCTCCAAAATTAAATTTTGTTCTGGTTCACCAATTGATAAATATTTTGTTGGAATATATCTAACTTGCAATTATCAATAATTGCAAATTTTTTCACGTTCAAATTTAATTATATATATTAATGGAAAAAATATATAGTTAAATTAATTGTTGAACATACCCGTGTAGTTTACATCTGTTTCCGAATCTCTGTCTTTGAAATCTCTGAAGCTGTGCTATACTGAATGTCAGAGAAGAGTTGTGCAGCAAATCAAATCACGTACCGGTATCATTAGAGGAGGTCCGGTCCACCCTCGACCTTGTTTTCAGTGTAATGACAGTTATACATAACCAGAGAGCTTAGAGACCTTGATTGGGACAAGGATAATTCAATTACGTCATTTAAAACGATCCGAAATGCCTGAGAGATAGTGCCTGTCATTTTACTGTAACGTCCCTCTTCACCAGAGCTTTACAGCGACTTTTTAACGCATGCCCCAAATGGGAGTCAATGACCAATCAAGTTTCAATGAATTTTGTTTTACAACCGATGACAGTCGTGTTTCACTTGCTCTTTATCGATTTCTCTTTATCGGCTTTATTTTTTTCCGCACAGCTCAGAACATAATTTTTCTCCAACAAATACATTCAATGTAGCAAAAAATGAACAGATTCCTTGATTTTACGGACCTGTTTACTAAAAAAATAAATTAAAAACCTAAAATGTTAATTGTAATATACAGTTTGATGTGTTTCATTATTTCTCCACTAGGGTGTATTCTTACAATATTTCGATCCTATTGGCAATAAATAATATGATCAAGATGCAGTGATGAACAAATAAAACATAACCAAACATTCCTCATTTGTTTTCAAACATCGCTGTTTACATTAAATACATAAATATTTTAAAATAACTATATTTAAATAATGATTTGTGAGTAAACAGCTTAATTGTATTCGTTAAATAGTCCTAACAAATGCCACTCGTGATATCCAAATCCTCTAGATAAATTGGAAATCACTCATGGCATTACTTGTGGCTATTTAACTCATGCCCCAAATGGGTGTCAATGACCAATCACGTTTCAATGAATTTTGTTTTACGTCGCTCTTTATCGAATTCTCTTTGCCATAATAAAGAAAGCTCCTCCTTTTTAATATTCTGAACAGGTCAGAGCATTATTTTGCAGCGACTGATTCCCCAAAAATACATTGAATATAACAAATAATGAACAGATTCATTCGAACTACACATTTGATAATTGTTTGTTCAATAATTGTGCTTTTAAATAATTATTTTACTGAGTTCATTCCTAAAAAAAATAAATTAATAAACTGTAATGTTGGTTATTAAACAAACAGTTTGATGTGTTTGATTTTTTCTCCACTAATGTGCGTTCTTACAATATTGCGATCGTATTTGGTAAAAAACAATATGATTAAGTTGCAGTGTACACTCTTGTTGCAGTAAATAAACAAATGAAACATAACCACACGTTTCTGATTTGGTTTCTAACATCGCTGTTTACATTATATATATATATATATATATATAGTCCACTGCTGTGGTCTCGAGGTTGCGTGCTGTCTTGTCACGCAGCGGGCCCGGGTTCGATCCCCGGTCGGGGCAGTTTTTCTGGGTGAGGTTTTTATCGGGATTTTTCCTTATCTGTAAGACAAATCTCAGGAAAACTTTAAGGCCCAAACGGTTCCCGAAATCATATGGCCATAATTATCCTTATCATCATCATCATCCTTCACCGGTGTGGAAAGCAACGGGAAGCTACCACACCTACAATTCCCTAGTAAAGCTGCAAGCATAGCATGAAAATGCTATGATTGCAGTGAAGGGCCTGTCTTTGAGCAGAATTACTATGGATGGATGGATATTTAAATAATGGTTTTTGAGTAAACAGTTCAATTTTATTCGTCAAATAGTTTCTAGAAATGTCCCTCTTGATTTTCAAATCCCTTAGATAAATTCACTCGTCACTTGTTGACTACGAACATATGTGATGTATGAACATACTGGTTCGATAGTGCCAGTGAGTTTGTCACTGTTACTTAATGAAATTTCTTTACATTTTGCACACTTATTCTACATGAATTCAGCTTTAAGTCGGCAATGTAAGATATGTGACAACTGTAAATATAATACATTGATTTGTTGTGAACTTGAAGAAACTCCGTGATGTATCTAATATAAAATAACATCAAATTCTTATATGGTTTCCATAAATATTTATTTCATTTAACATTCGTAACAGCTGCTTCAATCTTCATCAGACGAATGACATAAATACAAAATAAATAGTTTACTATACTCATATCCCAATAGGCAACAGATATTTATTGACATTACAATTTGCTGATGATCAACTGGTTTTAGCGCAAGACAAATTTGATATGGAATTCATGATAAAGAGATTGAAAAACACATATGAATCTTGGGGTCTCACAGTAAATTTACAACAAAAAAAACAGAATATTTGGCAATAACTAGGAATGAATGAAATAATTTAATATTGGAAGAAGGAATCCAAATAAAGCAAGTGAAACAAACTAAATATTTGGGAATAATTATGGATAACATTGAAGGTATAGGCAAAGAGAACATAAAACATATAATTGAATTGAGTAGCAAAATAATATCGTCGTTAAATTCCATATGGTGGGATAAGCATATTTGGAAAGACACACAAAATATATTGGTAAAACATTGGTGGAATCTGTTGCAATGTATGGAAGTGAGGTATGGACAATCAATAAGTACTACAATAATAGAGTAATAGCTCTAGAAATGGATTATTTACGCAAAAGTGCCAGAAAGTCAAAACTAGAATATGTCACAAATAAGGAAATTAGAAACACAATGGAAGCAGAAGAAAGCATAATTGAAAGAATTGAGGAGAAGGAATTAAAGTGGTTAGGACATGTTTTAAGAATGGAAGATGAGCGATGGCCGAAGCAACTATATCAATGACATCCGAGCAGAAAGAAGAAAAGAGGGAGACCAAAGTTAACATGGAAGGAAAATATGAAGACAGTAATGCAAGCAAAGAGGGCTAAGCATTGAAGATGCCCAAAATCGTAGGCTTTGGAGGTTTGGCACGGGAAGACGGCAGCAGCTGTAAAAACCCGAAGATAGAGAGATGCTCATAAATAGAAAAAAAAATTATTTATGACATTCGTCTGATGAACATAGAATGTATTGAAAGGGTTGTTATGAATGTTAGATAGAATAAATGTTTATGAAAATAATATAAAACTTTGATAGTTTTATTTAGTAAATACGAGTATTTAACTATAAATGTGTTTCAGGAATAGGATTTTCATTTTTTTTTAATGTGAGAATTCTATGCCACCAACATAAATCCAAATAAACACAATTTATTGTTCCAGTTTGTGAATAATTGCCTGAGAAAAATACAGAGTGTCTCAAATTGATGTATACACTCTTTGAAACGTTATTTCTCAGCAATGAAATGAGACAGAAATACAATTTTTGTTGTGTGTGATCCACAAGGCACTGGAAAAGCATAGCAACACCTTCATCGATCTTCACGTCTTTATAAACAACAATGGCGGCGAGATTACCATTCAATTAACGTAAGTGGACACTGAAGTGTTATTGGAAAGTGGAGAATGTTGTTGAAGTGCAACGATATTGGATGGTTGAATTTGGGACACCGCTACAACAAGGGTAACAATAACAAGAATCCGAGACAAGTTTGAAGACGATGCATGACTGCAACAGCACTCTCGTTATCAGTCGAACGTCTCTTTCTTCCGCACCGACCTTCCAACACATCTTGCACCGTTCCATCGTCTTCAAACTTGTCTCGGATTCTTGTTATTGTTACCCTTGTTGGTAACGGTGTCCCAAATTCAACCATCCAACATCGTTGCACTTCAACAACATTCTCCACTTTCCAATAACACTTCAGTATACACTTATGTTCATCGAATGATAATCTCGCCACCACTGTCGTTTATAAAGACATGAAGATCGATGAACGTGTTGCTATGTTTTTCCGGTGCCTTGTGGATCATACACAACAAAAGTTGTATTTCTGTCTCATTTTGTTGCTGAGAAATAACGTTTCAAAGAGGGTATACATAAATTTGGGACACTCTGTATATAGGCCTATGTTAATTTTCTGCAAAAAATGTGAAAAATGGCATAAATAAAATGAGAAGTTGAACTCAAAATAACCTAAAATAGGCATATTTACAGCGTGAAAAAAAAATATATATATATTATTGCGGATGAGCCCATGTAGGACTACACAAAGTACTTAGAGGCGTTTCCTTTGAACCCAAATTTCTTTCATTCTTTTGCTATGAGCTTGTTTTCTATCATATGTCTAAGTTGTTCCAGTTTTTTTATTCGGTTTGTCCTCTTGGTCAACTTGCCACTTATTCACCTTAATTCTAAATATGTCTCTGTTTGGGATATATTCTTTAGTAATTCCTGCCAATTTTAAGTCCTTTTTGACTTCATCAATCCACTTCATAGTATCCACTGGAGCTTTACTTCTGTTTTCGTAGAATTCCATTATCTGTTTTGTAAGCCTATTTGAGTTCATTCGTTTAATATGGCCATAAAATTTTAACCTTCGTTTTCTAATATCACTATGAATCTCTGTATATATTTTTACCTCCTTTTTTACTTCTGAGTCTAAATGTTTCATCTATGACTTGTGGACCTAACACTTTTCTTATAATTTTTCATTCTTTTTTCACTATATTTTCAATATCTTTTTTTCTGTTCAAAATTAATGTTTCTGCTCCATAGAGTCACTCTGGTTTAATTACAGTGTTATAGTGTCGTAATTATATATATATATATATATATATATATATTAGCCATTTCTCGGACAGTGTAGCCAACTTATCACAAACTAGTGATCGCCAAACTAATCTGTGGTACTAACTCGCCTATTTTCTCATCTTAACTTGCCCACTAATGTAGGAGCACTCTTGGGATATCCATAAATGTGAGTAAACATGTTGACAATTGCCTCTAGTAGGAACGTGTGTTGTGATATTGACCAATGGGAGTCTACTAGTCACTTGTTCTCTTATCGAATATTCACAGGTGGCTTAGAATAGCCACACTGTTTCTTAATTTATATTCTTCCAATTTTGTACACATTATAAATGAATTTAATTAAGTTGACTATTTAACTCACGCCCCAAATGGTAGTCAATGACCAATCACGTTACAATAATTTTTTATTTACAACCAATCACAGTCGTGTTTCGCCTAGAATTTACCAACTAAAGTTTATCATAATAAAGAAAGCACCTCCTTTTTAACATTCTGAATAGGTCATAGCATTATTTTGCAGTGCCTGACTCTGTAAGAAATACGGCTACCAGATTGTATATATAGTGCATGAATGTCAACACATAGAGCATGCGGGAGTTAATATAAAAACATCTGTAGCAATTGATTATACCACAAAAAAAAAAAGAAACCACTGTTTGCATTTTCTTAAAAGTATTCCAGAAAAATATAATTGTCATAGGACATCAGAAATGAAATACAGTTTGATGTGTTTCATTTTTTCTCCACTAGAGTGTATTCTTACAATATTGCGTTCCTTTGGCAATAAATAATATGATCTGGTTGCAGTGGTGAACAAAAGAAGCAGATGAAGCGTACCAATCGTTTCTCATTTGTTTTAAAATATCGCCGTTTACATTAAAAATATAAGTATTTTAAAATAACTATATTTAAATAATGATTTGTGAGTAAACAGCTTAATTTTATTCGTTAAATAGTCCTAACAAATGCTACGACTGATTTCCAAATTCTCTACATAAATTCACTCCTCACTTCGTGAGTCGTGAATTTATCGATAATTTGGAAATCACTCGTGGCATTACTTATGACGGTACAGATTTTTAGATATGTAATTTTGGGTATTCTTTTCAACAAATGACGCGACTTTTTTAATTCCTTAATAAACTCCAGTCAAATGTTCTTCTTAGGGTTCCATTTTTTAATTATTTCCCACCTTTTAGGGCCTACAATGATTTTTACATTTTTTCTAACGATTATTTCAATATATTTTTCTATGATATTCAACTACATGGCATGAAGACATGGCAGCCATATTGATTTTAACGAATATTCTAAGCAAAAACAAGCTCGTGTTCCAGAGCAGCCAACATAGTGATACGTACTAATTAACTGTACACATATAGGCCTATTATACTTCAGAATTTCAGATCTTACTATTTTTTTTAGGCGTTGCATTCTTTCACAGGTTAAGTAAGTTGGTCTTTCACAGGTTAGAGCACTTAAATTGCGTTAGGTTGGTGTATATGTTGGCTGCATCCCATGATTCCGCAGTGTAAACCGCTTCGCATTTGTTTACGGATGCGCATGGTATATGACTGAAAATTTTTTCGCGTCACGTGCTATAAAGAATCCCCCTATTTTTAATAAAGTGTACATTTTGCAATGCATCTGCCCTAGCAAACTGCTAATCTTTCAATCAAATTTAACAATTGAGGTTCATCCTCTAGAGACTATGATAATAGACTTGCGTGCAAAATTTTATTGATATGAAACAAACAGTTCTCGGGATATATATTTTTTTGTAATGAAAAATGAAATTTTGAGGAAAGCCAATCTAAAGTAGGTTCATGGCCGCGCAGACATATGCATTCCATAAATTCCTATCCTGAGCTAATGTTTTCCAATCATATTCTGTATAATTTTTAGAGTGTCTTTCACTGCAAATCATAGTATTTTCAAGCTATGCTTTACAGCTTTTCTAGGGAATACTATAGGTGTGGTAGCTTCCCGTTGCTTTCCACACCGTGTTTGATAATGATGATTATGATGGTCAGATGATGTTCGGAGACAGTTTGGGCCTCACAGCTTCCTGACATTTGTCTTACAGGTGGGGTAAAACCCCGATAAAACCTCGCCCAGGAAGCTTACCCCCGACCGGGAATCGAATCCGGGCCCGCTGTGTGACATGATTGCATGCTACCTTGAGACAGACCACAGCGGTGAACCTGTATAATTTATTTTCCTGTTTCCTGTTAGTTCATTTGTTATGTTGTCTTCTCCATTCGACTGTGTATTTTTCTCTATTCCTAGGAACTTCATTATCAAATACTCATTTTTTTTTCCTCCCTTAAAGTAAGAGCCCATGTTTCACATCCATATAATATAACTGGGAAAACAACAGTTTTGTATATTTTCAGTTTAACGTTTTTTGAGAGAAATTGGGATGAAGAAAATTATAAATAACTCTCGCGGCCGCATTTTTCGAGTATTCGCAACGATACTCCCTACTTTGAAATAATGTGAGGAAAATGCTTTGTAAAAATCAGCGCAATCCGAAGTAAGTATTAGTTATCTTTAAACCCGAAATTTAAAAAATCGCTCTTTTATTTTCACTGCTGTTCGAAACATTTAAATAACTGGAATGAAAAAATTGCGTTTCTCAAATTTAAGGGTTAACAAATGAGAGATATAGCCTCTTCCGTAAACCAGGAAAATGGGACCATAAATTCGACTTGTATTACTCACGGCATCCTGATGCTTGTACGTGTTCACAGTCCGATGTTCAACTGTTAACTAGCGCACGTTGCCTGAAGGTTGTTGGTCAGCTGGCCGCATGCAATGCATTGCCAATACCTCAACAGGATATATCACCACTGTATGCCTACTATATAACACTTCGCTAGGGATTGTTTAGACACTGTGTGATTAATACATGACAACATGTGGGTTTTCAGAGGTAATTAACAACGATATTTACGTAACGATATAGTTTTAAATATAAGTTTCAATTTATCATATCTTAAAATTGAAGACATTAATTAAAAAATAAATAAATGTATTCTAATGCGTGATACTATTCAAATAATCCTTAAAATACAAGAAAAGAAACAAAAAATTAAATTTTATAAACTAATGGCTGTTCCTGAATTGATGCATGGATCAGAATGTTAGACGATCACTAAAAGACTAGAACAAAGATAAGAAAAGAAATGTAGATATAATAAAGGAACTAAATATTTTCAAACTTACAGATCGAATAGTTAACTGTAGGAACGCCTGGAGAGAACATGTTGATAGAATGTCAGAAGAAAGATTTAAAAAAAATTGTTGCTGAATTATAAACCACACGGAAGGAGAGATGTTGGACGCCCACACAGAAGATGGTCTGAACAATTTTAACAATTCTAGCTTTCATGAAGCCGGAATGAGCCAACAGGCTTAATCCTTGGATGAAGAAGAAGAATAAGATATATGTAACTGTAACTCTTCGGAGCTATGTACCAGTTGTAATGTAAACGAACTAGATGTATAGATTGCATTTTCATTGGTCGAACAACTGTTACCTTTAAGAATGTAAGCAAATGTAGTTCCGTCTCTAACACTCGAAATAAATAAAATAAAAATGCGCGTTTACTAACACTTGTTTATATAAGTTATATGGGAGAATTAAAAAATATATCAATAAACTTTTAATTGATTATCGGTCTTACTAATAAAAATCTCTTATACTGGCTTTCATCAGTTGTTTAGTTATCCAATGTATAAGCCTTTTGTAGATCATGTATAATTTCCTTACTGATAAATGTAGTGCTGGAGCTATATAACAATACAACCGTTATACATAATACGTCACATATTCGTCATCACTATGGACGTCAGAATATATTACGTAACAGTTTGTAACAGAACATAAAACAACTAATTAATTGTGTAAGAAATGAGTATGGATAAGAATTAATAGAGATTCCGTAATTGGGGAGGTACGGAAAAAATAAATGTGTTTTAATTTATTTACATTTTCCTTTACACAATGTCAAATATATGGAAGAATTAGTTTCACAGATAATGTGCTGCCATCTAACGTCAAGAATTTCGAACAATTCTTGGAAACTAATAAAAGTTTTCCCCATTACTTACGAATTATATGCAGTGTTTTAAGTTGCATTTTGAAAACTTTCAAAATAGTAGATAACATTACCGACAACAGAATAACGCTTTAGGCGAAAAAAAAAAAAGCATCTGCAGCTTGATCGGGAATCGAACCTAGGACCTCATGGACTGTAGTCAGAAGTCCTAACCACATGACTATCAAGCTAACATGTGGTTTACTGCAGTAATAGTACCTCTATAATTAAATACATTTTTTATATCGGTATGTGTATTTTGTTTTAATGATGCAAGAGAGTTTTGTTAAAATTATATTATTAAGATTTTAAACTACATTCAAGTTAAATCTTGTCTACAGCAATTACTGTAGAACATATTCTTTTGTGAATCAATGTTCAATTTAAAAATATTATTAGGCCTAATCGATAATGCGTTTAAGAAAAGGCATTTTATGATGCCTTTATTTTCCTACCCAGAGCTTTATTAATATTATTTATGCCCTGTGCATCCATCAAACAGTCGTTAAAGTGTTGCATTTTGTTTTAAATTTAAGGAAACTTTCATCAATATCATAAGAAAACAATCAGTTGATCTTGAAGTCCGACATTTTGTCTAGTTATACAATCCTTAAACAAGGCTGAAGGGATGTATAACAATTCCCATGTAAAGTTGTACACCTCTTATACACTGAGAATCTAATACAGTGTTTATTAGTAATAATTTTCAACTGAGATGTGTATAAACCTTGTATAAAAGTTATATATGGATTATTAATAAGAGGGTATACAAATAAGCGTTTCATTGTTTAATTCTTACGAATTTCAATTTTTTTAAATGGCTACTTATTCTATACAATTTTTGAAGCTTCAAAAAGGAAAACCATTGAAAAGCGGAGAGAAATTATTTTAAATATTTTCAAACAGTTAGTGAAAAATATCCTACATTAGCCATTGAGGAAGTGGTGAAAATAACAGCAGAATTTACAAGTGAGTTGACATTGAGCAAATATTCTGCTCGTAGGCCTAATTAAATTGCAAATAAAGTAAGTGTATATATATATATATATATATATATATATATATATATATATATATATATCGACATCATGTAAAAAGTGTGAACATCTGATTAGGCCCATAAATAATTTGTTGTAAATAAAAATGAAATGGAAGCTACTAATTATTGGTACCATGTTATATTGTTATATTCAGTATTATTTTCCGTAAAATAAGATGTTACTTAAGAACACAGTTTCTATCGATGACACTTCCATACACAATTCAGTCATATGCTGTTAAAAATAGCACCACGGTTCCACCAATAGAACGAATCGGAGGAAGAATAATACCTTATGCAAGTTTGTTTACAGGACAATTGGAACTTAGCTCGGATACAGTATAGCTAAATTCTTACGTGCATTTCTGCCCCTAAATAAATGCAAAATTTAATTGAATGAGTGAAAATAAAAATAAAACTAAGACATTGATATTTAAATTATTAGTACAAAGTGTTATGTTGTATGGTGCAGAGACCTGGACTTTTGGTATACAGCAAGAAAAATAATAATAATAATAATAATAATAATAATAATAATAATAATAATAATAATAATAATAATAATAATAATAATAATTAATAAAAAGAATAAAATACATATATAGGCCTATATATATGTTATAATTAAATCTTTAACATTGAGCAATGCAAGCTTAATATGGTATGATAAGAAAAATAAATGCCTGGACGGGATTCGAACCCGGATCTCTGAGTCTGTACCTCAGCGTGATATCCATTACACTACCAGGCGAATCCAATTCAAACACTTATTTTTCTTATATATGTATTATACTCTCCATTATTACTAGATGTCGCGAGAACACTGTCTTCACTGCCATCTAGTAGCTGACTATATCAAGTAAGCAAATTAAAGAGAATATTTATTTTACTTTATAGCAGTGACGCTGAAATATATTCTCTTTAATTTGCTTACTTGATATAGTCAGCTACTAGATGGCAGTGAAAACAGTGTTCTCGCGACATCTAGTAATAATGGAGAGTATAATACATATATAAGAAAAATAAGTGTTTGAATTGGATTCGCCTGGTAGTGTAATGGATATCACGCTGAGGTACAGACTCAGAGATCCGGGTTCGAATCCCGTCCAGGCATTTATTTTTCTTATCATACCATATATATATATATAGATATTATAAATATATTTTTGACATTTGGCAATGAAGGCAAATATGATATGAAAAGAAAAATGAATGCTTGAGTCGGGATTCGAACTCGAGTCTCTAAAGTCTGTACCTTTAGCGCTCTAACCAACTGAGCTACTCAAGAATTCCAATACAAGCATACAATTTTCTTATACATGTAGTATTCTCAATTCACACAAGAGGTAGCTGAAATTGTTCCAACTGCCATCTCGCGGCTAACGTAACAGTTAAGCAATTTTTTTTTTTGCTTAACTGCTACGTTAGCCGCGAGATGGCAGTTGGAACAATTTCAGCTACCTCTTGTGTGAATTGAGAATACTACATGTATAAGAAAATTGTATGCTTGTATTGGAATTCTTGAGTAGCTCAGTTGGTTAGAGCGCTAAAGGTACAGACTTTAGAGACTCGAGTTCGAATCCCGACTCAAGCATTCATTTTTCTTTTCATATCATATTTGCCTTCATTGCCAAATGTCAAAAATATATTTATAATATCTATATATAAAAGCGTTACTGCTATAAAGTAAATATTTCTTTAAAAATTTGCTTAACTGTTACGTTAGCCGCGAGATGGCAGTTGGAACAATTTTCAGCTACCTCTTGTGTGAATTGAGAATACTACATGTATAAGAAAATTGTATGCTTGTATTGGAATTCTTGAGTAGCTCAGTTGGTTAGAGCGCTAAAGGTACAGACTTTAGAGACTCGAGTTCGAATCCCGACTCAAGCATTCATTTTTCTTTTCATATCATATTTGCCTTCATTGCCAAATGTCAAAAATATATTTATAATATCTATATATAAAAGCGTTACTGCTATAAAGTAAATATTCTCTTTAAAAATTTGCTTAACTGTTACGTTAGCCGCGAGATGGCAGTTGGAACAATTTCAGCTACCTCTTGTGTGAATTGAGGAATACTACATGTATAAGAAAATTGTATGCTTGTATTGGAATTCTTGAGTAGCTCAGTTGGTTAGAGCGCTAAAGGTACAGACTTTAGAGACTCGAGTTCGAATCCGACTCAAGCATTCATTTTTCTTTTCATATCATATTTGCCTTCATTGCCAAATGTCAAAAATATATTTATAATATCTATATATAAAAGCGTTACTGCTATAAAGTAAATATTCTCTTTAAAATTTGCTTAACTGTTACGTTAGCCGCGAGATGGCAGTTGGAACAATTTCAGCTACCTCTTGTGTGAATTGAGAATACTACATGTATAAGAAAATTGTATGCTTGTATTGGAATTCTTGAGTAGCTCAGTTGGTTAGAGCGCTAAAGGTACAGACTTTAGAGACTCGAGTTCGAATCCCGACTCAAGCATTCATTTTTCTTTTCATATCATATTTGCCTTCATTGCCAAATGTCAAAAATATATTATAATATCTATATATAAAAGCGTTACTGCTATAAAGTAAATATTCTCTTTAAAAATTTGCTTAACTGTTACGTTAGCCGCGAGATGGCAGTTGGAACAATTTCAGCTACCTCTTGTGTGAATTGAGAATACTACATGTATAAGAAAATTGTATGCTTGTATTGGAATTCTTGAGTAGCTCAGTTGGTTAGAGCGCTAAAGGTACAGACTTTAGAGACTCGAGTTCGAATCCCGACTCAAGCATTCATTTTTCTTTTCATATCATATTTGCCTTCATTGCCAAATGTCAAAATATATATTTATAATATCTATATATAAAAGCGTTACTGCTATAAAGTAAATATTCTCTTTAAAATTTGCTTAACTGTTACGTTAGCCGCGAGATGGCAGTTGGAACAATTTCAGCTACCTCTTGTGTGAATTGAGAATACTACATGTATAAGAAAATTGTATGCTTGTATTGGAATTCTTGAGTAGCTCAGTTGGTTAGAGCGCTAAAGGTACAGACTTTAGAGACTCGAGTTCGAATCCCGACTCAAGCATTCATTTTTCTTTTCATATCATATATATATATATATATATTGACAACAGATATGGATTTTTGGCGAATGGCATGAGGAAAATTAAGAATGGATAAAATTCGGAACTAGAAAATTAGAG
The DNA here is from genome assembly GCA_030220185.1 of Diploptera punctata. Taxonomy (NCBI): domain Eukaryota; kingdom Metazoa; phylum Arthropoda; class Insecta; order Blattodea; family Blaberidae; genus Diploptera; species Diploptera punctata. The sequence continues at coordinate 46,373 of JASPKZ010003064.1, read as the reverse complement.
AGATAATGCATGGTAAACATAATATTATAGAAGTAATAGAAAACCAAGATTTAAATGGTATGGACATCTGAAAGGAATGGAGAAAAATAGGTCTATAATCACAAGAATGATGCTGGATTGGAATGCTGAAGGCAGGAGGAGAAGGGGAAACCCAGCGAACAGCGGATGGATGAAGTGAGAAGAAATAAGATCAGCAGGGACGCTGGGGAAGGAGGTAAAGAGGATTGAAATCTGTGACGGAGCAAAATACATTTGGGCTGAAGGATAACTATTGTAATGTAGAGAAAATCCTAAATAAATACAAATTATTATAAATTGATGTCATTCTGTGGCATGCCTAATGACTCCAATCATTTCAGAAACTCATTTGGATAGGACAACTTGATTTTATCTACAACTATGTCAACATATTATTCTCTGTCCAACTTAAGAAACGCACTTTGACATTGAACTTCCGAATGTATTACTCCGCGTAACACATGTAAGAGTGCAGACGAACTCTGTCAGCTGTTTGTTACAAGCCGATAAATTAATGCACAACAATCGTTTTAACTTCTAATGTTGCAGGTTGTATTAACATTTACAATGATATGTCGAAAACTAATTAAATTATAATTGTTGATATTAAACAAATTAATTCAAATCAAACATTTAAATTAAAATAACCAAGTAACATAAACTACCCAACAGCCGTCATATTTGTAACTGACATTCAACTTATTTTCAAGAATCGTTCAGTTTCAAACAAATGCGAATTTTTAGTTAGTCTCCGACATTCGAAGAAGTATGCTAGTACACCACACACCCTGATCAACTATAGTTAATATATATATAGCCTTAAACACGAAATGATATTAATTGAGTATATGATCTATTTTTTCGCTTCCGCTGAACTGTTCTTTGGTCATGAACGAATCGCAGTAACTGCAGCAGTCATGTGCTTCGTGGCTTACCCGCCCATTTATTTTCCTAAACTGTCTTTCTTAGGCTAGACAGAAAATAGTATTTCATTGGCTTTCCAGGAAGTTGTGTCTGGTGGCGCCATCTGGCGACCAGTTAGTCTACATAAAAACCAATGTGTATTACTCGCCTTGAAAATAAGCGAGGAATGTGCTGTCGATTCTCTTCCTTCTCTCACCAAGCTGCCGCTTCCTATCCCCTGTGTTGTGTTATTTGAATGGGAGGGAATCACTAGCAAATACTGTGTTTTTTTAAGGATCATCGTCTACATTAAACGTTGACCAAGTGAATAATCTGCAACCATGTTACTACAGGACAACGAGCTATCCCTGCTTTGCCTTCCTCATTACATGTTGCCAATTCCCGTCCCCTGTGTTGTGTTGTAAGGCTGATAATAGAGAGATGACAAACATTATGATTTTAAATTATCCGAAACGTTCAGCGTCATCGACTAAATGACGAATTTAACAACCGTGTAATGATTTTTCACATGTGTTCAAGGGTTCTCCCTTCTATAGAGAAATAGTTTGGCGACACTGGCATTTTCCCTTTAGCCGTGCAGACTTTCATAAACATCGGTTTAAATAAACTAATTTAACTTGTGTGTTATTCCCAATTATTTATCATCTCGTTTCCAGCATCTATCCTCAAACCATAACTTAAACACAAGATCACAACATAGTCTCTTGCTTAATATGCCGCAACATATGACATCACATCATTCCATGTCATATACTATCTTCACTTCTCGCAACTGGAATTCCCGACCACAACAAATAAGGGACTGCCGGACATTGGCAACTTTTAATAGAAATCTAAATTTATATTTGCTCTAACCTCGACTTCATCATTATCCAGTGTAAGGTATATATATATATATATATATATATATATATATATATTAATTGGTGTTTCATGTATAATTTATCATATTCATACTATTATTATTATAATTATTATTATCATCATTATTATATTATTATCATTATTATATTATTATTGTTATTATCGTAAGTATTATTATTGTTATTAGGCCTATCGTATAAAATGTTGTTTGTACATGAAATTTACATTGCTACATTTAATCTATCCATAACTGTTTATAATTAGTATAGTGTATATCTATATTTGTCAAATATTTATTTGTATTTGTGCTGGTTGAGTGAAAGAGAAGGCCTTATGGCCTTAACTCTGCCAGAATAAATAAAACATTATTATAATTATTATTATCATCATCATTATTATATTATTATCATTATTATATTATCATTATATTATTATTATTATTATTATTATTATCGTATTATTATTGTTATTATCGTATAAAATGTCGTTTGTACGTGAAATTTACATTGCTACATTTAATGTATCATTAACTGTTTATAATTAGTATAGTGTATATCTAAGTCGGCCGCGGTGGACTAGTGGTTATGCTCCTTGCCTCTGGTTCCGAGGGTCGCGGGTTTAAAACCGGCCGTGGTCGATGGATTTTTTAGGACGGAAAAATCCAAGGAGCAAGTCCTCCGCGAGGGACTTTAAGCCGTGGGTCCCGAGTCTGAAGATTTTCAGGCTCGTAAAAAATCCTTAAGCCTGAATGAAGAGGCCTCTAAGCAAAATTTTCCCGTCCTAGTACTACCATGGTTTCCTAGATGTCAGTATGAGGCGGAACGCTGACCACGGACCACTCAAAATGACATGTATACGAAAACAAGTGTAACTATATTAGTCATCATCATCATCATCATCGTCATCCAGGATTAGGCAATTGCCCGTTCCGACTTCATAATGCATCAGCCCAACGTCTTCTAGGTCTTCCAACATCACGCCTTCCTCTTGTTTGATAATTTCTTGCTAACAACAATGGATATCTCTCCTTACTCATTCCATCCATGTGATCAATCCATTTCTGGCTGTAATTCGTGACTTTATCCAATAAAGGCTGTACTTTCAATTCTTCTCTTATATCCTCATTCCTTATTCTATCAAGTCTTGTACATCCTTTTACTTGTCTTAGGAACCGCATCTCTGCCGTCTGTATTCTATCCTTCTGTCTTTTCACTGGAGCCCAAGTTTCACATCCATACAATATTGTGGGAACCGCCATAACATTATACATTTTTATCTTTGTTTCTTTTCTAATTTTATTTTTGAATGTTCTCTGTATTGTATGGTTCAAATTCTTCCCTGTAGGGGGAGAGCGCCTAAATCTCTGTAAAGGGAAAACATAGGCTTACAATACAAATAGTGTATATCTATATTTGTCAAATATTTATTTGTATTTGTGCTGGTTGAGTGGAAGAGAAGGCCTTATGGCCTTAACTCTGCCAGAATAAATAAAACATTATTATTATTATTATTATTATTATTATTATTATATTGCCAATTTAAGAGTTAATTAAATTGTATTGTATATGTCTATATTGCGACGTACGTAGTGGTTACTAGAGTTAATTTTTAATTTGTATTTCAGGTAAACCACCACTTCTAAAGGTCAGTTTTGGCTGATTTTTGACAATACTTACCTCTGTTTATGTTAGTAGGATATACTGAGTTTCGTTGTGAAATATCGATAATTGCGACCGCTAGCGCTATTTTTAAATTTTTGTTTCAGGTGATCTCCTATAGCTAATGGTTCTAGAACTTATTATGTAGCGATTAATCACTCTGTACCTAAAAAACTGTCTGTACAAATTTTCATAAAGACCGGTTGAGCGTTTTAGAAGACACACACACACATATAGGCTATATATATCATCATTATCCGGTATCATGCAGCTGCTGCCGTCTTCCGGAAACCAAACGCCATTCCTCTCTGTCCATCCATTGATCTTCCTCCATTCCTCTGATATTCATAGCTGCTTGTACCCCTTCTATCCAAGTTTTCTTTGGTCTTCCTCTCTTCCTCCTTTCATTTGGGGTCCATTCCATAACAATTTTAGTCAATCTTTGCTCTGGCATTCTTTTGACATGGCCATACCACTGTAATCTTTTCTATAATATCTATGATGTCCGGCTTCCCTTGTACACCCATAATTTCCCTTGTTTCTTTATTTCGTATTCTATGCATTCTAGATTTTCTAGCTGATCTTCTTAAAACGTCCATTTCTGTACTTAAAATTATTTTCGTTTACCTGGTAGGAATTTACCAGACTTCAGCACCATATGTTAAAATGCTCTGAATTATGGTTTGATATATTTGTAATTTTATATTTTTTTATATATTTTTGCTCCACCCAACAGAGTTTAAAGAATGTATTGCTTGGTTTTTTAGCGATTCTATTTTTAATTTCCACTGTGTTATCGCCTGAATGGTCTAATGTTGTTCTTAAATAAGTGCATTCAGTACTAGGTTTTAGTTCTTCTGCATTGTTGAAATTTATATTTTCCATTTCTTGTCCTATACACAGTTTTCTCATTGTTTATATGAAGTCCCCATTTTTCATATTCTTCTTATATATATAAGACTATATATCTGTATATATATATATATATAATGACTATATTCTGAAAATATGGACTAAGAATTTTTGTGAAAACGTTACAAATATTTTCTAACACGAATTACAAAAAAAAATACTTTACCATTTTAATAGTGTTCAATGCACCATCTTCAAATCATGGTTAATGTTATTCTCCCACCTCATTCTTGTACTGGGCGCTTTTCTTTTGGTTTCCTACAAGAGTTTCCGATCCCTTCTTTCATTCCCTTTCGTGCTACACGTCCTGCCCATCGCAGTCTACGAGACTTAATCATTCTTATTATATCTGGGTTCCGATAAAGATCATGTCGCTCACTATTATTATGTATATGCATAGGCCTATATATATATATATATATATATATATGTGTGTGTGTGTGTGTGGGGCACGCCGTAGCGTAGTGGTTAGGGCACTGCGCTACAGCTAGAAGGTCGAGAGTTCGTGTCCCGGTAGGTTCAAGATTTTTAAACTGACCCAAACCCTCTGGCGGTACTATGGCTCTGGGGTCGACTCAGCTTCTAACTGAAATGAGTACCAGACGCTTGTTCTGGGATAAAGACGGCCGTCACGCAGGGCTGACAACCCGGCTGACATCAACTGCCGATTGTCCTGAATAAGTCGGATCCCTAACCTCCTACTACCCTAAGGGCCTCCTGAGGCCGTAAAGGGATCACTTGATATATATATATATATATATGGTATGATAAGAGAAATAAAGGCCTGGACGGGATTCGAACCCGGAACTCTGAGTGTGTATCTCAGCGTGTTATCCATTACACCACCAGGCGAATCCAATTCAAACACTTATTTATCTTATATATGTATTATATTCTCCATTATTACTAGATGTCACGAGAACTCGGTCTTCACTGCCATCTAGTAGCTGACTATAACAAGTAAGCAAATTAAAGAGAATATTTTTACTTTATAGCAGTGACGCTTTATCGATGTTATAATTAATTGTTTAACATTGAGCAATGCAAGCTTAATATGGTATGATAAGAAAAATAAACGCCTGGACGGGATTCGAACCCGGAACTCTGTTAATAATGCAGAAAAATATAATTGTCATATTTATATCATACGACATCAGAAATTAATTAATATACAGTTTGATGTGTTTCATTTTTTCTCCACTAGAGAGCATTCTTACAATATTGCGTTCCTTTGGCAATAAATAGTATGATCTAGCTGCAGTGATAAACGTACCTATCGTTTCTCATTTGTTTTCAAACATCGCCGTTTACATTAAATATATAAATAGTTTTAAATAACTATAGTTAAATAATGATTTGTGAGTAAACAGCTTAATTTTATTCGTTAAATAGTCTTAACAAATGTCACTCTTGATTTCCAAATTCTCTAGATAAATATATATATATATGTATATATATATATTTCTTCACGTTAGGAATTTTAGCATAGCTCATTTTTACCATAAGACGAGCAGCTGGCCCGTCGATACAACCTTACCTGGAGAACCAAGTGATTTTTGTTCAAGGTTTTCTTCCATTAAGCTTTGATGAGCTAACGTTTTCCTACAAGGCAGCAGTTGCCATATCCTGGCAAGGAGCGCTCACAGTGTACTGTCATCAGGACTAGAATGAACCCTGAATTTGTAGGTAGTGTTCCTCTTCCATCACCCCCCCCCATTTCTCTTGACTTGTGTCAGGCGCACAGCCTAGTTCTCAAAAATGATTATAGTAAATCAAGGAACCAAACATTTGGAATGTTGGAATGTTGTAAAGTGGACACATTCTGAATAAAACTAAAAAAAACTTATTTATAGTTTATTGGTAGAGAGTGTACTATTGTATGGCGCGGCAAAATGAACATTAAGCAGAGAACAAGCACATAAACTGATACTGGCGACAGAGATTGACTTCTGTAGAACGGCTTCTAGATATTCAAAAAGACAAACATAATGGAAGCAGAAGAAAGCATAATTGAAAGAATTGAGGAGAAGGAATTAAAGTGGTTAGGAAATGTTTTAAGAATGGAAGATGAGCGATGGCCAAAGCAACTATATGAATGGCATCCGACCAGAAAGAAGAAAAGAGGAGACCAAAGTTAACATGGAAGGAAAACATGAAGACATTAATGCAAGCTAGAGGGCTAAGCATCGAAGATGCCCAATACCGTAGGCTTTGGAGGTTTGGCACGGGAAGACGGCAGCAGCTGTAAAAACCTGAAGATAGAAATAAAATTAGAAATATTAAAATCAGAAAAATAATGGATGTTCAAAAAGATGTTCTACATGTTATTGAAGAAAGAAGACTGAAATGGTTTGGTCATGTAAAGAGGATGTCAGATGACAGGATACCTAAGATGATATTAAATTTTGAAGCGGAGGACAACAGAATAATGTGGATTCCAGAAGAACGGTGGGTTCGAGGAGGGCATAGGTTTATGGTGTCGAGAGAATTAACAGAGAGTGAAACGGAGAATAGGGATGCATGGTGGAGTAAAATTTACAATGGGTTATAGGAAAACTACTGTATTGTAGAAAATTATTAATAAAAATAATGTAAAACAAATATATATATCCGAGGCTTGGTTTGAATTAAATTAATTTACTCGTTCTAAAATTTCATCATCCAAAACAATTTTGTTAGGTAGGGTATTTCCCCACAAAACGCCATCACTACAGAAAACTAAAGTGATGGCCTTTTGTGGGAAATACCCTATACCTAGCAAAATTGTTTTGGATGATGAAATTTTAGAACGAGTAAATGAATTTAATTATTTGGATTATAATTTAACATTTCAAGATGAAGCTGATATATCAAACAAAATCACAAGTTTTACAAAAACAACGGGGGTAATTAACAGTGTAATGAAACCATCTTTAGTACAGAAGAACACAAGACTACGGCTTTGTAAGGTTCTCGCAAGACCAGTATTAAGATATGGTAGTGAAGCATGGACAATACGAAGAAGAGATGAGAGCCGAATAACAGCAAATGAGATGCGATTTATGCGCCATACAGCAGGCTATACAAAGTGGGACCATAAAATAAATGAAATTATGGAAGAGTTGGATGTAGAACCCATTCTTCACCATATACAAAACTACCAGAACAACTGGAAAGCCCATCTTCAACGAATGCCATCTCATAGAATTCCAAAAGCTATATTTCGCTACTGCCCCCAAGGCAAAAGATCGCTGGGAAGTCCAAAAAAGCGCTGGATGGAAAATTCCTCTTTGAGACCGTAACAGGCCACACGGCCTAATACTTGCATGGATGATGATATATATGTATTTTTGCCGTGGTCATTTTCTTCATCCAGTAACATTTATTAAGGTTTGCATTCTTTTTTTCAAAAATCTTTCCTCAAGAACCACCTCAATAGCTTAGGAATTTGCAAAAAATACTTAGACTTAATTCTGCTACTAACAACTTAAAATAATAAAAAGAAATATCGGAACGTCACAATGGCTTTTATCGTACTTTTTAATGCAATGGTCCCACTTGCAATATTTCTTATAAAAAACAGAATTAATTATAAATGTGGTTTTTCATTTCCGATAACATTGTTTTAAAAAAGTTGCAATATTTTATTCAGAGTAGTGAAACCGGTTCGTTGACATTAATATTGTTATCTGTTGTCTCACTCACTGACCTCTTACGTAGGCTTTTTATTCCATGTGTGGGAATTTTTAATATTGTAATTATTGTTGTAAATTTGTGACTGTTTCCTTACAATGCGAGCTGTGTGGGGTCTATTTTATCCAACGTCAGCGCTAATATATAGCTGAAGATAAGATTTCTTTTGAAAATGAAATTAAAATTCATCACACTGATAAGTGGCACGTTAAAAAAACCTTGAATCAATACTGATAAATCATATTGAATTCCCGTTGAGGTAAATAGTAACAAAGTAAAGTATTAAAATATATAGGTGTCAGGTGGCGTTGTCTTTAACTAGGTTTAAAAATGAGAATTCTATTCCGCCATGCCACCAACATATATTCAAATAAAAAAAGGGAAAACGCACAATTTTATTGTTGCAGTATGCGAATAATTATTTCAGACTATTTAACTCATGCCCCAAATGGGAGTCAATGACCAATCACGTTTCAATGATTTCTGTTTTACAACCAATCAGAGTCGTGTTTCACGAAATATTTATCAGTGTTATATTTACCATATTAAAGAAAGCTCCTCCTTTTTAATATTCTGAACAGGTCTGACCATTATTTTGCAGTGACTGAGCCTTCGAGAAATACGGCTACCAGATTGTATATATAGTGCATGAATGTCAACACATGCCGCATGCGGGTGTTAATATAAAAACATTTGTAGCAATTGATTATACCACCAAAAAAAGAAACCACTGTTTGCACTTTCTTAAATGTATTTTTTCCCAGGTAACAATCCAGAAAAATATAATTGTCATATTTACATCATACGACATCAGAAATGAATTAATATACAGTTTGATGTGTTTCATTTTTTCTCCACTAGAGAGCATTCTTACAATATTGCGTTCCTTTGGCAATAAATAATATGATCTGGTTGCAGTGATAAACAAAAGAAGCAGATGAAGCGTACCAATCGTTTCTCATTTGTTTTCAAACATCGCCGTTTACATTAAATATATAAATATTTTAAAATAACTATAGTTAAATAATGATTTGTGAGTAAACAGCTTAATTTTATTCGTTAAATAGTCCTAACAAATGCCACTCTTGATTTCCAAATTCTCTACATAAATTCACTCTTCACTTCGTGAGTCGTGAATTTATCGATAATTTGGAAATCACTCGTGGCATTACTTAGGAAAAATATACATGAAGACATGAGTGGGTGAAAGAAGAACAATGCTGGAACTCATAAAGAAGAGGAAAAGAAATTGGATTGGCCACTGGCTAAGAACAAACTGCCAGCTGAAGGATACCCTGGAAGGAATGGTCAACAGAAAGAAAGTTAGAGGGAGAAAAAGACATCAGATGATAGACAATATTTAAAATAAATGGTTTGTATGCGGAAACAAAAAGGAAAGCTGAGTTAAGGAAAGAGTGGAGAAAGCTGAGTTTGCAGTGAAAGATCTGCTCTTGAGCAGAACACTATGAATGAATGAATAGTGTTCTACACAAGAGCAGGTCTTTCACTGCAAACTCAGCATTGTCCACTCTTTCCTTAACTCAGCCTTCCTTTTTGTTTCCGCATACAAACCATGTATTATAATATTGTCTATTATCTGATGTATTTTTCTGACGAAGCCTTGGCGCAGAGCTATGGGACTTGCGTTGGTTCCAGGCTCCATGGGGGAAGAAATTTTCTCATGGTATTTCAGCCAGTAGCGTAGTGGTTAAGGCACTGAGCTACAAGCCGGAGGGTCGAGGGTTCAAGTCCCGTTGGGGTCAGGATTTTTAAACTGACCCAAACCCTCTGGCGGCACTATGGCCCTGGAGTCGACTCAGCCTCTAACTGAAATGAGTACCAGACGCTTGTTCTGGGGTAAAGGCGGCCGTCACGCAGGGCTGACAACCCGGCTGACATAAAGTGCCGATTGTCTAGAAAAAGTGCGAGCCTTAACCTCCTACTACCCCAAGGGCCTCCTGAGGCCTGTAGTGGGATCACTTTACTTTACTTTTATTTCAGCCAGTATGGGACCGGTTCACACCCCGCAATCGTGAGGCATTTGGGTAGCTACAATAAGTAGCGGTTCCAGTTTGAGAAGACCAGCTATTAAGGCTGGGGGACCCGGTTCCATGCTGACCGCCATTTCCCCCTACCCCCCTACACTTGCTTAGATTATTCTCTACCTCTGGTGATTGACACATGTTGATATAGGGCCATCAGCCGGCTGGTAGGCCTTCTATAGGGAGTGGGGCCCTTCGCGACCTGGAAGAAACAATAAACCTTCTTTCAGTTGACCATTCCTTCTAGGAGGGCATCCGTCAGCAGACAGTTTCATCTTAGCCCATGGCAAATCCAATTTCTTTTTTCTCTTCTCTCTTCCTTTTATGAGTTGCAAAGCATTGTTCTTATTTGCCGTTCATCCCCTCTTTCTCTCCCTTTTTTTTTCAGAAAAATATATTTGTTGATTTTAAAAAAATGTGGGAAAAGCCTTAAAATGAAGTGAAAATTTGAGCTCAAAGTAACCTAAAATTACCATATTTACAATGTAAAATGTGTTTTAGTCATTGCTCAGACAGTGCAGCCACCTTATTATAAAAACCCGCTAATAAGCAAGTATTATCACATTGGCTAACACTACGCTGAAAGCCACTTGTTCTCCGATGAGATGTTTGCTTCCTAATCTGCGGTTGATACGAGCTGCATCTGCCGTTAACTTAGAAATAATATCTATGGACTGAAGAGGGCATTTAAATCCCTAAAGCAGCCTGAAGAGACAGGGCTCGGGCCTTGCTCGTTGATTCCACCTGGCGAACTGAGTGCAAACTCGACGGGCCAGGGGACAATGAGTAAGGGTACATAAAGGGGGGGCACTACTCTTCCAACCCTAAATCTTGTCTTATCGAATATGTACGGTGGTATAGAATAAACAATTTTTTTATAAAAACTTTAAAGAAATGTAAGCCTTTCGGAAATTGCTTCCATCATTAGCATAATGATATATTCTACTAACTGTTGTTGTTTTGTGACGCTTCTGACATCAGCAGCTCTCCATCCTCGTCAGTAGATACTGCCTATTGTTTGTAATTTCGTATAGAGAGGATTAACAGAAAGTGATGCAGAGAATAGGGATGTATGGAGGAGTAAAATTTACAATGAGATGAAGGAAAACTACTTTATTATAGATAAATTCCTAATATACATATCTCCATCCATAGTAATTCTTCCCGAGGGCAGATCTTTCACTGCAATGATAACATTTTCATGCTATGCTTTGCACCTTTACTAGGTGTGGTAGCTTCCCACACCGATGAAGAATGATGATGATGATGATGATGATAATGGTAAGGTTGATGATGATGGTCGGATGATTTTCGGGGACCGTTGGTCCCTAAACTTCCCGGAATTTGTCTTACAGGTGAGGAAAAACTCCGAAAAAAACCTCACCTAGGATCCTGTCCCGACCGGGAATCGAACCCAGGCCCGCTGCGTGACAAGGCAGCATGCTACCTCAAGACCATATATATATATATATATATATATATGTGTGTGTGTGTGTGTGTGTGTGTGTGTGTGTGTGTGCAATATCAAAATTAAATGGTTTTTATGCGGTTACAATGTAAGTTCTAAAACAAAAGCATCATTTAATAATGAGTACAATGGCATACGGTGCAGAAACATGGGAATTTAAATATTATACAATAAGTAAATTACATTCTGCAGAAATGGATATTTGGAGAACTGTGGCATGGTGCTTGGCTTTTACCCACCGTGTCACTGTTCTGTAAGACAATACAGATTCCCCGCAAGCCTCTTGAAGACCTTGATGACAATGTCATGCTATATGACCTCTGGCACATTCAATCTTTATCCATCTCAAAGCTTATGGGTGTAAAAAAATAAGAACTGGAATGAAATCAACAGGACTGGAGGACATGGAGTGTATGGTTAGAGACGAGTGAAGGAAAATAAAACTTTAGACGAATAAAGATGTGTAAACATTAAAAATCTGTATATAAATAAATGAATAAATAATAAAATATACAAGTATTTATTACTGGATTTACATTTAATACTGTTTTGAAAAGAAGTAATAAAAAATGTATGTTGCTATGAAAAATACTGATATTTATATAAAAACACTCCATGTAAAAAGTCCTAATGTTTATCATAGTCAAATCTCTTAGAAATGAACAGAACATGTTTGATCCTGCTGCTATCAGTAGATTACTGAGAAAACATCCACTTTGTTTGCCGATGAAGTGAATGAAAGCGCGGGACGAAGGGTGAGTGGGAATTGCAAGCGATAAAATACCAACCCACCTACTGATAATAGGCACAGTCGTCATATGTCACGTATCTCTGTGGTTTATTTCGGGCGCATTCTACAAATTTATATTTTTATGTACTTTGTATAGTTAAATTTCTTTTTGAGTTTAGTTACAGTGCATAATATTTACTTTAGTTTTAATGTCTCGTAAGAAAGGACAAACTATTCACAGCGAGGCAAGGGAGATGATTCAAAATGTTAGTAAAGTGTGATGAAGAATCGGGATCAGGAGAACTGAAATATTTAATTTCCCAAAAAAATATACGTGTTGGTAAATATTGTGGTATATCAGAACACAGTGTATCCAATGTAAGAAAGGAGGGTGTTGTGGCTGGTGAAATTTCATTATGTACTCCAGGAAAAAGAGACCTCGGGCTGAGGAACATAAATCTCATTGTGACGATTTTGATAGAAGAGTGATTCGAGATATAATTAGGGCCTTTTATCAAAAAAAAGAAGGTAGTTCCGACAGCTCCCAAACTCCTTGAAGAAATTAAAAAAACAGTAGACTTCCCCTGGCAAGTACACACATTAAGGAAGTTGCTACATTCCATGGGTTTCAGATGGAAAAAATGCGGCACTAAAAGAAAGATTTTAATAGAGCGTCCAGACATAATTTATTGGCGGGCCAGATACTTAAGAACTATTAAAAAGTACAGAGATGAAGGAAAAAACATTATTTATATTGACGAATCGTGGGTGGACAGCAACCTGACCTTCAATACCTGCTGGCAGAGCGATGACATCTTGGGTATTACAACGAACACCAGTTCTTCAAACCGCTTAATTCTACTGAATGCAGGCAGATTGCCATCTTGGTTTCATTCCCGGAGCATCATTACTATTCAGGGTTGGACTGGCTACTGGTGATTACCATGGCCAGATGAATGGTGATAACTTCGCTAAATGGATGGTAGAGAAGTTATTCCCCAACATACCCAGCCCTAGTTTCATTGTGCTTGACAATGCTGCGTATCACAGTATACAAGAAAATAAGCCCTCATCGAAGTATGCTGTGAAACTAGAAATGATGAAGTGGCTGGAAAATAACAATATACCATTTTCTGCTTGAATGAAAAAGTTTCAACTTTCTTAATTAATTCAACGCTTCAAGCAAGCAGAAGACCCCTATCATATCAATAGACTTATAGGAATGCAAGGACACATAGCTCTTCGATTGCCTCCCTATATGTGCGAATAGAGCTGGCATGGGCTGCAATAAAGAGATATGTTAGAGAAAATAATGTTACTGGTGACCTGTCCCTAACAAGACTACAGGAATGGACTGAAAGTGCGGTGAACTCAATCACACCGACAGATCGGGAGGGTTCTGTCACTCACGTTAGGTCTCTGGAGGATGAATTCTGGAAAAAGGATGGATTAATGGAAGATGTGATGGACAGTTTCATCATATCATTAGGAGGAATGGATTCGAGTGGAGAGGAGGACAATAGTGAAAATGGTAGTGGAATTGTTCATCAGACTCAGAACTGGCACGCCCGCTAAGCTTCTAATGATAAGGTAAGTTATAGTACAATCCCTAGTGATATGATGTGCTGACTAATGAATTCCTCTTCCTTTCATACACTTCGTCTATGAACTATACTAGCTATTAACCGCAAATTTGTGGCTTGGAATTTCGGAAGGGCTCACACTACTTCGTGACGTATATGCCATAATATTCTGTTGTTTATACCAGCGGTTCCCAAACTGTGCATCACGATCTACGCAGTAGTTATTTGTAACTATAAATAGATATTGTTACTGTACTATTCTTCATCTAATTGCCTGTTCCGGTCTCGTTATTCAGCCACTACTCTTCTAAAATACGCCGTAGCGTAGTGGTTAAGGCACTGCGCTACAAGCCGGAAGGTCGAGGGTTCGAGTCCCGGTGGGGTCAAGAATTTTAAAGTGACCCAAACCCTCTGGCAGCACTATGGCCCTAGGGTCGACTCAGCCTCTAACGGAAATGAGTAGCAGACGCTTTTTCTGGGGGTAAAGACGGCGGTCACGCAGGGCTGATAACCCGGCTGACATCAAGTGCCGATTGTCCAGAAAAGTGGGAGCCTTAACCTCTTACTACCCCAAGGGCCTCCTGAGGCCTGTAGTGGAATAACTTTACCTTTTTACTCTTCTAAAATTGGCTTCGTTTTCCAACTGGTGGTACATTAATAGCCTATATAATTACGTAGTTTTATTTTTCTAGTCATTTATCAAAATATAGTTTCCATTTGTTTCTGTAATTTTGTATTTTTCTGTAATTTTGCATTTATTATTATTATTATTATTATCATCATTTTAATAGTATTATTTTGTAATAATAATAACAACAATTATTATTATTGTTATTATTATTTATTGTATTTAGCAAATGAGAGGAAGTGGCAATAATGCTCTTTTCCCTCTGGTCTCCCAATTAAAGCTGACAATATCCTGTCTTCTTTGGGCTTGAAGACTCAGCAATGGACAGTGGAGCAGATGATGTTGGTTCATTTCCTGGTGGGGACCAGCACAAAGTGGGCGCTGGTGGATGGATACATTCCCAATCGGTGGAGGATGTGGAGGAGATAGTCGTGCACCGTCTTCTGCCTGAACTTGGCGACAGCTTCCTTACGTCCCTTCATTATTGTGAGTTGTTCTGCTTTTTCTCGTCGTTTTCCTTTGGCTGCTTCTTGGGATGTTTTGATGTTCTCTAAATCCCATATCTTCTTGAAGTCGTCTGTCTTCCGTTTCAGGTGTAGCTCAGGAACCACAGATTTTTTTTTCCCCCCAGTTCGTTTCTTGGCGAAAGTGTCTGCTGTTTCATTGCTAATTATGTCAACGTGAGAAGGAATCCTATCTACATATTCTGGTTTTGTAGAAATTTCAAAATTGCTTGGCATTCTCTTATCATTTCTGATTCTTGAACTTTGTTTTCGATAATAGCTTCTAATAATAATAATAATAATAATAATAATAATAACAACAATAATAATAATGTGGAAAGCAACGGGAAGCTACCACACCTATAATTCCCTAGTAAAGCTGCAAAGCATAGCATGAAAATGCAATGACTGCAGTGAAAGACGTGTCCTTGGGCAGAATTACTATGGATGAATGGATTATTATTATTATTATTATTATTATTATTATTATTATTTTAATTAGGACTATTCCACAATATAGTGTTTCTCCTTCAACCCAAAGTGACCTGGCAACAAAAAAAGGCCACAAATTACTTATTATTATTATTATTATTATTATTATTATTGTTATGCATTATTATTATTATTATTATTGTTATGCATTATTATTATTATTATTATTATTATTATTATTATTAGTATTATTGTTATGCATTTTTTAAAACTCATGTTAATTATTAAAATTGGTTGGAGAAAACCCTCAATGATGAGGAAAATTCTCGAAATTAATGAATGAATTATTATTATTATTATTACTATTATTATTATTATTATTATTATTATTATTATTATTATTATTATTATTATTATTATTAATTATTGAATGGATTTTTATATAAATTGTTGCATGTATGAAGTGAAAGAAGAGGACGTCGAAAATTTATTTCAGAAAAATTGATCGTGCATGAAGAAGTTTGCGAATAGCTGCACTTAGAGTTGCATTTCACATCTTCCTCATGTAGTAGAAGTAATGTAATGCTCATGATTGTGGATGATCTCCATTCTCCTCAAGTTGAACACATGATAATTTCATAAATTCGTGGAATCATCAGTTTCAGATATTTTCTTTTTCTTTCCCTTTTTCCTGCCTTCTGGGCTGGTTGCGCTCAAACCCTCCGTGAAATGTCGCTCAATTTCCTCTAAAGACTTGCCCTCTGTCTCCAGAAGAAGGTAATGGAAGAACACATATCCCACACAACTGATGCAGCCGTAAAACCAGAAAGCGCCATACAGATTGAAGTGGCGTTCTATGTCCAGGTACGTTTTGGACGCGAGGAATATGAAGAAGTAACAGAACGCCACTGATATTCCAACCGAGAGACCTCTAGTCCTGCAACACACATTACATTGTATTTTACTCCATACAGCTGCTACTTATTGGCTTTACAGTCCTTTTGACTCTAGCTATAGCCTTTTCTTTGTTAAATAAAGCGTGGGTTAATAAGTGGAAAAAAGCCAGACCAGTAAATGCTTAAGGGCATCCGGTACTTCCTTGGATTGAAAAAATCGATATTTTTTACTTCACAATATCCATGAAGGTCTATTTTAACGATGTGTGATATTATTTTGTTGATTTTGGACAATTAAACCCAAAAAAAATGATTTTTAAAAATGATGTCTCTGTGTTCTACTAATATGCAAATTCTTTGTTTGTTTGTTTATTTGTTTGTTTGTTTTTTGCATTTTTTCATCTTTTGGTACACTTTTCTCTGAAATTATGAAATATAGGTAAATTAATTTGGCATGGATATGCAGTTTATAGAGCTCTATAACAATAAGGTAAATTTATATTTGTGCTATTCATAGTGTTTAAAATTAAAAAAATATATTTATGCAACTTTTTTTAAATTAAATCACAATGCACATCTGAATACAAGCAAACCTTATTATTGTCAAATGAACTATGGGCATTTTTTTTCCAAATGCCCCAGGTTGCCTTTCGACATTCCTGATTTCTCTCCTGGCATGGCGTTGGGGCGCCTGGAAGGCGGGATTACGTTGCCCGGATGAAATGATGGGGTGATGATAATGGTGTGCCAGGAGAGTCCCTAATCCTAAGCTTAACCTAAGATGAATATGAATGATAATGAATGCGATGACCATATGATTTCGGGGGCCGTTTGGGCCTTAAAGTTTTCCTGACATTTTTCTTACAGGTGAGGAAAAACCTCGATAAAAACCTCACCCAGAAAAACTTTCCCGACCTGGGATCGAACCCGGGCCCGCTGCGTGACAAGGCAGCAATAACATACTAAATTTGGCAAACAATTGGATAAATACTTTTTTGAGAAAAGTGTGCAAAGAGAAGTTGGATTTAATTATTTATTTTTTACGTTTTTAATTGGGGTCCTACTCATTAAGAAATATGTTTAAAAACTTAACCAAAGTGTCATTGTATTCAGGTAGACTTGTTTAATTAGTGACATAATTTTCATGCTATAACTTAAGAATAAGCTGAAAAAATGATTTTTGAATGTTGCATATTTTTAAACCAAATTACATGGAAATTAGTACCGGGTGCCCTAAACATAAAATTGTTTATTGAACAGCGCTCATAAGCCTACTGACCTGAAGGGATAAACCTCAGAGATGAGAATGGACGGGATCTGCTCCACAATGCTGTTACAGAAAGACAGTGTCACTATAAGGGTTAGAGGTATCCAAGTGTGTGCCATGTGACCACCTTCATCCACTGGTCTTATGTATGAGTAGGTTCCCAACAGCAGAACAGCAACAGCGCTGATGGCTGTTCCCACGAGCGAGATGAGCCTCTTGCCGAGCATGCGCACAAACACCATGAGCAGAACAGAGCCGATGAGTCCACAACCTCCTGTTATGACAGTGAACCACTCTGCGCTGATCGGTGTCTCGAACTCTCTGAACACCAGCACCATGTAGGGTTTCATGGCCGTCAGACCCGCGAAGTGCACGAAGAAGAAAAAAGGAATCACCAAAAAGAGCGGCCGCAGGGTCGGGGGTCGCATTAAATCTCTCAGAACTTTCAGCATTTGGAAACTTTTCACTGATTCTGAAATTAACACAAATTCATATTTATATTTTAATCCGAGGATAATCTGTGGGGTCACGAGGGGGGATGAGCGCCCTTGTGCTCATACTGCGGAACCTGGCTCGGAGCTGGACTCACTACAGCTACAAGACGCGTCCCCTGGGTGGCGTTCAGGGGAAAAGGTCGATGTATCTGCTAGTCAGTCCTCCCGTCTGAGGAACTCGTGGACCATAAGTGGGGTCGGCAGGAGATGAGCGCACTGTTGTACTATTGCCTACCTGTTGGAGCTCGCGAGCTCCGTGCTGACCCACAACGGCGACAGGACACTTCCCGGGCCGTGGACCAAGTGTGGGGTCACCAGGAGATGAGCGCCTGGTACACTAAAGTCTCGCACAGCACGACTTGGTGGTTCAAACCTCGCCGGTCTCACAAGCGGCGGCAGAACACGTTCCTGGGTGGCGACACAGGGGAAGGGTCGGTGAATCAGCGATGTCTACACGCAAAGCACTCGTCTCGGCTAAGCTCGAGGAGCAGCTGTGGGGTCGTCAGGGCTGAGTAACCTGACGCACTAGCTAGCTCAACCATTCTGTGCGAATGGTCAGAGTAGCAATTATCTCCCGTTATGTAGCTATTAAGTTCAGAACTTGGGCATGGTCCTGCAGATTTAGATAAGAGAGAACTGGCAGTTGTCTTGGGAGTTGCGCGCAGTAGCGCTAGGTATTCCGAGGGACGGTGACGGGTCCAACTGGTTACGCCACTGATTGGAACACGTACACACACACACACACACACGCACACAACAATTGCATGTAACTTACCTTTTTGTGTACTTGTGTTATTTTTCAGTTGATCAATTTGTTTTGGGATTACACCTCCATTTCCTAACGTCAAATTAACATTGTAGTTACTTGATTCAATAACGGATGGAACTACTTGACTTACAGTAAATGGTAAACTGTTATCAGAAGTTTGTGTTTGATTCTCCTGACTTTTGTTATTGGTGTCTTCTACATCTGTAGTATTGCTGTGTGGTTGTTGCGCAACAATGTCTTTCTTTTTGCGCAGTTTTGTTTCTTCGTGATAACGAACTAGTTCCGATAGTTCCTGTTCAACAGCTTCAGGACCGACCCAACCGCGCAGACAACTTAGTGCGCTTTGTGCATCTTTCAGCCGTCCTCTTGAAATGAGCCAGATAGGGACTTCCGGGATCTGAAATAGAATATATTATAAATCATTGTGTAGAAAATGTACAGCTTATCAATATAGTACATTTAGTGAACTATTTCGAGACGGCTGCCTCGTTCTACGAATTTTGATTTCACCTGCTGTTTAAAAGTAATATTTTAAGTTTCGTTTGACATATAGCCTGCGTGTTGTTTCATTTAAGTAATATTATAAGTTATTGTGTATAAATGTACAGCTTATCAATATAGTTCATTTAGTGAACGATTTCGAGACGGCTGCCTCGTTCTACGAATTTCAATTTCACCTACCATTTAAAAGTAATATTTTGAGTTTCGTTTGGCATACAGCCTGCGTGTTGTTTAATTTAAGTAATAATATAAGTTATTGTGTAGAAATGTACTGCTTATCAACAAAGTTCATTTAGTGAATGATTTCGAGATGACTGCCTCGTTCTACGAATTTCAATTTCACCTACCATTTAAAAGTAATATTTTGAGTTTCGTTTGACATACAGCCTGCGTGTTGTTTAATTTAAGTAATAATATAAGTTATTGTGTAGAAATGTACTGCTTATCAACAAAGTTCATTTAGTGAATGATTTCGAGACGGCTGCCTCGTTCTACGAATTTCAATTTCACCTACCATTTAAAAGTAATATTTTGAGTTTCGTTTGACATACAGCCTGCGTGTTGTTTAATTTAAGTAATAATATAAGTTATTGTGTAGAAATGTACTGCTTATCAACAAAGTTCATTTAGTGAATGATTTCGAGATGACTGCCTCGTTCTACGAATTTCAATTTCACCTACCATTTAAAAGTAATATTTTGAGTTTCGTTTGACATACAGCCTGCGTGTTGTTTAATTTAAGTAATAATATAAGTTATTGTGTAGAAATGTACTGCTTATCAACAAAGTTCATTTAGTGAATGATTTCGAGATGACTGCCTCGTTCTACGAATTTCAATTTCACCTACCATTTAAAAGTAATATTTTGAGTTTCGTTTGACATATAGCCTGCGTGTTGTTTAATTTAAGTAATAATATAAGTTATTGTGTAGAAATGTACTGCTTATCAACAAAGTTCATTTAGTGAATGATTTCGAGATGACTGCCTCGTTCTACGAATTTCAATTTCACCTACCATTTAAAAGTAATATTTTGAGTTTCGTTTGACATACAGCCTGCGTGTTGTTTAATTTAAGTAATAATATAAGTTATTGTGTAGAAATGTACTGCTTATCAACAAAGTTCATTTAGTGAATGATTTCGAGATGACTGCCTCGTTCTACGAATTTCAATTTCACCTACCATTTAAAAGTAATATTTTGAGTTTCGTTTGACATATAGCCTGCGTGTTGTTTAATTTAAGTAATAATATAAGTTATTGTGTAGAAATGTACTGCTTATCAACAAAGTTTATTTAGTGAATGATTTCGAGATGACTGCCTCGTTCTACGAATTTCAATTTCACCTACCATTTAAAAGTAATATTTTGAGTTTCGTTTGACATACAGCCTGCGTGTTGTTTAATTTAAGTAATAATATAAGTTATTGTGTAGAAATGTACTGCTTATCAACAAAGTTTATTTAGTGAATGATTTCGAGATGACTGCCTCGTTCTACGAATTTCAATTTCACCTACCATTTAAAAGTAATATTTTGAGTTTCGTTTGACATACAGCCTGCGTGTTGTTTAATTTAAGTAATAATATAAGTTATTGTGTAGAAATGTACTGCTTATCAACAAAGTTTATTTAGTGAATGATTTCGAGATGACTGCCTCGTTCTACGAATTTCAATTTCACCTACCATTTAAAAGTAATATTTTGAGTTTCGTTTGACATACAGCCTGCGTGTTGTTTAATTTAAGTAATATTATAAGTAATTGTGTAGAAAATGTACTGCTTACCAATATAGTTCATTTAATGAACGATTACGTGATGGCTGCCTCGTTCTACGAATTTCGATTTCACCTACTATTTAAAAGTAATATTTTGAGTTTCGTTTGACATACAGCCTGCGTGTTGTTTAATTTAAGTAATAATATAAGTTATTGTGTAGAAATGTACTGCTTATCAACAAAGTTCATTTAGTGAACGATTTCGAGACGGCTGCCTCGTTCTACGAATTTCGATTTCACCTACTATTTAAAAGTAATATTTTGAGTTTCGTTTGACATACAGCCTGCGTGTTGTTTAATTTAAGTAATAATATAAGTTATTGTGTAGAAATGTACTGCTTATCAACAAAGTTCATTTAGTGAACGATTTCGAGACGGCTGCCTCGTTCTACGAATTTCGATTTCACCTACTATTTAAAAGTAATATTTTGAGTTTCGTTTGACATACAGCCTGCGTGTTGTTTCGTTTAAGTAATGATATAAGTAATTGTGTAGAAAATGTACTGCTTACCAATATAGTTCATTTAATGAACGATTACGTGATGTCTGCCTCGTTCTACGAATTTCGATTTCACCTACTATTTAAAAGTAATACGTTGAGTTTCGTTTGACATATACCCTGCATGTTGTTTAATTAAGAACACTAACTAAATTGGTTCTTTCAAACAGTTACTGTGTTTGTCGTTTTTCTAGTTTATTTTGTAGTTAGGTAAACTTTTGGTGGGTTAAAGCAAGGAGATGCACTGTTTCCCCTAAGATTCAATTTTGTATTTGGACATGCCATTAAAACTTTAAAGGATGAAGAAGGCCTACAACTCAATGATGGTAATATGCTATTAGTTTATGCTAATGATGTAGTAGGCCACCGGCCGCGCTGGACTAGTGGTTATGCTCCTTGCCTTTGGTCCCGAGGGTCGCGGGTTCAAACCCGGCCGGGGTCGATGGATTTTTAGGATGGAAAAATCCAAGGAGCAAGTCCTCCGGGAGGAACTTTTAGCCGTGGGTCCCGAGTCTGAAGATTTTCAGACTCGTAAAAAATTCTTAAGCCTGAATGAAAAGGCCTCTAAGCAAAATTTACCGAATTTTCCCGTCCTAGTACTACCTTGGTTTTCTAGATGTCAGTATGAGGCGGAACGCTGACCACGGACCATTCAAAATGACATCTATACGAAAAACAAGTGTAACTAAATTAGTATAGTTCAAATTCTTCCCTGTAGGGGGAGAGCGCCTAAATCTCTGTAAAAAAAGTAGTAGGCCTATTATTAGGAGATGGCGAGGAGATACTAAGGGACAACACGCGCACTCAATTGAGTAATACTAAGAAGTTGGGGCTGGAAGTAAACATCAATAAAACCAAATATATGGTCACAAGTAGAAATAGACACTTAGGCGTAAGACATATTACAAGCTAAAGAGCTCATCAAACGTTTTGAACTTTGTTCTGATATGCAGGCCGCTATGGAGGAAGATGGATTTAAGGACTTTTTAGTGCTTAGTGATGAGGCGCACATAAGTGGTAAAGTTAATCGCCACAATGTACGCATCTACATATGGCCTAGAAAATATATGAGTCCATTTAAAGAAAAATAATCTCGAAAAAATAGAGAAACTAAAAGCTTGAAAGGGTGCTCTGTCTTTCTAAATACACACGCGACTTGTAAGTTATATGAGCTCGCCAGAGAGCCCTTCTACATAGAAGGGCTGAGATTGAAGTTCCTACTACCAGTGACACCAGCTTACCAGCACCTCCTGCAAGAACTCCACGAGAAGAATTGCAAAATATGGGAAGAATTCTACATTACTGATGCTATGACAAGCCGTGAATGGACTCGTGGAGCATATGAATTGCGCCACATAGTGACCAGATTCGCTGTGCATGAATTTCACCACAACCAGAGATTCCACAAGCCCGTCCCAGACTCCGTGTGTGCAAGATGTGGCGAACACTGCGAGCGATATCATACGTGCTAAACTGTAGGATGAGATCTAAATCGTTGATGTAAATCTGCAGTGACTAAGAACAATCTTCCTTGCACGTTGTGGGCATTTCATATTTTATAATGTACGCATCTGGGGTACTCAACAATTATGTGTTACTGTGCAACATGAAAGCGATTCTACAAAAGTGAATGTGTTTGCAACAAAGCTGTATGACCCGTTTTTCTTTGCGGTATGTCATTCCTTGATATGCTGGAACAGTAGTTTGCTTCCACAATTTAGAGAGGATTCTAATGACTTCATACTCCAAATTGACGGGGCGCCGCCTTATTGGCACATGGAAGTGCGTTACTACCTGAACATTATCTCGAAACTTATGGGTATAAAAAGTAAGAACTGGAATGAGATCAAGATGACTCGATGACATGGAGTGGATGGATAAGGACGAGTGGAGAAAGAAAATAAAACTTTAGGCATAGAAAGGTGTGTAAATATTAGAAATCTGTATATGAATAAATAACAATGATAATAGTAATTATAATTATTAATACGATTTACAATTCTCTCTGCGCTGTTTAATTGAAATAAGTAAAGAGTACGATTTTAAAATATCTATACAGAAGACAAAAATAATGGCCTTTTTAAGAAAGTCGCTATAAGATCGAAAATAATAATAGAAAATAAACCTCTATCACAAGTATTAAATTTTAATTATCTAGGTTGCGATATGTCTTCGGGATATGGAACAAGAAATGATATAGACAATAAGTTATCAAAATTTCAAATGATATGTGGCACCATTCATAGAACACTGAAACATAAAACAAGGAAGGATACAAGATTGAAGTTCTACAAAACAATGGCGGTACCGGTACTTTTATAGGGTAATGAGTCCTGGGTAACAAGTAATAGAAGTTCGAGTCGAATACAAAGTGCAGAAATTACCTTTCTAAGAAGGACCAAAGGATGCACAAAATTCGACCAGATAAGAAAAGAAGAAATAAGAAGAGAATTAGAAATAAATTCAATAAATGATAAAATTCAACAACAACGCGTCGGCTGGGAACAGCATGATCAGAGAATGGAAGAAACAAGATTGCCCAAGATAGCCTATCATTATAAACCATAGGGATTAAGGGATGTAGGAGGACCTAGGAATCATTGTCAATTCGGAACAAGCGAATCGCCTAAACCTTGAAGTGAAGATGATGATGATTATTATTAACAATAATAATGGATATGAATGGACATAAACTTCCGGGTTTGATACGGCTAATCAGTCCACATGGCAGTAAATTATAGTAATCAGAAATGTTATTTTCACTCTCTGTCTAGTTATAATCGGTTTGTTACATTATGATACAAGAGAGTTTAAAGACAACACTGGCCAACATGATTTTTGTCTCATGAGTACCAATAATTGTACTTAATGCAGTCTTTTTTATCGTGTTTTCAAATATGTATTCGGAATTTCTCCATCACCCACAGTTTTCTTTATTTCATTTTCAATTAATGGATTTAAACAATTATTTTTTAATTAATGTTTTTTTGTCCATTGTAAAATAGAACCAAATGAGCTAACTCAAATGATTTCAGCTATGGAAAAAGAGATATCAAGGCAATCCAAATGGAATCCTAATATGCTGGCCGATTATTGTTGAACCATCAAGAGGGATGCTCCACAGGCGAAATACAGCAGAAAATCGCCATTTCTTACTTTCTAGGTGAGTCCGAATGTTCGAATATTGTGTAGTTACAAATGTAGAAAATATTAAAGTGTTTGAAATTATAAATGTCTGTTCTCTCGGAAACCTTGCGTGATGGAGAAAACCCGATATCCTATTTGAATTCAGGAGAAAAAATGTTATCAGAATGACATATTTTTCTTTCTGAGACAAAAACAATTTTTTTTTGTTGCTCAGTTTAACAGGTGTATGATTGATTACTCACCAGACAGACACATATGAAGGTAGATATAGGAATGATTGTGCTGATCCCAGCTGCTGTTCTCCAGTAACACAGAGTTCCCAGCAAATACTGCATGAAAAACCCCAACTGATAGAATATACCTGCAAGTAGAAATATTAATACATACACAGGCACACTATACATTTCTACTCGCTTTCATTCATTACCTTGCCTCCACAGCTTAAACATCCATCGAAATAAAACAAACCTAGTTGTGCCTGTACACAGTGGCGTAGCCACAAATTGAATATTGGGTGAAGGGGCGTGAAGTTTGCTCCTTACTTATATGCAAGATATTTGGGGTATAGGGTGCAGCATAAGTCAGTTAACCGAAAATGCAATATATATTTTTTTTATGTAGCTTACATCATCTACACAAAAATCAACTGCCGAAATCGTTCCCTAGTTAGCAAATTAACTCAAGCAGTAGTGTTTGAGATTATGTCCTGAAGGTCCCGTATTCAAATCCTATTTTCAATCAACCTGATTTTTTTTTCGTAGCAATCATGTGCTATGGTTAACTAACTTATGCCGTACCCGGTATATATACAAGTCCACCGCTGTGGTCTCGAGGTAGCGTGCTGCCTTGTCACGCAGCGGGCCCGGGTTCGATCCCCGATCGGGGCAGTTTTTCTGGGTGAAGTTATCATCGGGGTTTTTCCTCACCTGTAAGACAAATGTCAGGAAAACTTTAAGGTCCAAACGGTCCCCGAAATCATATGGCCATCATCATCATCTCTATCATTATCATCATCATCTTCATCATCATCCTCCTTCACCGGTGAAGCAACGGGAAGCTACCACACTTACAATTCCCTAGTAAAGCTGCAAGCATAGCATGAAAGTGCAATTGGATTCGCCTGGTAGTGTAATGGATATCACGCTGAGGTTCAGACTCAGAGATCCGGGTTCGAATCCCGTCCAGGCATTTATTTTTATTATCATACCATATTAAGCTTGCATTGCTCAATGTTAAACATTTAATTATAATATATATATATATATATATCTACACACACACACACACGCTAGCGGACCCGGCAGATGTTGTCCTGCCCGACCGTTACGTTTAATTCTCGTGTCATGGCCGGACGATAAAAATATAAATTGTTTATTTAACATAACACTCACTAATTAAGACGTAATTAAATATTATTAAATAAGTTCGCAAGAAAACTCCTCACTACTATCTTTTGTGGCTCAAGAAGCATGCATGAAGACGTCACATTGTTATCGCGCGGAATACGTCTGTAATGCAGTTGACCATACATCTGACATGAAAAAAATCCTGTAACCCGATCGCAGTGTCACCTACCGAGACCAATTGTTAAACTAAACCATCCAGGGACCCACTCAAACACAGACAAAAGAATTCATCAAAATCGGTCCAATCGTTTAGATAGTTTTTAATTTTGGGTTTAAAGTAAATCTCCACTTTTAATTAATTGTCGGCTTTCGCTCTTTTTTTTTATATCTACCTCGATTTATTTTATAGTGCGTTTGGTCTAGTGATGGATTTAAGCCCGCGTCAAATTTCAAACCATAATCACATGTTGCGGTACTGGTGGGAGAAGGTTCACCCAGTGTTTCTAAATTATGACAACTTTTGAGTAAAGGGAATGCTGTCGCCAATCTTATATGGCTACAGTTAAAGTGTGCACAAATAGGTTACAATTGTATTTCTAGAAATATATGAGAACTTATTTATGGGCTACTGCAATTAAATAGCTTCGTTATTGTCTGCTTTGCAAACCGTAAGTATTTATAAGACCGTCATTAGGCCTGCAGTATATCTGTGAGCAACAAAGAACCTCACTCCGTCCATTATCCTTACCAATATTTGAACGTGAACTTTCCTTTTATCGAAGTCCCTTATATAAATCATTACAAAATAAAACAGTCAAAACTACTTCAACAAAGGTAGCATATTCATTAGTCTTTTAATTAAAGGCTGGAATGAAAGGTGGGACGAAATAATTACTGTCTTATTTTGATAAAATTGAATTGAATTATTGAGTAAGAAAGCTTAAATAGAATCAGAATACAATAATTGTTCATTGTGCTATTTATCCACTAGTAAACATATTTATTAAACTAATAATAAATAATATAATATGATAATATACTAACAATAGTTGCTGCACAATACCTTATTCTTCTTCGCGGCATCGAGAATATCCTTCTTCTTCTTCTTCTTCCTCTTCACGGTTTAGGCTTATTTACTATCCTGTTCTGGCTCCAAATTGCTGCTCTTTCCATCTTTTCCTTGGTCTTCCCAACAAGCTTCTTCCTCATGGTGAACAGTTGTATGCTGCTTTTGGTATTCTATTCTCAGTCATCCTTGCCAAGTGTTCTTTCCAGTTTGTTCTGTATTTCTCTGTTGTTGAGTTTAATTCCTCTATTTTTAGTTGTTGTCTTATTTCTGTGTTATGTTTTTTGTCTGCTTTGATATCCTGCTATTGGTCTGAGGAATCTCATTTCAGCAGCTTGTATCTTGGCAGATTGTCCTTCAAACTGGGAATAAAGCCCTCCTTACACAAACTTTACACAATCCGCCGCTATGCTTCTCGATCAAAATTCTGAAATTTAGTTTTTATGCTTTCGCGAATTCTCTTCTTCTTAACGGGGCTTCCTGAGATTCCATTTCTTCATGTATCATGTTAAATATTTCTTATTATACTCCAAGATAATCCAGTGGCTTTCGTTGTTCTTTCCCACACATTTGTTACAAAAATAAGCGACCTATCATATTTAGCGTCTTCGCATTCATTTTTAAAACACACATTGCAACGAAACATTTTTTTTTTTGCGCATGCAACGGTTTACCCCTGCCTCCAAGCAAACAAACAATGAGAATTAAAGGAAACAAAAAATCACTGCAATCAGCATGTCCATTTTATCACACTTTATAGCCTACATATAAGCCATATCTGTATTTTATAAAAAAAAAACTTTAATATAGAAAATTACAAAAATTGCAGCCTATTAGCGCATTTATAGTTTTACACCGCCAGAGCACCATAATAATGGGAGAAGAACTGAAGGCTTACACAGTAGGATGTGATTTTGTACCGCCTTATAACGGTCGTGTAGGGGTTGTACTTGCTGTCCATTCCCTTCCTTGAATGGGAAATTTCAAACATTATGCGGCCAGTGTCCATCACTAGACTAAACGCACTGTAAGTTTGGTTTGGTTTCGTTTGGGTGGTTATGTCATCCAAGCTTGGTTTGGTTAGGTTAGGTTTGGTGATTTTGTTGGGGAGGACACGCCACCCAAGTTTGATTGGTGTGGTCACGCCACCCAATCTTGGTTAGATTAGGTTAGGTTTGGTTGGGATGGTCACGCCACCCTAGCTTCTTTGTGGTGGTCAGGTTTCCCAAGCTTGGTTAGGTAAAGTTGGGTTTGGTTGGGGTGGTCACGCTACCCAAGATTAGTTTGGCTAGGTTAGATTAGGTTTTGTTTGTTTTTGTTTGGTTCTGTTTGGCTGGTCACGCCATCCTGGCTTGTTTGTGGTATTCAGTCTCCCAAATTTGTATATGTTAGTTAAGGTTAGGTTCGGTTTTATTTGGTTTGGTTTTTTGGGTGGCCACGCCACACAAGCTTGGTTGGAGTGGTCTCGCCACCCAAGTTTCAGGCTTGGTTAATTGGTTGAGGTGGTCACGCCACCCATGCTTGGTTTGGATAGGTTAGTTAGATTTGCTTTCGTTGGGTTGGTCACGCAACCTGGTTTGGTTATGTTTGGTTTGGTTTGGTTTGGTTTGGTTTGGTTTGGTTGGAGTGGTTAAGCCTCCCAAGCCGGTTGGTGTGATCACGTCACCCTAGGATGGTTTGGTTAGGCTAGGTTTTGTTTGGTTTGGTTGAGGTGGTCACGCCACTTCAGGTTGATTTGATTAGGTTTTGTTTGGTTTATTTTGGTTGGGGTGATCACGCTACTCTAGTTTGCTTTGGATAGGTTAGGTTATTTTGGATTTGGTTTGGCTGGGGTAGTTATGCCACCCAATCTTGGTTTGGTAACGTTAGGTTTGTTAGTTTTGGTTTTAATTTGGTTGGGGCCTTTGTGATTAGGTTAGGTTATGTTAGTTTAGGTTAAATGAGGTAAGGTTATTTTAAGCATTGGTACCGAATCTGAAGGATTTTGGACTCGTAAAAAATACCTTCAAGCCTAAATTAAAGTCTAAGAGGAGAATCTAATTGACGTTTCCCAAAACAAATCACGTTTACAAGGAAAATTTTAACTATTGCCGAAACCATGACATTTCTCCAAGAGAAGCCGGAATCCAGTGGTGGTAACACATAGTAGATAGGGACAGAAGGAATCTCGTTAATCCATTAACGTGATTGCCTCTTTCACCGTGCTGATCGCACGAATGTCCCTGCTTGAATAGAGCGGACGGCAGGTTGTGATGGTTATCCAATTCACCAAGTCTGGAGTTGTATTACTTCCCAATGGTTTAAATTAGAGATTTGGCGCTGGACGTTTTTGCTTTGCAACTAAAATCGGCAGATACATTTTTGAACATGCTCTTGGTACATCACAACGCTTCTCTGGGAGAAATTTCAAGATAGGTTTCGGCATGTAATGGTTGACAGTTCCCTTGTTAGTTGGATATATTTTTTTCTCAATTGAATTTATTACCTGAGCTGGCAGACATGGCACCCCTGATCTCAGGCTGACAAACTTCACCATTGTAGCTGTTGTTAGGTGCCTCAGTGAGTCCCACGGTTACTCCTATCACAACGTTAGCGAGCAACAAAAGGGCGTAGGAAGGTGCGAAACAGAGCAGAAGTAACCCCAGCAAGAAGGGGATGTTGATTAAAATGAGAAACTTCTTTCTGCCGATCAACTCCACGATCACTCCTGATGCTATACTTCCTATTGGCTGGCAGATGTAAGCTATGCTACCTGTAACACACGATTATTTATATTAATTTATCCTCCCTACTTCTATTCTTCCAAAATGTTTAAAATAGCACCAAACATTATTAAAATGGTTGAAAAGTGTTTAGTGCATCAGTGGCATAAGGAAGTTATATGGAAAATTGTGTGGAACGGTTTGTGAACCTCAGCCCCTGAATGGTTTATAATGAATGGATGTACACCAAATTCTCTCTTCCTAACCTAACAAAAATTAAATGCTTATTAATTAATAAACTAAACTTTTGTACACTAACATGTCCCATTGTGACCTAACAAAATGAAATAAATTTGAGATTAATGGCAAATGTTGGTAACACCAATTCCAGTGTCATCTAGCAGAAGTTACATTAACCATTTGCTCATCTGGTGCATGCACACTGTGATTTTGTAGAACTTTAATCATAATATTTGCTTATTTATATAGAATTAAAAAATTGTAAGAAATGTTGGATGTTTCCATTAAGCGCAGTGAGAATATTTTTTCAAAGTCCCGGGCAGACACCACGCGCATGTGCCAACGCAAAGCGGTGTACTCTATGCAATATCGCGATGCAGCCAACATTATACATGCAATTTAACAAACCTAAAAGCTAACCTAACGCAATTTAAGCACCTAACCTGTGAAAGAATGCAACACCCAAAAATAAATAGCAAGTTCCGAAATTCTAAAGTACATACTCTATGTTGGCTCTAGCCTATTATTGTTTTTGATACAGGTGTATTTGTAGGTATTTGTTTATATTATGATTAGTTTTATTTTTTTATTCATGGAAAAATAATGCACGTACGGCCAAGCAGGCCCGTGCGCAATGTAAATGCATATGTATTTTCTTTCTTCTGAAAAAAAGGCAATAAATTCCATTATCTATCTATTCTCTCAGCAAGCGCAACAGGTCTAGACGGCTCTTGGCCTACCAGCCGGCTGCTGGCCTCACGCCCACATGTGTTAATCACAGAAGTAGATGATCATAAGTCATTTTAGGGTGGTCAGCATGTCGGGTCCTCCAGTAGTTATAGCTGGTCTTGTCTACCTGGAGTCGATACTTATTGTAGCTACCCAAATGCCTCACGATGCTGGGTTGGCACCGGTCCCATTCTGGCCGAAATCCCATGAAAAAATGTCTTCCCCCATTCGGAGTCTCACCAGTGCAAGTCCCGTAGCTCTGCGCCAAGGCATTTTGCCTTAACCACTCGGCTACGGCGTGGGATACTATACCCTTATACTGATTGTGAATTTTGGAATTAACTAACCAACTGACACTATCGAACCCATAGGTTCATGGCTGTCAGGACATAAGCTCTCTATACATCCCAATCTTGAACTAATGTTTCTTAATCATCTCCTGTATAATCCACTTCCCTCAATTCACGGTTAGTATTATTCTCCCACCTCATTCTTGACTTACTAACTGGGCGGTTTCCTTGTGGTTTTCCTACAGGGAGTTTCTATTCCCCCATTTCATTCCCCATTTGTGCCCACTGCAGTCTACGAGACTTAACTGATCTTATTATCTGTTTTCCCATAAAGTTCATATAGGTCAGTGTTATGAAGTCTTCTCCATTCGCCTGTCTGTTCATCTCTCTTTAGTCCAAGAATTTTCCTAACAACTTTAATCTCATATACTCGTAATCTTTTCTCCTCTATTAATAATAATCCAAGACCCGCTTTCATATAATATGATTGGGAGAATATCGGTCGCGGAGGGCTAGTGGTCATGCTCCTAGCCTCTGGTCCCGAGGGTCGCGGGTTCAAACCCAGCCGGGGTCGATGGATTTTTTAGGACGGAAAAATCCAAGGAGCGAGTCCTCCGGGAGGGTCCCGAGTCTGAAGATTTTCAGGCTCGTAAAAAATCCTTAAGCCTGAATGAAAAGGCCTCAAAGCAAAATTTACCGAATTTTCCGTCCTAGTACTACCTTGGTTTCCTAAATGTCAGTATGAGGCGGAACGCTGACCACGGACCACTCAAAATGACATCTGTACAAAAACAAGTGTAACTAAATTAATACGGTTCAAATTTTTCCCTGTAGGGGGAGAGCGCCTAAATCTCTGTAAAGGGAAAACATGGGCTTACAAAAAAAATGATTGGGAGAATAACAGTTTTAAATATTTTCAATTTAACGTTTTTTGAGAGAAGTTGGACGAAAAGAGTCCCTGGAATGCATAATAGCACGCATTTCCAGAATTAAGCCTATGTTTAATTCCCTTGTGCACCTCATTTATAATTGTTTGTAATTATTGTTCCTTGGTATTTGAATTCAGCCACTTCTTAAAAATTTTCCTCATTTGTCACTAACTGTCCATTTCCATTATACTACCTAACTCACTGGCACTATCGAACCCGTAGGTCCATGGCCGCGCGGACATAAGCTCTCCGATACATCGCTATCCTGAGCTAATGTTTTCCAATCATCCCCTGTATAATCTACTTCCCTCAAATCATAGTTAATGTTATTCTCCCACCTCATTCTTGGTCTACCAACTGGGCGTTTTCCCTCTGGTTTTCCTACAAGAATCTTCCATGCACGTCTTTCATTCCCCATTCGTGCCACATGTCTTGCCCATCGCAGTCTACGAGACTTAACTGTTCTCATTATATCTGGCTTCCTATAAAGATCATGTAGTACATTGTTATGTAGTCTTCTCCATTCACCTGTCTGTTCATCCCTCATTGAAACAAACATTTTCCTAAGAACTTTATTCTGAATTACTCGTAATCTCCTTTCCTCCCTTAATGCAAGAGTCCATGTTTCGCATCCATATAATATAACTGGTAGAATAATAGTTTTATATATTTTCAGTTTAACGTTTTTTGAAAGGAATTGGGACGTCAAGAGTCTCTGTAATGCATAATAGCATGCATTTCCAGAATTAAGCCTATGTTAATTTCTTTGTACGTCTCATTTCTATTTGTGATTATTGTTCCTAGGTATTTGAATTCAGCCACTTCCTCAAAATTTCCCTCATTTGTCATTCCATTACTGTACTGTATATAATATATTTCTATAAGTCTAAAAGAACATATATTTAGTTTCATTGATGTTTACTTCTAGTCCAAATTTATTAATATTACTTAATAGAGTGTGCATGTTGACCCTTAATATATCTCGCTACCGCCTAGTAATGCTACATCATCTGCATAAACTAATAGCCTATTAATACTTTTGAGATGTACTATACCTTCTCTTCTAAAGACTTGATGGCAAAATTGAGTAGTAGAGGAGATAGTTCATTCTTGTTTATTTCAAAAGTATCTGAAATCTGTTTGCCCACACAGGCCCTACTCTTACGGCTGTAAAAAAAATAATAATAATTGTTTATTGAACGATCTCCTATTTGGATGCGAGTCCAGTTATTTGCTGGTAGACCAAAGCCATCCAGGTCTGTCGTGCCATGGAGTTTTTTAAATTTATTTTCTGTACGAGTGGTCGTAAATCGAGAAACCACCTCATTCAGGTAGGACGATACCGGTATTTGAACCCGGGTCATTCCCATTGCGAGTATTGTCTGATAAACTCACTGATAATTGAATTCTTATCACGACCTTGAAAGTGTTTATGAGAAAAAAATATATATAAATAGAACATGCTAAAATGTTGTGGTGTTTGCTAGGCGAGACAGTGCGCTATAAATCAACCGACGGTACACTTCGCAGCTACAGATTTTGAATCAGATCACACTACTTGAAGCGTTATTTATGCTACAAGCATTGAAAGCCATGCTCCACGTATGAGTTAAAAATGTTTACGCTATAATCAAAACTTCCAAAAGAATTTCTAATTTATTTTATTTCACACTTCGTCGATTTTTATTCAAATTTATTAAAATTAGTGTGGAAAACGAAGTAAACATCAATAAAACTAAATATATGTTCACACATAGAAATGAATTATACAATGGAAATGGATAGTTATTGATAAATGATGGAAATTTTCAAGAAGTGGCTGAATTCAAATACCTAGAAACAGCAATTACAAACAGGAATGAGATGCACAAAGAAATTAAATTAAACATGGGCTCAATTCTGGAAATGCGTAATATTATGCATTACAGGAACTCCTCGTCCCAACTCCCTTCAAAAAACATTAAACTGAAAATGTATAAAACTGTTGTTCTCCCAGTTATATTATATGGATGCGAAACATGGGCTCTTACATTAAGGGAGGAAAGGAGATTACGAGTATTTGTGAATAAATTTCTTAGGAAAATTTTTGTTTCAATGAGAGATGTAATTTATTTTTGCGCGATGGTGTTTTCAATTTTTTTTTTCAAATGCCCCAGGTTTTGTCTTTTGACATTCCTGGTTTCTCTCCTGGCATGGCGTACTTGTAACCCACTTTTGAGGTTGGGGCGCGTGGAAGGCGGGGTTACGTTGCCCCGATGATGATGGGTGATGATGATGATAGTGGTGCGCCAGGAGAGTCCCTAATCCTAAGCTTAACCTAAGATGAATATGAATGATTTTGATTGCGATGGCCATATGATTTCGGGGACCGTTTGGGCCTTAAAATTTTCTTTACATGTGAAGAAAAACCCCGATATAAACCTCACCCAGAAAAACTGTCCCGACCGGGGATCGAACCCGGGTCCGCTGCGTGACAAGGCAGCACGCTGCTCCGAGACCACAGCGGTGGGCGTTTTCAAAACAATAAATAATAGTAAAATAATAACATCTTTGTTGGAAATATTTGCGTTCATTATAAACAACTGACTAACTTTAACAGTCTGGCCAATGTTTTTACGGTAGATACCGAAAATAATTTAGTTGAGACTGCAGCAGGCCCTGACACCAATGGCGGCAAGTACGAATTTATTGTTTTATATTGTTTCAAATAAATTTCAGTTCATTTAAAATGCAGTGATTTGTTTCATATAATGTATATTAACACTACCTTTTATATATATATATATATATATATATATATATACATTTTACGTAGTACACATAAGGGCTGTGGGTTTACTTCCCGCACTAGGTAGATAATTTGTAATATTACAATATAGTTATTTATAGGTTGGCAAACCGGAAATGTAGGAAATTGAACGTTCAATCATGGTCGCCATTGCTGTAAGTAAGACAGAATGCACTATCGTGCAAAAAAATTATTTTAACATAAGTAATATTAAGAATACTCTGTATATAAGGCCTATACGAACTCAAAGCAGTAATTTCAGACCCGTCACCTTTAAATATGCTTTTCTTACCCTTAAAACCCGCTCTCTACAGTTTACTATAAATATAAATCTTTCATTTTGCAAAAAACTATACACACCCACATACTTCGTACTCGCAGCATTGTCTTATATTGAATAAAATGTAATATTGCGTTTCTACCTTTCTAGACAATCGGCATAAGACGTCAATCGAATTGTCATTGATGTTTGTCGGCTGCCTTTATTCCAAAATAAACGTTTGGCACTCATTTTCATCAGGGGCTGAGTAAACCACAGGACCAGTTTAAAAATCCTGACCTCCACCAGATATCAAACCTCTTACCTTCCGACTTGTAGCATATTGTCTTAACCAACTACGCTACTTTCTGTTTTTTAGGTCAAATATGGAAGTTCCCTGTGACGGGTAATAACAATACTTACCAAACCACGATGCACTTGTATCGTCCAGCGACAGTGGATCCTGCGCGTTGTGCAACTGCGCAATCACGACAGTGGCGAATCCCAGTGACAGGCTCACGTTCATGCGGAAGAAATTATTTGCAGTACTCGCCAGAACCTGGGAGAAGTATATTTAATGTTAGTACATATAAATTTTCTGACAAATTTTCAGTTGTTCAGGATTTTTTTTAATAAGAATAAATTTTATTCATAAATAAATATTGTACACAGTATTGATACCGGAATGACCAAGTACTCGTGCCCAGGTGCAGTTCTGTTACACAAATAATACCCATAGAATATATACAGTTTTAGTTCAAGAGAGAGGAAAAACAAAATATATAAATTTAGGAGACACACAAAATAGATTCTGGCACGTAAAAAAATTAAAAAATAAAACAAGCAGAAATAAATATATCTAGTTTTATGGAAAAAAAATGCAATTTAAAACTTTTCCTTAATTTTTTAATTATTAATTAATTTTTTAGTTTAGTTTAAAATAGATAGGGCTAAGCTTGTTTATATTTTATAAATACTATAGAATAGATTAATACCAGACTGAAGATGGTAATTAAAGACATTAGAATATAATATAAAACAAAACAAATTTAGAAGAAAGTTTAAAATATAAAACTGACTCTGACACACAAAGAATTAATGCAAAGGAGAATGATATAAACAAAACATTATATAATAGATCGATACCAAACTGAGGAAAGTAATTAAATACCTTAATAATCATTATCATCACATTAGTACATTCACGAATTTAGGCCATTTGTTGACCTGTTTCGGCCTCAAGAGAAACACCATCCAAGGGTCTTTTGAGTGGACGTCGTGGTCTCCTTCCTGCAGGTTGACATATTAACATATGTTTGGGTATCCTGTGATCTTCCATTCGGTGAACATGTTGCATCCATCTTGAGTTATGATCAGAAATGTTGTTTTCTAAAGTTCCATATGTAATTCTTCTAAGATCTCTCTTTTTTTTTTTTTGTGATCTAGTAGTGTGTATCCTGCAGTCCTCCGAAGGTATCTCATTTCAGCAGATCTAAGTATCTGTATATCCTTCTGTTTCAATGCCCATACTTCGCTACCATACAAAAGAGTTCAGTAGTAGGCTATACATTGTGGAATAAGAAATATAATAACGAAGAAATAAGAAAAATATTAAACATCTACAGTGTTATAGAAAATATCTAAAACTTAAGATCTAATTGGCTCCAACATATAGAACGAATGGCATCCAATACACTCCCACAAATTATGCTTTGTACAAACCCAAAGAAAGAATAAATATATGCGCCCCATAAATACATGGAGAGATACGGTCTCTTGATGTGGAAACAGGTTATGGCCTAATTCCATGACGTAGAAGAAGAAGAAGAAGAAGAAATAAGATTTTTATTGAGTGTTTTGATGTAAGGGGCACATGGTCTCCGATGAATTATTAAATGACGATGGGAGCTGGCCTATTGACTTAACCGGCATCGGGAGTGTCATCACGAAAACGATGTATTCGTTACTATAGTAAATTGTACGAACAAAGGCGGCCGTGTTTATGTGAGTTCTGCGCATCTAAACCACAATACATTCAAAAGAACTAATCGCTTGAAACTATTGTACGTTAAACGAGACGGAATTTGTAGCCTACTTCCGTGATGCGCCAGATCCGCCTGACCCGCCTACATTAATGCCGCGAGCTATAATATAGGTATTATTCGGTTATTTTTACATGTCACCCCTCTTCTGAAGATGGTAGGGATTTCTTACTCCTTCCAGCTTTTTTCTATAGATTTAAATTCATATATCTTGCAGATTTGGTTTAAAATAGGAATAAAATCTAGAGCTCTACTGGAACATAAAACAATCCTTTTCAATTATTTTACATCTTACGATCTTCTCGTCCCCTGGGGGTTATTAGGAGTTTCTTCACCCCTTATATCATATTTTCCATATTGTAATTCGTAGGGTATGTTTACCATGTTTGGTTGAAACTGCTTCAGGAGCTTCTGAGTTGTACTGACGCACACACCCATCATCATCATCATCATCATCATCTTGAATAAATTGGCAACTTTAAAAAGAAATCTAAGATTATATTTGCTCTAACCTCGACTTCATCATTACCCAGCGTAATGTGTATATATATTAATTGGTGTTTCTCATATAATTTATCATATGTATACTAT
Organism: Diploptera punctata; assembly: GCA_030220185.1. Taxonomy (NCBI): domain Eukaryota; kingdom Metazoa; phylum Arthropoda; class Insecta; order Blattodea; family Blaberidae; genus Diploptera; species Diploptera punctata. The sequence goes on along the minus strand of JASPKZ010003064.1, from coordinate 8,610 downwards.
TATTATTATTATTATTATTATTATTATTATTATTATCGTAAGTATTATTATTGTTATTATCGTATAAAATGTTGTTTGTACATGAAATTTACATTGCTACATTTAATGTATCTTTAACTGTTTACAATTAGTATAGTGTATATCTATATTTGTCAAATATGTATTTGTATTTTTCTGGTTGAGTGGAAGACATGGCCTTATGGCCTTAACTCTGCCAGAATAAATAAAACATTATTGTTATTATTATTATTATTATCATTATTATTATTATTATTATTATTATTATTATTATTATTATTATTATTATTATTATTATTATTATTATTATTATTATTATTATTATTATTATTATTATTATTATTATTATTATTATTTAGAAATAAGACAGGAACTTGAAATATTTGCAATAACTGATAAAATAGATACATATAGACAAAAATGGAAGCAGCACATAGACAGAATGAATGAAGATAGATATCCAAAACAAATAACAAAATACAAACCTAAAGGCTCCCGAGATGTGGACAGACCTAGAAAGAGATGGGCTGAAGTCGGAACGGGTCAACAGACCTAATCCATGAATGCAGATGATGATGACGATTATTATTATTATTATTATTATTATTATTATTATTATTATTATTATTATTAAATACGTTTTAGGCCATGCGACCTGTAACGATAAACCTAACGAAGATGGTCTTGTTCTTTCCACCCATGTTTGGTCTTCCTTGGTCCCTATATTCAGTTGGGGTATATTGAAATGTCAGTTTTGGAAGTATATTTCTTTCCATTCTTCTCAGATGATTTTTCCATTCTTGTTTGTTATACAGTATTTCTACATTTTCATCTAAACTTGATACTCCAAGTTTTTCTCTGGTAATCGTGATCCTTTGGTGACCCAGTCTATTAATTCCTAACAGTGAACGTAAGAAGCACATTTGGCTTACTCTTAAGTTTATGAGAATTTACTTCATTTAAAATCCAAATTTCACTTCCGTATTTTAGAGCAGCTTTTGATGTGATGTTATGTAATCTTAGTTTTTTCTCTGTCCTCATCTGTTTACCAAAATGTCTTCTTATTATCCCATTAATTTTATTATATTTTTGTAATTTTGAATCAATATCGCTATTACGTTCTGCAAATACACTTCTAAGTATGAGAAATCAGACACGTGTTCTATAATTTTTCTATCAATCCGCTTCTGAGTTATACTGGCGGAAACATCCATTCGCCCATATATATATATATATATATATATAGATATATGTCCACCGCTGTGGTCTCGAGGTAGCGTGCTGCCTTGTCACGTAGCGGGCCCGGGTTCGATCCCCGGTCGGGTCAGTTTTTCTGGGTGAGGTTTTTATCGGGGTTTTTCCTCGCCTGTAAGACGAATGTCAGGAAAACTTTAAGGCCCAAATGGTCCCCGAAATCATATGGCCATCATCATTATCCTTATCATTATCATCATCATCCTCCACCGATGTGGAAAGCAACGGGAAGCTACCACACCTACAATTCCCTAGTAAAGCTGCAAAGCATAGCATGAAAATACTATGATTGTAGTGAAAGACCTGCCCTCGGGTAGAATTACTATGGATGGATATATATATATATATATATATATATGTAGTATATACCATGGCGCGACAGGTCAAGAAGACGTTGTATAACAAGTCTGCTAGCCTCACATCCACACGTGTTAATTACAAAGATGAACGATCATCCAGCTAGTATATAGGGGTGACATGTGGTAGGCTTGTTGGGTCCCACTTCCGTTATAGCTACTTTTCTCAACATGGAGCCGCTACTTATTATAGATATCCAAATTCCTCAAAATACTGGGTCCCATACTGGCTGGAATCTAACCTGGACCCGCTTCTTACGAGTCAGCGACGCTACCCCGAGGCCACAGCGGTGGACCCCCTGGAATGTTTCCATCCTAAAAAAAAATCCATCGACCTTTCCCGGATTTGAATCTGTGACCCTCTCGACTAGAGGCATAGAACATAACCACTGGACCTCCGTTGTAAGGGTCTTCATCTCATTCCTAAACCCGGCACTGAGTCGGTCACGAAATGAGTATTTTTTGGGGGGAAAGGCTATGCTACATACATAAATTCAAGATAAAAAGACAGGAAAACACATGATCTGTTATGCAGTATGTGAATAATTACCTGAAAGAAATATATATATATATATATATATATATATATATATATATGTGTGTGTGTGTGTGTGTGTGTGTGTTTGTGTGTGTGCGTGTTTATGTGGGTGTGTGTGTTTGTGTGTGTGTTTGTGTGTGTGTTTGTGTGTGTGTGTTTGTTCGTGTGTTTGTGTTTGTTTGTGTGTGTGTGTGTGTTTGTGTTTGTTTGTGTGTGTTGTTGTGTGTTGTTTGTGTATGTGTATGTGTGTTACATTGTGTTGTTATGTTGTTTTGTGTTTTGTGTTTTGTTTGTTTTTGTTTGTTTTTGTTTTTGTTTTTATTTTTTTTTTTTTTGTTTTTTTTTTTTTTTTGTTTTTTTTGTTTTTTTTTTTTTTTTTTTTTTTTTTTTTTTGTTTTTTTTGTGTGTTTTGTTTGTTGTTTTGTTTTGTTTGTCTGTTTTTGTGGTTTGTTTGTTGTGTGTTGTTTGTGTGTGTGTGTGTGTGTGTGTGTTTTGCGTGTGTTTGTGTGTGTGTTTGCGTGCGTGCTCGTGTGCGTGTGTGCGTGCTGATTTCCCCCAAAACAAATGCGAGAAATACCTTAAAATGAAATGGGAATTTGAGCTCAAAGTAACCTAAAATCAGCACATTTGCTATGTAAAATATGTCTTAATCATTGCACAGACAGTGTAGCCAACTTATCACAAAAAAATGCTAACAAACAATTGAACGCTAAACTAATCTGATGTATACTAACTCGCCATTTTCTCACTCTAACTTGCCCACTAATTTACGTAGACTCCTGGAATAGATTCACCTAATATGTGAGTAAACTTGTTGGCTCTAGCGGGAACATGTGTCGTCACATTGGTCACTTGTTCTATCGAATATTCACAGGTGATATGGTGGCATAGAATATCCTTTTTTATAGAGATGTATGAAGAACATATGGGGATTCTTTGCAACATGTGACGCGAAAAATATTTCAAAGTTCCAATCATACACCATGCGCATGCGCCAACAAACGCGAAGTGGTTTACACTACGGAATCACGAGATGCAGCCAACACATACACGATATTTAACGAACCCAAAAGCTAACCTAACGTAATTTAAGTACTCTAACCTGTGAAAGACCAACCTAAAAGCTAACCTATCGCAATTTAAGCACTCTAACTTGTGACAGGATGCAACGCCCAAAAATAAATAGTAAGTTCTGAAATTCTGAAGTATATGTGTACAGTTAATTAGTATATATTCTGTGTTGGCTGCACTGAAACGCGACTTTGTTTTTTCTTAGAATATTCGTTGAAATCAATATGGCTGCAATGTCTTCTTGCTACGTATGTAGTAAAATATCATAGAAAAATATATTGAAATAATCTTAGAAAAATGTAAAAATCGTGATAAATGGTGGGAAATAATTTAAAAATGGAATCCTAAAAGTAAAATTTGACAGGAGTTCCATGAAATACTTCCAGCTAAAATTAATTTACTAGTAGACCTTGAAATCATGAAAAAATCAACACCATGTTACTAAATGAGAACACACCCCAAAAGTACAATCCAGTATACGAGATAGTTAAAAACCAGTCAGTTGGTACTGGCGACGCATCAAGGCCATCAACGTCTACAGCATCTTAAATACAACAACTAGTAGCGCATACTCATCCTGTTGATGATGGAAGTTAACTTCCGAAAGACCTCCAAATAATAATATTTTAAATACATTATTTTAAAACAGTTGAGGACGACGGCACTTGCCAACAAGTAAATTTTTGATTTTTTTAATTTTTATCTTAGGAGTTTATGAAGGAATTTAGAAAGTCGTATCAAATGTTGTGAAGAATAGCCCCTTTTTTTTGGGGATGTATGAAGAACATGTTGAACTATGTCCGTCCGGCCAGAAAGTTGGAATACAATAACTCAGTGAGTTACATTCTGTTAATACATTTGATATAGAATAATGTCTTAAGAAATGTAAGATTCAGTTACCTGTGGCAGAGTCTCTCTGAAGCGGCTGATTTTCTTATTTGGTTTAATCGTCATGTTGACATCCACAGCCGGCTGAGTTGTGGAGACAAGTGAATAGCGTACTGCGGCGTGAATCTTGTTGTTTGCCATCTTAATTCCTTTGATTAGTACAGCAACTACAAAAAGTAAACACATTTTTTCTCAAACATGTAAAGAACTCCTGTTGAAAACTCAATCCCTTGGCCCTACGTTCGTGTCTCTGTCAGTCCATATGGAAATCATGGTCACAAATCGGAACAGAGTAAGTTTTCCTGTGGGTTTATCCTGTTTTCGTCGGCCTTTGTTAGTCTAGGGGTTAATTTTCTTGCTTCTGGTTCTCAGGATCGCGATCCAAACCGGCCGGGGTTGATAGATTTTCTAGAATGGAAAAATCTAAGGAACAAGACCTGCGGGAGGGACTTCAAGCCGTGGTCTAAATATTTTCAAAAAGGTAAAATGATCCCACTGCAGGCCTAAGGTGGCCCTTGGGGTAGTAGGAGATTAAGTCTCTCACTTTTCTGTCCATTCACTTGTGTCTTCGTCTCTCTTTGGTGCAAGAATGTTCCTAAATACTTTATTCTGAAATTCTCGTAATTTTTTCTCCTTCCTTAAAGTAAGAGACTATATTTCACGACAGGAAGAATAACTGTAATATAGTATATTATTAAGCACAAGCAAAGGTAAGAAAGAAGGTGACAGAAGAAAAGAATAAATATTGGGAAATAACCTGTCAAAGAATTCAGACTTATATTGGAGGAAAAAGGTGTTCAGAGGCATGGAGAACTTTAAAAAATTTAAGAAACCCAGGACACAGTAAAATCAATATTCAGGGAATTTCTTTAATTGAATCGAAATTATATTTTAGCAAGCTATTGACTGAAGATCGTTTGGAATTTTTAAGTGGAATTGCAGAGGAAACAGATGATCAAAACAGGACGAGTATACATTTAGATATTGAGACAGTAGAGATAGCAATTGGAAGTTTAAAAAATGGAACGGCTTATGGGGAAGAAGGAGTACAGCCAGAATTAATTAAATATGGTACAAGGAAATTATTTGAATTGTTAAGGAGCCTTTTTGAGAGATGCATAAACGGAGAAGATGTACCAGTAAAATGGAAAATTGGGTTGATATCAGTCATTCATAAGAAAGGAAGAAAGGATGAGTGCAATAATTATAGAGGAATCACCGTAATGAATGTTTTTAGCCGTATATATGGAAAAATAATCAAATACTATTTGGAAGAAAATTATAAACATAAGGAGAATGAAGTACAAGCAGGCTTTAGGTCTGAGAGATCTACAATTGATCACATATTTGTGGTAAAACAATTGATTGAAAAGACGAATAATAACAACCGACAAGTTAATTTCACATTTGTGGATTTAGAAAAGGCATATGACACTGTACCTTTACAAAAGTTGTGGGAAGCATTAGAAGATATGGCCATAAACGATACAATTATTATGCAATAATTTTTTTTATAAAAATGCAGTATCTAAAATTAAAATTGGAAAATATATATCAGAAGAAATTAAAGTAACAAAAGACCTTCGTCAAGGTTGTAGCATATCACCAACATTATTTAAGATATTTATACATGAAGCACTGTCAACCTGGAGCAAAAAATGTTCAGGAATTGGAGTACCAATTGGAGATGGATCAACAGATACAATATATACATTGTTATTTGCGGATGGCCAGATAATAATTGCTCAATAATACGAAGACATGGAGTTTATGTTCAGAAAATTATTGTACGAATACAATAACTGCGGTTTGAAAATAAATTTAGAAAAAACATTTTATATGGGATGTGTATCTCTAAGAGATCAAAAGAGAAGTCAAGACATCAGAGATGAACTACAAATATATAATATAAGCGAGAGAATACACAGAAATAAGCGTAATTGGTTTGAACATATACAAAGAATGCCTAATAATCATTTATCAAAGCAGCTGCTTCATTATAGGTCTCTAGACCGAAGAAATGTAGGAAGATCAAAATGTCGTTGGAAAGACGATCTGCACCTGCAGCATATAGTGCACCGGGGAGCGGAACCGGCCAACAGACCCATACCTTCAAGATGATGATGATGATGATGGGATGTGGAGCCGAAACCGAAGATTTGATATTAGAAGATGAAAAGCGGTATGTTAGAGGATGTGAAGAATTTGAGTATCTGTGAGTAAAATTAGATAAAGAGGATAAACAAGAAAGTGATATTAAGAACAGAATAAATAAAGGTAGAGCAATAATAGCAATGATGAATGGAGTCTTATGGAACAGACATATAACCAGGAAAAATAAGTTACAAATATATAATTCAATAGTGAGAAGTACTGTCACATATGGAGCTGAAGTTTGGTAATTCAACAAAAACTTAGAACAAAAACTTATGTAGATGGAAATGAATTTCTTGAGGAGAGCAGCAAGATGTTCAAAATTAGACATATTAAAAAACACTCTCATAAGACAAAAAATGAATATTGGTTATTCAATAGTAGATTATATACGGTATAAGCAATTAAATTGGTATGGGCACGTACGACGAATGCAAGAAGAAAGATTACCCAGGAAGACATTGGAATGGTGTCCACCTGGAAGAAGGAGGAGAGGAAGACCTCGAAACTCGTGGATGCAAGAAATAAGAACTGGAATGAGAGCAAGAGGACTGGAGGACATGGATTGGATGGAGAGAGACGAGTGGAGAAGAAAAATAAAACTTTAGGCACAGAAAGATGTGTAAACATTAAAAGTCTGTATATAAATAAAAATATTATTATTATTATTATTATTATTATTATTCATGGTAATTCACATTGAAAAGTTACCTGCATAAACTACGTATTAGTATGGCGGCTCTGTGGCGCTAGCGGTTAGACGCTCGTCTCCACCGCTGGGGTCCCGAGATCGAGTCTCGGTTACTCCATGTGTGTTTTCGTGGTGGACGAAACGGAGCTTGGACAGGTTTTTCTCGGGGTTTTCTGCCATTTTCCCTTACCACCATCTCTCCACCCTAACCTCATCCATTTCGTTTCATTTATTTCATCTGCCCCGTGATGATGCGTCAGGCACTCTTGTCATTCACAGACCTCTACATAGGGGGCTTCGTTTCAGCTCATTCATCGACCCAACTATCAGTGGACATGAGTTGAAGGTATTATTTTAAACTATTAGTATAAGGGACAGACGTAAATTTCACTGCCTTTCTCTTCTTTTCAAGCTTCAGATGAGGATGTTCAAGGCTGCTATAAATGGAGAAGGTGAATTTGTGACCGAGAATCATTGTAAATTCCGAAATATAAAAAAAAGTATTATTCTAATTATTATTATTATTATTATTATTATTATTATTATTATTAGGCCCTGGGGTCGACTCAGCCTCTAACGGAAATGAGTACCAGACGCTTGCTCTGGGGGTAAAGGCGGCCGTGACGCAGGGCTGACAACCCAGCTGACATCAAGTGCCGATTGTCCAGAAATAGTGGTAGCCTTAACCTCCTACTACCCCAAGGGCCTCCTGAGGCCTATAGTGGGATTACTTTACTTTTATTATTATTATTATTATTACGATATAAAATATGGAGATTAGTATTGTGAATATCTTGGGATAAAATAGAACGCATGTCTGGGAAGTAATTTATTTGAGGAATGTGTTGATGAAGTAGTTTGGCAAACACCGTGTGTGGTCACGTACAACATTTGAGATCAAGGTTAATAAACTTACAAGTTATGTTCTGCAAACACTTGTTACATCAACTTCCATTCAGTGTTATCGCGTTTCTTCAACTCGGGCTCTGCGTTGTAGCAACAATGTGCAGAATTACTATCTGATACAAATGTCGTACCAACTTCATGACAAATGATTGTTTTAATGAAAAAATTATCATTTATCCTCTCTCTCTCTATCTCTCTATCTTTCCCCATCCATCTATCTATCTATCTATCTATCTATCTATCTCTAACTATATCTCTCTATCTCTCTCTATCTCGCTCTGTCTCTTTCTCTCGAAATCTATATCTCTCTAACTCTCTATCTCTCGGTAACTCTCCCTCTATCTCTCTCTATCTCTAGCTATCTCTATCTCTCTCTCTCTCTCTCTCTCTCTCTCTATATATATATATATATATATATATATATTTTCCCTATCTATCCCTCTCTCTCTCCCCTCTCTCTCTCTCTCCCTCTCCCACAATCTCTCCATTTTCCTCTCTCCTCTCTCTCTCTGTATCTGTCTGTCTTTCTCTCTCCCCCTCCCTCTTTCTCTCTCTGTCTTTCTCTCTCTTTCTCCTTTTACTCTCTCTCTCTTTCTCTCTCTCTTTCCTCTCATTCTTTCTTTCTCCTCTTCTTTCTCTTTTTTTCTCTCTTTCCTCACTCTCCCTCTTCTCACTGTCTTTCTCTCTTCTCTCTCTTGTCTCTCCCTATTTTCTCCCTATAGTCTCCTCTTATT